>OZ037998.1:14042925-14142925 GCA_964035705.1 Porites rus | reverse complement strand
CATGTGAGATGACAATAGGTGAGATATGGCATGATAGTAGTTTTATAAAGTAATAGTTTAGCCTCCGTAGTAATTAAGTTTCTTAACCTGGCAAGAACGCTCACCCTTTGACTGGCCTTTTTGCATAATTCGCTAATATGTTGGCTAAAAATTAGATTCTCGTCGAAGTTCACACCTAGTAGCTTGATATTATCTGTTGTCTTAATCGCTTGATCACCGATCTTGTTGTTTCAGAGGCGTATTCTAGAACGGGGTATAATACTTCAAACGCACGAAAGCTCCAGTTTTTTAAGTAGCCATTTGATATTATTCAAGGACAGATTGCTTTTGAAAATACGGTTCAATGCGTTAACATGCAAACTGTTGTACTCTTTGTACCCTAGAACGGAGTATTAAAAATTGGCCCATTTCCAGAATGGGGTATCAGTTTTAGGGCGAATTCTAGAACGGGGTATCAATTTTAGGGGAAATATTTTTTAGAACGGGGTGCCAATTTGGAGTCCCGGGCGGCACATACCCACCCCCAAAATACCCAACTGCCCCCCCCCCCCCCGCCCCCGGGGATCTATATCTTTAGCCACAGAATAGACTACAATGGGGTAGGAGCTCTGAGAGACCAAGGGCACATATCCGGCAAAAATTCATCCAAATAGCCCCCGGGTTTTCATGGCAGAGGAGGGGGAGGGCATGGCAGGAAATGAAAGGAAGGTTAAGACGGATAGAATTAATCGCCTCTCTGTTTGCTCACGTGCTTTCTCAATCACGCTCGATCGGCATGAGACTGACTAGCTTGCTGCGTTTAACTCAGAGAGGAGTTTACGTTTGTAACTTTGAGGAGCACTTTTCTCCAAGTCTTCTCTGTGGGGACCCTCAAACAATTCTATTGGACAAGGTTTGGCCCAAAATAATAATGATTACTGCACTTGGCATGGACACAACATAAGTTTTCCAAAGTTCTTTTTCATAGCCGGTTCTTCATGTTTCTATTGAACAGCACTTTCAAGAAAACAAAGCTCACATATGAGAGTAAAGATACAATAAAAAGTTATTTATTGTTACATTTTGTTTTTTGTAAATACACATTTTATTTTAGGTCCTGACAGTTAATTCTTTCAGTATTATTTCGTCCCTGCATGTTTCAGGATTGCGGGACAAGTTTTATATATCGTGACAAGTTTTATTTTTTAACAAGTTTTATATACTTATATTCCCAACGAGAATATTCATGACTTTTATTTATAGAAAAACAAATTTATATTTGCAACATGTTTTATAAATTGCATGACAAGTTTTATATTTTAACAAGTTTGATATATTAAGTAACAACTGTTAAAATTTTTCTACAAGTTTTATATATTTTGTTACAAGTTTTAATTGTGTACTATAACCTTTATACTAAAACTAAGATGTTTTATTCATAAAGCAAATTGTTTTGTATATTTAATGTAAAGGTTTACATATGGTAAGAAGTATTTTTGATACAAAAGGCATTCCATACGTCCCTTACAACGTTTCGGGCTTAGCTACTTCGAGCCACGTGTAAAGCAGTCAAAAAAGAGTTGTATGCACTCTCTTCGGAAATGTTCATTTGATAGTCCGTAAACAATGGGATTTAAGCATGGATGCAGAATGTTAAGGATATTTCCAAATTTAAAGATCGTTTGTGCGATCTCTGATTCCTTTTGACCTCCAAAATCAAGCAAAAGCCAGGCGGTTTGTCCAGGCAGCAAACAAATCACGAACAGGATCACAATCATGGCTAGTGTTTTGATAACTTGGATGTTTTCTTTTCTTCTTTTAAGTGCGGGTAAGGAACTTTGGGGAATGGGTGATCGCCAGAGATAGATACCGATCCTAGCGTACGCAACACTAATGATTAACAAAGGTATCACAAATTGTAGAATGAAGAGAGCAATGGTGTACGCTTTTCGGTGATTTATGGACGGCCAGCTCTCGTCGCAGATCCCGTTGTTAGCTTCAGAGACGACTGAGAAGGGAAGGACCATTATCAAGGAAGAAAACCAGATGGCAGCGATCCAAATGCATGCATTTCGCTTCCTCATCTTAGGTCTATAGGGGTTAGTAATCAACCTACAGCGATGCACCGCCATGGAAAAGATGGTAAAGATGCTCACGAAATAGAAGATTGTCGGCAGAGGTGTTAAAAGTCGACAATAATACGAGTTTCGGTAAATTGTACTTATGTAAGAGTAGATGAATATTGGTGTTTCTATCATGATGAGGCTTAAATCGGAAATAGCAAGATTCAGAATAAAAAGTCTGGGAATTGAACGTTTATGTTTTTTCCTTGACATCACTGTTATTACCAAACTGTTACCTCCAAAACCTAAGATAAGAGAAGCAATGTAAAAGCCAAGTTCAACATTTCCCTCGTCTGTACTTGGTGGGTCACGATCGGCGTCTGTGTTGTTTGACATTGTTTTGTTGAAATGTTAAGGCTGAAAAGACATTCTTTTACCACTTGTCTTGTCACTTTCTCAGAACATCAATTTAGCCTTGTGTGAACTATTAGCAATTTCTTTGTTTCCTTATGGTTTATGTTTCTTCCATTGCCGATTAAAAGTTTCAATCGTAAAAAGTGAAACAGGAAAATTTAGTCTCTCCTGCGTCAGGTGAGCCAACTGGATACTGAGACATGTATTTATGGTCTATGGCGTAAAATCATCAATCACTTATTAAAATCACCAATCACTTTGGCTTTAATTGATGTAAATTGCCTCATTTTAAAACACAATAATTATCTCGATTAAATGTTTCTTACGTTATTGCCCGCTAACAATTTTGGAATATTTGATAAACATGGGGCCGTCAGTAGTTGAAAGATGTGCCTAAAATATAGACAACAAAATACAATTTGAAAAGGTTTTACATGCATACTGTCATTAAAAAACAAAACTATAAGAAGAGAGAACAAACAGTTTATTTTTCTTCGCTGGCTTTTTAAGCCTCTGTTAAGTGATAGGAACAGTCATTTTAGGTTTCTTTTAAGAAATAGAAGAAAATTCCAATTCCAAACTCGGGCGTCAGTTGTTTAGTTTCTAATCCTCGCTTCGGCTGGCAACCCCTCGCCAAAAGTTACCACTAATAATAGTCGGCGTTTTTACTGATAGATTAGTGAGTGTGTTTAAGTTTTCGTCGCTTTACTATCAAGCCTGTTTTTCAAAATAGGGAAACTGTCGTGAAAATATTTTTTTACACTGAAAATAAAAATTCTTTCTGTACACTCCCCATAGACAGCTTCATATATTAAATGTTAAGTTCATCTTCGAGTTTAATATTGTTGTTTTGTCATCTACAATTACGAACACGTTTCAATACCAATAAACATATCAATAACTTTTAGTCATTTTATGCGGAATGGAAACGGACGTAAATGCATGAATTGTGATGTTTATGTAATACCTTAATTATTAGTACTAAATTTCCGCGTATATCGCGTGGTCTTATTTTCGCAATTTTAACAGGTAAAAAAGGGCACTAAATTTTGCGATTAAAGCGTTCCCAACTTTATTTTCCTTTTTTAAAAAGTCTGAAACTTTAAAAAAATAAATGAACTGGAACAATCAATGTGTGAAATGTTTGTAAGCTATTGCCATTTTACAAAGGAAGATAATGCGTCAGTCAATTCCACCTGCGCCCAGCCCCCCCCCCCGGGCTACTGCGGGGCATTTGCCCGCCTTGTCAGTCCCGGGGGTGGGGCATTTGCAAATTTTGCACTGCCCGGGGGCCGGGCATTTGCCAACCCCCGGGCCATTCCCGATCTTTTGACACGCATGCAGTTTCCTATCAGAATATAACTACACAGAAGGTTTTACTGGGAAAAAAGTAGATGGGCTCGTCTGTCAAGGACAGGAATAAATTGTAGAGGGTTGTAAAGGCATGTTATCGATTTTTCATGTATGTATGCATTTCTTCATTGCTTATCAAGCCAGAATTACGTAGCGAAATTGGAGCTATCGATGTGAATCAACGTGTTTTGGTTATTGAATCAATTTTCTGTTGATATTATTTGAAGAACATACTTTCATATTTATAAAACTATTCATAACATATAACTTTACAGCGCTCTATTAATTCTAATGTCAATAATTTTATATCAACACTAAAACCATAAACTGTTGCATGTCGTCGCGGCGTGAAGTCTTAATTAGAATCCTCGCGCTATTACAAAGGAAGACGTTAACTGAAACAAAAAATCGCACTTTAAAATGCTTAAAATGGCACTATTTGACTGTGCGATTACTGAAAAAATGTTGCAGTGTTGACGGAGGATGGGGCATTTGCCCTCTTTTTTCGC
Organism: Porites rus; assembly: GCA_964035705.1. Taxonomy (NCBI): domain Eukaryota; kingdom Metazoa; phylum Cnidaria; class Anthozoa; order Scleractinia; family Poritidae; genus Porites; species Porites rus. The sequence continues at coordinate 14,138,607 of OZ037998.1, read as the reverse complement.
CCCACCCCGGGGATTTGACACCTCAAGAGTCCCCACCCCCGGGAATTTGCCATCCAAGGCAAAAAAATGCTAATGCCCGGGGGTCAGCCCGGGGGGGGGGCCTGGGCGCAGGTGGAATTGACTGATGCATAAACAATGGGGTGTTTCTCGATACATATCATGCTAAGTTTGACAGCCGTTATAGTAATTAGCTAACCTGAGATCAGTCTGTATTTTCGTTTCGCTTTGTTAATAGCATCCCGGCTGGCAAAGCGCGACCACGTAAGAGAGATTGTATGAGAACTGCTAAAATTGGGCCTGATCTCAGGTTAGAAATAAGCGCGCTAAAGGTTTTTAAAACGTGGTTGACATGTTTTTGATCAGCGCGTTCCGCTCATAATTTAGGAAAGGGATTGGAGTATTAGAGTCAAATTTCTTTTTGAGATTAAAACTTGAGATTTTCTAACGGCACATTGAATACTGGCACACCGTGAAAGCCCAAGACAAAAGTTATCACGGGCAAAATAAGAAAACTTTAACTAAGTGGCTGGCTTCAGTTGTTTATGCAAATGTACCCAAACGTTCTAATTTATATACCCTATCCTAGAGTAAACTGCTTGAAAACCATACCCTTCACAGCGGCACATACCTATTTATAAAATAACTAAGATAGTACGCGCCCTCTGATTGGTCGAGAGGAGTGTTTGCATGAGAGTATGTAAACATGGTTGTGGCGTCTTTGGCTTTTCGCGCGCTAATCACGCAAGCACGAATTTGAAAAAGTTTTCGAGTTCAAAACTCGACAAGTTTACTTTATTTACCCATTCCTTCGTCGGCTGAAACATGGAAAATCGTTAACAAAGAAGGTGAGTCAATTTTTCTTCGCTTTAGCTGACATTTTAAGCGAGAAAAATCCGTATTTTGGAAAGAATCTTTTGCAAAACAAGAACTGATTACGCGTGCAAGACTTCGTAGACAAGATTTTGCGACTGGTAAGAATTTCTGTTTTAATCAGCGCCATGCAAAAAGTTTTGCTTTTTTTCCTTGGGAAAGTTATTTTACAAAAGCAATAGAAAACTATAATAAATAACAGTACCCCCCCCCCCCCCCCCCGGGCTGTGCTCTTTCTAAAAGAAGCTTGCTTTTCTGAGGTTTTGTAAGAACTAAACAGAAAAAAAGGATTTTCCATTTTAAACTTTAAGCTCTCCTGGGACAATCAAGCCCCATAGGAAAATCAATGGTAGTCTTCACACTAGAGCCTAAATAAGCTAAGAAATATTTCAAGACAAGTACATTTTAAATTCTTCAAGTAAAAGAAAGCTTTCCACACAACCTATCTTTTGTACTTCAGGTTTACTTAAGCCTATTTTCCACCGCAACACAATTAAGATTCATTGACATGCTTCGCTTTTCTCAAGGCTTAGCCAAGAACCGCAAGTTCGTTAAGTCGGTAGTCTACGAGCAGTCTCTCTTTTTTCTTGGTCCGTCGAGCAAAACGCCCAAGACACGCAAATAACCACGCGCGTGACTGATGGTGCGAGACGAAAGAGGCACTCCCCTTACTAAATCTGAAGAAAAAGAGAGACTGCTCGCAGTCTACTAAGTCACTTGAAACTTTCTTGAATAGTTTCAACTATCCGACTTAATGAGATTTTACTTAGCCCTTCACACACGCATTTTTGGTTAAGTAAAACTTACCAGCTCTTAAGTGTTACTTAACAGCCTAGTGTAACGACAACCAATCTTTCACATTTTGATTGACCAGTGTTCGGATGACAGAAAGGGCAGGTTTCACCTTCTGGTATCCTAGTTACATAGGGTCTTCCTAGTACAGTACGGCCATGATAGACAGGTGTCTGTTTTACAGAGGAGAAGACCCAGGGGGTACTTTAGGAATTTCTGGGTGGGGATGTGATACCCTATTCTAGACCCAAACTCTCTGATGTATATACCCTATCCTAGAGTAAACTGCTTGAAAACCATACCCTTCACAGCGGCACATACCTATATAGCCCATAAATGGCAGTACCCCCCCCCGGAGGAGATTACGTGCGGTTTGATTTCTTTTCTTTTTCTTGTAGTGATTAACTTTCCTCTAATTAGTATTAGCTATAGTGCATAGAATACAACAACCGACAACGAAAGGAAGGTATTTCGATGTGTTTTGTTGAGTAGAAGGTTAATGCAACAGTGGTATGCTATTTCGCTTTCCTAAACTAGACTATAATTGGGGGATACTATTGAAGTGTCCTAAAAGGAGACTGAGGCCTAGGCCAAACATGAGGCGAACCAAACTCTCATTTTGTTGGGTCAGACGTTGAACCAGGAGGCTCCTGGTCGAACCCATCAACTAAATCAGAGAAATCAGTACAGTAATAGAGAAGCTCTCGTGCGAGCGCAGCGGAGCACCATGGGTAAGAACATTTGGTTATCTGTACATCCAAGAAATTTTGGTTCTGATTTACAAACGTACGTCGGTAGCCTCCCCGCAGACGTCCGTTGGGGTTCGTTTGTCACGCATTCACCCCAACGGACGTCTGCGGGGAGGCTATGTGTTTCTATGCTTCAATCGTGAAAAGCACTGAAGGTAAGACCAGCAGTTCGCCGAAGATTTTGATTTCATCGTCAAATCACTCACTGCAACTATTACAACCAGGCACTAATATGCTGGCTTTTATAATAACTCCTAAAACAGTTCACACGTTAAATAGAGAGAAGTTTAATATAGGGGGTCATCTTTACAAGGATTTAGTTTTCTGTTCGCCCCCTTGTCTGCCTTTTTTTTCATCCCCGAGACGAGCCCCTGGGCGCTTACTCTTACCGAACCAGTTCCAGAAGCGTTTGAATTGCCTGCTTTTGATTGGCCAGAAAATTTTTTTTCTGGCCAATCACCGAAGGGAAGCTGCTGGGTGACTCTTGTGTTTTCTTACACGACGTAGTTTTCCTCATCGATCGCCATAGTTGCGTAGCGTGTTCAACGCGGAAAGTTTCTCGAGGGAAGTTTCAGAACAAAATGTTAACAACCCGCAAAAATTTCACCCTTTAGTACGGCTAAAAGAAACAAACACTCTCCGATGAATTTTTAGGGCGGATCTTTCCAAGGTATCGTAAATTTTTATTGCTGATACGATACGCGATGTATGACTTTCACTTTCCACTCCTTATGTATCGGTCAAATCAAAGCTTCAACATGCCCCCCCCCCCCGGGCATACCCCGGGCAGTTACACCTTTGCCGTCCCGGGGAGAAGGAAATTTGATTATCAGAGTCTTCCAGGGGGTGGGGAATTTGATCCCCATGCTTTAGGGGTGGGGAATTTGAACTGCACCCTCGATTTCATGTAAAATCTTTGGCGTGGCGAGCTCCGGGGGCGAGCTATCATGGGGACGCGGTGTTAGAGGATTTTCGTGGAAAAGATTGTGCCTTTGCGGCCAATTGGTTACGAGGAAACGGCTTAAACAAGCTTTGTGCCGTATTTGAAGTATTTAAATTTTAAAATTTTTAACATTGGATTTTGAATGTATGAATGTAGTTTATTGTTGTGTTTACAATGAAATATAATACCTATTCCGGCGATGCAATACAACAACATAAAATAAAATAAAATAAAATAAAATAAAATAAAAAGCTCAGGTCAACTACTTTGACCTGCTGCAAGTATGTTAATTAATAAGGTGAGCGATGATGCACGTCAGTGAAATGGTCATGATGTAGTAATCTCAATAGGTGCGGTGGGATCTTTTTTTATAGAACGCTTTGTATGTTGCATGACGAAGAAAAGCTGAGCATTCAGTGACTTTGTAGCGGCGATTTCTGCCGCTTTGCACGAGACTTTTCTTCGTAATAAATATGCTAACAGTGTTTCTCAGTTTTTGTTATATTTATAAAGATTTTGTTCAACAACTGAAGGCGTTTCCGCCGTCCTTCTGTCATTTTTGTGCCTGTGAAATGTCCCCGGGGTGGGGGCATTTGATCACCTGAATGGACCCTGGTGTGGGGCATTTGAACGGCATTTTGGCCCGGGTGGGGGGGAATTTGAATAATAGTTTTCAAAAAAGTCAAATGCCTGGGGGGTTGCCCGGGGGGGGATACCGATACATTAATTTGCTCACACTGTCTAGTATACAACAACAAGCTTACATTTTAGATGTCCATGTTCGTTGCACAACTTCTGAAACTTCCCACAGCGTGAAAATTTCCGTTGCATGGGCCACGCAACTACATCGATTGATCGTGTGAAATGCCGGCTAACTGCAGTGCCTTCTTCGTGCTTTCGCTCCAAACTCCTTTCGAAACTTTTAAGCTTAAAAGCTTACAGCAGCTGACCGTACAAATTCTGTCGAAGTTGATAGTAGTGTTAACTTTAGATTCGAGGGAGACCTCCAGCAAGCGCTGGAAGAAGGCTTGTCTTTGTTTCCTGTGGTACAGTTCAACCCGAAGCAAAGATTTATTATTGAGAAGATTACGGGGGGTGACAGCTCTAACAAGCGCTGTTTCGGGAGAAAAACAGATTTAATCCGGGAACCTGGAGATTTTGCCGGGAATCGGGAAACCTGGGAAATTTTTCGGGAAATATGAGATATTTTCGGGACATTGAGCAAAGATTTGATATTACATGCTATCAAACAATATATATACAGTGATATGCACCCAGTGTATGCGCTGTATTCTATGTATTTTGACACTTGAAAACGGCTGAACTTCCCATGATATGAAATAACCAATCAGCAACATTTCCAACTAAAATAGCATGAAATTCGAGTGCGATTGACCACGTGCAATACCCAGCGGATTGACACAAGAACCGTACCGGTGCAAGGCACACACTATCAGTTCACACCAGATAGTTCAGAGGTATTTTTACGCTGCACGTTAACGAGTTTTAAGAGCACATTCCACTGATTGCATACTGGAAAACTTGAAAGAAGTACGTAAGAAGTATGTAAGAAAAAAACGAAACTCATTTAACCTTGTTAAACACAAATGAGGCCATAAAAAGTAGTATTTCTGTGAAGACTCTTTAATCATGCTGATCTCGTCGGGGTCCTTCCGATTTTGCTCGAAAACTGTCCCGAATCCCGATCAATATGCGTTCGGGATAGGAAAATTTCAGATTTCGACAGTTGTTCTGAAATTTTCAATGACAATGACACCACACAGAGTATACTTAGCTGAAAGTGATATCCAGAGCAATTTCAAAAATCGCACAACTTGTACAAAATAAAATTGACTACTTCTACGTGAAGTCACGCATATAAAAATAAGCATAAAAAGGACAATTGATTTAGAGAACATTTTGAACAGAATTTGTCCTCTCAGAACACTAGAAATGACGTTTCAGAGCACCAAGATTTCAAAATTTTCTGGGGGAGCATGCCCCCACACCCCCCTAGTGGTTGGCCCCTTCACTGCTCGCCTGATTCATCGGTGATTAAAAAACAAAAAAAACACGATTTTATATACTTAAAAAAGTTTGACAGTCTTTCTGTGTTAACATGATACCCTCTAAACAAAAAAATAACCAAGGTTAGATAATTAACAAGTTACATAATTAACAAGAAGCCGCAAAAATCTCTAATCAAAATTTTAATTTTACTTTGTTAACACAATTTTGGGAAGTTAAACATTTATGGGGAATGCCACCGAAAAATTCGGGAGGGTCGACGAAATTTCCGGGAGGACAGAAAGTTATTCACAGGACTGCCCAAACAGCCTTTGTTAGAGTTGTCACCCCCCGTGAGTTTGCTTCACCCGTTCATTGGCAGGATCCAACCTGTTACACTTCTCGTTTTTTTCTTCTCGTTTATTAAAAAGCGGGTTAGGAACGCCAACCTCACAACTACATAGACTTTACAGATGTCGAGTCAGCCATCCTCGGGGACCCAGGGGCAGTTAGTCGGGTCGATAAAATGTTGGTGGTGAAAGTTTTCTGTACGATCGAGACGAGCTCCAGAAGCGTTTGAGTTGCCTGCTTCTGATTGGCCAGAAAAATTTTTTTCTGGCCAATCAGCGAAGAGAAGCTGCCGGGTGGCTCTCGTGTTTTCTTACACGACGGAGTTTTCCTCATCGATCGCCATAGTTGCGTAGCGTGTTCAACGGGGAAAATTTCTCGACGAAAGTTTCAGAACCAAATGTTAACAACCCGCAAAATTGCAACCTTTAGCACGGCTACAAGAAACAAACACTCTCCGATGAATTTTTAGGGCGGATCTTTCCAAGGTATCGTAAATTTTTATTACTGATACGATACGCGATGCATGACTTTCACTTTCCACACCTTAATTTGTTCACATTGTCTAGTATACAACACCAAGCTTACATTTTAGATGTCCATGTTCGTTGCACGACTTCTGAAACTTTCTACAGCACGAAAATTTCCGTTGCACGGGCCACGCAACTACGTCGATTGATCGTGGGAAATGCCGGCTAACTGCAGTGCCTTCTTCTTGGTTTGGCTCCAAACTCCTTTCGAAACTTTTAAGCTTAAAAGCTTACAGCAGTTGACTGTACGAATTCTGCTGAAGTTGATAGTAGTGTTAACTTTAGATTCGAGGGAGACCTCCAGCAAGCGCTGGAAGAAGGCTTGTCTTTGTTTCCTGTGGTACAGCTCAAAGCGAAGCAAAGATTTATTATTGTGAAGATTGTGGAAAGAAGAGATGTTTTTAAGCAATTGATAGAAGAGTCTAACCTTCCAGATGTTGCCTATAAGCTAGGGGGTTTAAAAATCGTTCGAAGCTAAAGGTTACGAATTCCCTAGTAATCCATTGGTCATAGTGATTTCACCTCTCATGTCAATTGTTGTGGACCAGGTTAAGTACTCGAGGTCACTAAGAATTCAGGCCACTTTCTTAGGGGAAAGCAAAACAAAAGATCAGAAATATTGAATGGATAGGGAGCGTTTTCTTTGTTGTATGGAAGCCCGGAATCATTAACTGGGGGACAAGAAATTCAGGGCAATGTTGTTTAAGGAGTTTTACCAGAAGAATCCCGTTGCAGGTACATGCAGCTGTTCATTGGTAAGTATGCTGATTTGTTTACTAGGAAGGTTGCTACACTGAATTCATTGTGGGGAGTTCTGAAGGGGTAAAATGTGATGTTGTTGCTCTGGAAAAAATGGGATTTAAGTCACTGGCAGGGGGATTCTATCACTGAGAATGGGAAAAAAATGTAAAAAATGGGAATTGAGGGTTAAACAGATTCAATGGGATTGATATCCCCCCTTCAGGACCCTCATTATACTTAACAGTAGATCTGACTTTTATTTAAGGATGCTCAGTAATCTTATGTCTAAAAGCTGACAGACACTTCACAAGAATTATCATATTTTTTTTGGCCTCGTTTAATGACAATGAAAGGTGATGAAGTAAGCCTTGTGACTGCTTAAGATAATAGTGCAATTGAACATTTACATATTATAAATGGAAAAACACCCCATAATACAGAACTACAGATGCCATTACATTAATTTTATTTTTAAGCTGTTGAGATTTTTTTTTTTACTTTTTTATTGGAGTTCACATGTCTACTTATAATACTGCTTGAGTTATGTATATACTAGGGAGCTGTAATATTTCATTTTATTTTAATTCGTTGATTCTTTCTGTCCCAAAGGGTTTGTTTTACTAGGTGGCCAACAAGTATACTTGAGTATATTATTTGAAAGCTGTCTAGAAAATGGGGTGTGCATTATATTTGGGTGCACATTATACACAAGTAAATATGGTATATCTACACATAACATACAAAAACTGTTTTCCAACACTCTGGAAAAAATGGAACTGTGCTGAAATTGTCTCTTACTGTTTTCGATAATTCTAAAAGTCTTTCTTCTTTTAGATTTCATTAAGCGTACAACCTGTAGGAAGAGAAAAAACTCCTTCCTTTTTTGATGACAGAAATGAAAACAGCAGAATCATTCCAAGCCACTTATGTTGCGACATCAGTGCCAAAGACTGTTAGTCTGCTTAAAGAAAATCAATGATCTGTGACAGGAATTTCAAGAATCAAATCTTCACTGCTTGTATTCTAGAATTTGTATTCTCTAATTGTCTTCTACACGAAACAATAATTGATAGTTGTAATAAGTTATGTTCTGTGGAAAGTATTTTAAAGACACTGTGTGGAATGGTGACCATGCAATGAAGATTTTTACCTTTCTGAAGAGGGTGTTTAAAGATTTAAAAATAATTATCAATGAAGAATATTATTGTCAGGTGAGGAGAATTATGATAGGGAAGTTATGAAATATCAAACAAATGCACCAAAGGAAACTTGTTAATATTTCAGCATTATTTTTTCAAAATAAGTCCAATCTTGTACCATCAATTCCAAGGGAGTTAAAACAATGGCACTGTGGATGTGTTTGAGGGGGTCAGCAAGGGGAAACATCAAGTCAATCATAGATAAATTAAAGTTTGGCAAAAAAACACATATTATGTGAAATTACTTTTATACATGTATCTTGTAATAAAAATTTATTTCTACGATATTAGCCATAATTCTAATCACAGTGAAGATTAACCCAGGTTCTCTTATGCGGTTTAGTAAGCCAGAGACCCAGGTCCTTGAAATCAAGAGCTGAAGTTGGATCTTTGGAAAGTGTCCCTATTGCTTAGTCTCTTCTCCCTGAAATTTCCTTAAGAGCATTCACTTCTTGTACAGTTTTAGTGACTACAAAAATATCTATATAGACATCCCACCCTTCCACGATTTCTCAACTCTGTACCTACACGTGTCACACACTGTGCATTCATTGTCCTCCAAAACTTTCACACCAACCACTTTCAAACATTTTCGTGAACTCACCTTTATTTTTTTTTCTTCACTTAATCGTAAAAATAAACCCACACAACCTGCAAAAATCGACCTCACTTAACAAGTCAGGATTCAGCACATAACCGGACCGAGATTTCGAACTAAACACAACGGCTGTATTTAAAATACGTACGGTAAGGGATCGAGTTTGGCGCGAAAGCAAGAAGGTGCGTGCACTGCAGCAAGCCAGCAGTTCCCACGATCAATCGACCTAGTTGCGTGGCCCGTGCAACGGAAATTTTCACGCTGTAGAAAGTTTCAGAAGTCGTGCAACGAACATGGACATCTAAAATGTAAGCTTGGTGTTGTATACTAGACAATGTGAGCAAATTAAGGTGTGGAAAGTGAAAGTCATGCATCGCGTATCGTATCAGCAATAAAAATTTACGATACCTTGGAAAGATCCGCCCTAAAAAGTCATCGGAGAGTATTTGTTTCTTGTAGCCGTGCTAAAGGTTGCAATTTTGCGGGTTGTTAACATTTTGTTCTGAAACTTTGGTCGAGAAATTTTCCCCCGTTGAACGCGGTACGCAACTATGGCGATCGATGAGGAAAACTACGTCGTGTAAGAAAACACGAGAGCCACCCGGCAGCTTCTCTTCGCTGATTGGCCAGAAAAAAATTTTTCTGGCCAATCAGAAGCAGGCAACTCAAACGCTTCTGGAACTGGTTCGGTAAGAGTAAGTGCCCAGGGGCTCGTCTCGATCGTACAGAAAACTTTCACCACCAACATTTTATCGACCCGACTAACTGCCCCTGGGTCTCCGAGGATGAGAGTCAGCGAGCGGAAGAAACATGTAGGGAGCAGTGGTACAAAGTTCAAGGACGTCACGCAAGTGAAGGCACGTGACTGAAGATTGTTTTCGCTTCCTTCTAACAATATTCCGTCATTCCCAGAATCATTGTGTTCCTAGAAAATCACTCGAACAAAAGAACCTTCTTCATAAAGCGAATTTGACATCTTTGGATGCCTGAAGAATATGTTTTACTCCAAAGTTTATACTTCATTCCTGATGTGTTCAGTGTTCTGCGTTATGCGTACAGATGCAAGAGAAATGTATGTAGCGCCGGGCGGAAGTGAAACCTCGAATTGCACCGAAAAAGCGAAGTGCACACTCGACCGAGCTTTACAACTCGCTTCTGGTCTAAACTCAACGACTATATTTGCGAGTGAAGGAAACCACTCGCTTAAAACAAGCCACAATTTTACCAGGATCGCTTCGTTTGCTCTTATCGGAAGTCGTTCCCGTCATGACGTTCAAATAACTTGCGAACCGAATGTAAGCCTCTCATTCTCCCTCAGCGAAAACATCACTTTCGGAGGAGTGAGGTTTCGAAAGTGTGCTGGATGGCATCGAAGTTCTGTCGGAGTGAAAAAAAACTATCCAAATCTAGAAGGCGCAAAATTCAGGACCGCCTTAGATTTTCGGTATTGCAGAAACCTTCGAATGTACAATGTTGAAATTTCGTCCTGTTCAGGGCTTGGCGCTAATCTGTATGATGTTGGGGGCACTGTGAGCTTCACAAATTGTTCGTTTACAGATAATTTCATTTCACAAGAAAGAAGGCACGACGGATGGGAAGATGTAAATGGCGAGAGTGGAAAATACATTTACTCCGGTGGGGGTGTTTACGCTGTATTAAATCCATATGGTTATGATACAGTGAATGTAACCCCTAGCGAACACGACTCGTATCAACACAACAATAGCTATGAATTTACAGGCTGCCATTTTCTCAGAAACAGAGCTCTGTGGTTGAACGCAGACAGAGCGGATGAAATCAACACACCAGAACGCCCGTTTAGCCGTGGAGGAGGACTAGCAGTGTATTTCTTAGGCAAAGCAAGTGGATGCCTCATCAAGATTAAGTCCTGTGTTTTTGCAAGAAATCAGGCATCTTGGGGAGGGGGTCTTCAGGTTGAAATGAGTGGGACGACACAGAATAACACCCTTGAAGTGGAAACAACAGAGTTTAGTGAAAATTGCGCTTTATTGGCCGGGGGAGGTGTCCGAATAGGAAACTTGCCTAAAAAGGGAACCCAACTCCGTATAAACCGATTCAATATGACCAACTGTTCATTTGTAAATAACAACGCTATATATGGAGGTGGTGGGTCACTTTATGGAACAACAATTCCCCGAAAGTTCGAGAAGCATTCGCATCCCTTTGTGACTCAGTTTTACTTCCATGGATGCAAGTGGCAGGCGAACGAGGGGAGTGTGGGAGCTGCTCTTGCTGCGTACCTTTACAATGAAAACGAAGATCTTATTGGACCGGAAGTCCCTTACCACGTATGTTTTCAAAATGACACTTGGTTTCGTTTCAATAGAGTTAACCAGCTTCACCTTAATCTGACAATTGGACAAGGAACTCTTTACAGCTTGCAAGTGCCTCTGATATTTCAAGGCAATACACACTTTGTAAACAATTCTCAATCTGCGTTACTCCTGGATGGGTCATCAGCTAAAGTTTGTGACAGATTGGATTTCATTGGCAACACCGGTGTAAGGGGAGGGGCGATAGCAATGTATGGGCGATCGAGAATTATTTTGCAGGAAAATACCTCTACATTAACATTCGAAGCGAACAAATGCAGTGACAAAGGTGGAGCACTGTACATTCAAGCTCCAGGAGCCCCTCTGGTAAGCTATAATTCAACTGGTGCAGACATGCAAGCTTGTTTCTTTGGCTATTCTGATTCGTCAAAGGATTTTAACCATTGGAATACAACTGTTGTTTTCAGAGATAACAACGCATCTTTAGGACACGCAGTCTACGCCACAACACTCAAAAACTGTCGACAAGCGGGGGAAAGTCGACAACATAACAGCGTATTGAAATGGAAGTTTATCACGTTTGCAAACAGGCCTTTAAATTCAACCTCCCTTCAGAATATAGTTGCCACGGATCCAGTGGACATAGTACATAATGAGAGTGATTGGGAGGTATCGCCAGGTGAGGTCTTTGATGCTACTGTTCAATTGTTTGACGAAGTTGGGAATCTCATTCCAGGAATTGTTGATGTCACTGTTGAAAACTCTTCTGTTAAGCTCGCAAACCCTTCACTCTTTCTCACCAATCGGGGCAAAATAACAAACATCTCCTTGCTCGGAGATGAAGGAAGCAGCTTTACCGTGAAATTAGGTTATGCGGGTGGAGGTCAAGCTTTAGAAGAAATGGTTGAGAACGGTGTACTAAAGAAATGTCATGCTGGATTTAAAATTGACAAGGAAACTTTAAAATGTGAATGCATGAAGGCTCAAGGAGTATGGGATTGTGACTCTGATGGAAAGACAGTTTACATAAAAGAAGGGTACTGGGCTGGACATGTCGATGGAGAGTTTGCCACCTATTTCTGTCCAACGGGATATTGTAACCCTTCCACCTCCAACAACTATAGTTATAAATATATTAACGGCTCTGTGTGCAGCGATACCAGAAACCAGAGCAGTGTTCTTTGCGGGAAGTGTAAGAACGATTCGTTCACAGTTACCTTTGGAAGTGAACGCTGCGTCCAAGACTGTCGGAATTGGCACGTGATAATCGCGTTATTTGTTTGCATATTATTCCTTGTGGTTGTCGTTGTGGTGATGCTGATCGACCTTGATATAGCTACAGGTTATCTGAACGCTTGGTTGTATTCATACCAAATCATGAAGTTGCTCACACCTGATGGTTTTGAATTTGATCCGGTGATCGAATTTGTCATAGCTTTTACCAATGTGCACGTAGACATTAGCGACCACAGCTTCTGTCTGCTCAAAGGTTTAAACGACGCCGATAAACTTTTCACTCTGTCTCTTATTCCCCTCTTTGTATTAGTGGCTGTCGGTGTCTTGAAGTGTTTAGTGGATCGTTTTCCAGACTGGTGTTTCAGCAAAAAGGTCCTAAGAACGACGCCCAATGCCCCATACCGCGCTGTTTGCACTATTTTCGTGTTGTGCTATACAGACATCACGAGAATATCTCTCACAATCCTGCGTCCCGCCAAGATTGGATCAAAGACGTTTCTTTATGATTACGGTGGATACGAATATTTTCAAGGAAGGCATCTCGTGTATTTTATCATTTCCATACTTTACATGGTTGTGATTGTACTTCCATTTCCTGTTCTTCTCTTGTTTCGTCCGTCCCTGACCAATTTCTTTCGTCCAGTGTTCGATCTAAACAGATGGAATCTTTACCTAGATGCATTTCAAGGCTGTTTCAAGGATCAATATCGGTGGTTTGCAGCTTTCTATTTTATCTGCCGACTGGTGATCTTGCTACTTAACCTTTACCTGCCAGCTAGTCCTGTGAAAAGGGTTGTGTTGGAGGGCGCCTGCATTTTAATCCTCTTTATCTTTGCGTTGTTGAGGCCTTACAAGGGTCCACGTGACGTTACACAAGGCGAGCAAGACAGAGTGGAACGCAGAGAAGTCAGACAAGTTAACCCGGCCATGAGAAGGATTCACGGAGGGGCAAGAAGGAGAGGGAACGGAGTGGAGCGAGGGGGAACCAACCAGGCTGGCCCAGAGAGAGAAGAAACCAGTTACGAGTGGATCAATAGGTTAGACATACTTCTTTTGACAAACCTTTCTCTTATCACAGTGATCAGTTCACCACTTGCCACTGATAACGACAACAAGGCCTTAACAACAGCTGTGAAAGTTTTGGCGTGGGTTCCTTTAGCAGTCTTGTTCGTTCTAGGCTGTCGAATATTAAGAAAGTACTGTAACGCAAACTGCGTCCCCGAAGAGGATGAACAAAGACCCATCTTGTCTACATCTTCTGTTACTCCATATGGAAGTCTAGCCGGAACTCCTGAAGGAACTCTTGTGCGCCCAAGTTCAAGGGCAAGCAATTCTAGCATTATATAAACGGATGACATTCTATAGTCGACTGTCTTTTAACGGACACCGCTCGGATACCTTCGTACGGTCGACTCTCTCCCAACGGATACCTCCTGACAACAGACTAGAGATGGTGCGTGCTTTTTTGAGTCATTTCCTGTTAATCTCTATAAGAAGGGGCAATGTCGCTGAGACGGACACTCAATAGTGCATGTCTTAGCGATGTCCCTGTAGAAGTAAGTTCACCGCGGTCAAACAAGGAAATTTGCAAAAGCTAAGCAAAATACTTCAAAGCCAAGGTTGTTACATTCACTGTTTGAAGTTTCATATATTTCAAACACGCTGTTAATTTACTCAAGTCTATGAAAGTTTACTGAAAAAGTGCTGTAAGTGTTTGAAAACTGCGGAACTGGTGTTACTTTCGTTGCCATGTGTCAACTCGGTCGCGAAGCGTTTTTAACGAAAAGAAGCTAATTTATATTTGGAGGAAAATGCAAAGATAGTCTTATTAACTAATAATTAACTTAATTAACCTAATTAACTTATTCTTTTATACATCCTGGTCAATGTTTCCACTTAACGGTGAATGAAATCCTGTTAGATACGGTAAAAATCGCTTCGGAAGTTTGACAGCGGTGGACTCTAGAAGAGACTTGACAGTATGCCAAAAAAAAGTAAAATTTTGACATTAATTTAATTAATTATTATCACTAAAGAATCCTACAATGATTTAAGATCCCACCCGAAATAATATAACACTAATTAACCAAGCTGAGTGGGAAAAATAATGCATATAAAATACATGTTGCAAATTTATCACAGATTCAGGGTGGATTCATTTGCAACATACGCGTAAAGCTGCCGCATTTGCCTACTGGAATTTTTTTGTTGTTTTTAAGCCTAAAATCAATTAAAAATTCCAGTGCCCAAAATGCGAAAGCTGTATGCGTATGTTGCTAATGAATCCACCCTCAGTAGGAAAGAACAAGAAAAACCGTTAACGTATAAGAGTAGTTAAGAATAATTACAGGAAAGCCTCGTGTACAATTTTCACCAGCGGAGTGCGACAAAATCACAAAGATGTGAACTTAATGTCGCCTTTTTAATGGCGGCATATGTAACTTTAGGCCAGCGATCCTTTGTTTCATTGAAACGATTTTTTAGGCATAAATTAATGAAGTAAAACGGACAATTCTATATTGAATGATGATTCTTTTTTACTTAGTATTGAACTTATTTACTGTATACAAATTCTCTAGACTGGTCTCAATACATTTCCTCAAAGAATTAGGCGAAACAAGTTGTTTAAAGGAGCTGTGTCACGAAATTTATTCAAATTAGGAAATCCCAAAATGCCCTTTAAATTAAGAGAAACATAAATATAACCGCTTAAAACTTTAAAGGAAGGTTAAAATAACACAACAGAAACAACAGATGCCACGGATGGGCAAAACTGAAGTAGACTGAAACGGATTGAAATTAGGGTTTTTGAAAACTGTTCAGCCTAACAGTTTTTCAAAGTTGATCCCTGCTGCTTGCAACTTCAAAAATAATGCTCAGGAGACATATGTGTTTGTCTCGGATCTCTGATTTTGTCATTTACATGTAATTTCTTTGCTTACTTTAAGTTCCATAGCTATTGAGGGCGAGTAATTGGCAAAATTAAAGAAAATTAACTGGACTACCATGACACAGCCCCAAACATATTTGCTTTGGTGATCATTTTAATTTATTCTCTTAGCCTATTCTTTAGATGATGTATGGATATTGTTAGGAGAAAGTTGATGTTGGTCACGTTTGGAGCATGTTTAGATTTTTTGTAAATTACTAAATAAGTTGATAAAAGTTGTAAGTTTGACTTCAGTTAACGTAATATCTATAGTTTTCAGTAGTAGTATTTATAGATACATATTAAAGAGACATTTTAGGTGGCCCCAACTTTATAAGAGATTGTATGCTTTTTAGAGAGAACAGACTGTGTTAACTGCAGATAAAGCTAACTGTAAAGTATGGTATTTTTCAAACTAATATATGAAGCACGAAACAGAGTGTTTCCTCACAAGATCAAACACTGAGAAGGGAGTTCAAAACACAGAGTACAGCGGTGTTTTGTTTTGTAGGCACTTCGAAGTGTTTCAAAATTGTGATGAAATACTATTTCGAATGTTTGATAGTTTTTCTCTCACAAGATGAGTGTTAAAAAGAGAAATTAAGCATGAGAATATGAGGAGTTTTTCATCTGATTTACAAAGACTTATTAAACATAAATTTCCTTTGTATTTTCTTTATGAGGTCATTAGTTTTCAATATTGATAAATAAATAGATATATGAATATATATGTATATTATTTTACATTCTGCGTCATCCTTTTTTTGTGAACGTCTTCTAGTTTGGGTTACTGCGCTGATGCCACATTACGTTTCGTTCCTTAATTTTTTTTTTGCGATCTTCCCCCAAATCTCCGTAGGAAATTAACAAAAGAAAAAACTTTTATTGGAAGCCGAAAATGTGACAAAATGAAAAACTGCATAAATAAAACAGTCGAAAAGTTAAAATCAAACTGTTGCAGGCTTTTAGTTAGTATATATAAGGAAGTCTCCAAAAACATGCCCAAGGCTCGAGCGAAAATAGGAAGCGCTTGCAGCCCCCAAGCATTTTCTGCACTCATGGTTACACATTCGGGCCTGGAAAAAGCCAGTGATTACAATTAAAAGTAAACAACAAAAACAACAATCAAAACTTCGTGGCAGTACCCAAGTTATTCTCCCACAGCCAAGGAAATGAGGCGTGGAGTTTCTTTTAAAACAGATAAGCCACATACCTTAAATTACGTCCAAAGGGCAGTCTGATTTGTTCCTCTCATCGAGCTTGCTGCCCCTGCAAATTTTTTTGGGTTAACGGGGGGGCTTTTTCCTCAGTCAAGGCTTGGCATATATTTTGTGCCTTACTGACTCACGTGAGTGATCTTGCAGTGAAATCTCTTCCCCACTCCCCTTCCTTTTCTGTCGATGCTATTGATTCCCGCGCGATCCACTAGCGACGCATTAGTTTATACACCTCACACCCTTACGAGGAGTTACTACGATACTAGTACTGCTGTGGAATTCAGATTTTTTGAATTTTCGAGAGAAATATAATACGAACAACTGATGTAAAATTAAAATATTTTTAACGTTTTTTTGGTTTAAAAACCAAAGAAAAAAAGCTGTATTGATACAATATGTGTTAATTTTGCGCGGACCAGAGTCACTGCATTTCCTTCCGTTTACTGTAACATAATCGCACAGTGAAAAATACAAATAATACTCAGCTAAAATAACGGCTGATAAGCTCTTGCTTCTTTCCAACAAGGAAACGCCTCTCTGCGATGTCTGAAATGATTCTCGATAATGTGTAACAACGGCGTTGTTGCTTCTACAAGACCAAAATGACATATCTTTCACTTGCTTTGTAATAAACTGAACTGTATGAACTCGTCGAATGCTTTTCCATGAGTGCATGTGATTAAACCCAGTTTTATTTGGTTCCTAAATTTTCAAAGTTCGCGATATCGAACGTAAATTTTTGAAAGAAAGCAGAATTTAACAGTTCGAAATATCGGGAGTTTCCTGGAAAAATAGAGCGTTCGAAAAATCGGGATTTCACAGTATAACAATCTGCAGGCTAATTAGCTTAATTTAGTCGCGTTTGTCTAACACCTTCCTCCCCCATTCTTTATCTATCTCTTCTCCATAACCTGGAGGAATATTGCCAAATTTTTTTCTCCATATTCGTGCCTTTCTCCTTTGATCAGCCACCCGATCTTCAGCATCGTAAACTCCCTGACGACGAGACTGAGCGATGTGTCTCAAAGCTCCCTCTGAAATGTTAGAAGTTCCATTTCCTCCATCTTGTTTTTTTCTTCTCTCATCCATTTCCTTTAGAATAAACATTTATAAACTAGCCTTAGAAGAGAAATGAAATCAGCAATAAACCCTTATTTTTTCCCCAATACTTAAAAAAATTGTAAAACGAAGCAAGGTTGGCACAACATAATGTTAATTTGGCCATGCACGCCGGAGATCAACAGGCCGTTTCCGAGTTCCTAGAATTCTCACTTTCAAAACGAGGCTAAGTGCAAAACCTTTGTTGTGAAAATGAGTGTCAAAATGAGTTTAATTTGCATGGAGAATAAAAAATCATTTTCATATCACTGGCTTTCGCGCTTAGCCTCGCTTTGAACAGAGGCTTGAGGCAAATCGCTAGTACTTGGTAGTGGCGTATTGCGAAATTGTAACCATTTATCATATTCAGGGTTAGAATCAGTCCATAGAACCTGACCTTAACTTTATTACGAAGAAATATGGTTTTCACTAGACACACTTTTTTCATTGTTTTTGTTATATCTGAATAAGTTGAGCTACAAACTACACGAGATCTCAAGCCACTCAAGGCATGACTTCCTACTGAAAAGGCATGCATGTTTTATAAACTACATGGTATTTAACCCTATTCAGACCGGGCATTTGTTTTGCGTCCTGCGATAGGAGGGACCTCGGAGGATCCCCCTCTATAATTTCAGAACCGTTTATCCTACGGCCACCAAAATTACACAGAATAATATACTCATCATTCCACCTTCTGAGCGTAACTTAATTGACACAATGACATAATCTGACGTCATTATGACGTCATATTGTTAAATTTCAGGGACCGCGCAGAGGGAGGGGCTGGGGGGGCTTTAGCCCCCCCACTTTTTTGCAAGAATAAAAATAAATTAAACAAAAAATAATTTAACAAAAGTAACGGAGTGAAAAATAGCAAAAAATCGTTAATTCGAAAGTGACCAGAGTTACTGGCAAAGACAAACGCGCAGATAAATAGACAGAATGAAGCATTAGTCGTTACAATTGTAAAATATTTTTTCGCTTCTAACCTAGCAGAGGTAAACGCCTTTTAAATGGCTTCTTTTTCCTGCGGACCACTCAGGAAAACGCGTCGTTTCGTAATTGGTCAATTTCGATCCAAAGTAACTGGGTTTAGTTTATAAGGCGATTCTCAAACAAACTGTTTATTAGTTTCAACCTTGATTTTTGGAAGATCATGAAGTTATTGTTTCTCTTGTTATTGTGCGTCCTGATTTTAGCTCGATCAGCGCGAAGTCCATCTTTTGATTTCAGGCTTCACGGCTCGTTGAGAATTCCAATTGCAAGTTTTGTTGGAAATTTTACAAGTGCTGCTGAAGGATGGTGATTATTTTTGTTTTGATGACATCATAGTAAAAATTAAAGAGCTACCCAACCCAGAACGGGAAATGATAAAAGAAGTTATCACGTTATGTAAGCTGATTCTCGTAAATCCAGCAACAAGTGCAGCCGGTGAAAGATCCTTTTGGACTGCCCGGAGACTAAAAACATGGCTCCGTTCAAGAATGAACCAGGAACGATTTAGTAACCTGACAATTTTAAACATACACAAAGAAAGAACGGACAGGCTTTCCACCATTGACATAGCAAACGAATTTACCGACCGCAACACAAACAGAAAGCGTAATTTTGGCACTTTTCGAGTAAATGATTTACAGTAACTTTAATATCATTCACTAAATTATTTTCAGTTACCGTTTTGTTTTGCCGTGTAAATATTTTGAATGAATAATTAAACAATTATTGAACTCGGCTTTCGTATGATATGAAGATATACAGATCTCGGAGGGTGTTATCCACCGGGCTCAAGCCTTCGGCCTTGGCGGATAACCCCCTCGATCTGCTTAACTCTTCATATCATACTCAGCCTCGTGCAATAATTGCTCAGTAATTATACAGCCTTGAGTTCAAGGTAGCTCAAGCAAAATCGTTGGATTTCTGGCTTGTTTATAGTAATTAAAGGTTGATATCAGTAGTATAACATAACAATCTATGATATTTCAATTTAGTGATGGTGAATTTTCAGACCCGATAGCAACATCACTGAAGATGTGGAAAAAAATCAATAGTTTTATCGTTATTCGCATTCTCCGTCACTTTAGAGAAATTGAATAGAAATCCTCAAGCATGCCCCCGCCCCGCCCCCCCCCCCAAATTTTCCTTCACGCATTCTTCTTTAGCCCCCCCACTCGAAAACTTGCTGCGCGGTCCCTGAATTTATTGGCAGAATCCAAATTTCCCTCAAAGTTGACATAAACCTACTTAAAAAGTAAGGTCTCCGATAAAATCAAGAAGTTGGCAACACATATTTAGCAATAGCAGTGATGCAATGATGACGACATTTATCACTAAAAAAGAACTGGTAGCATCCGCCATCTTGGATCACCATTATGAATTATTTAAATGATATTCCATTTTACTGAAAATCTATATAAATCCAGGTATTTTTAACAGGAAACATGAAAATAATAACGCCAATTAATAACTATACCTCTAATAAACTGAACCAGTCTTTACTCAAGTAGTTTGTGGTCGCATGGGCGTTCTTTCTTGCTCTGTTTTCCCTGCAGAAATCTGCGACTACGTTTTCTTGAGGGAAATGATTGTTTCCAGTTGCCCCCCGCGATTGCGGCGTTTGTCCATCAGCCGTTGTTTTGCCTTCTACCAATGCTTGATCTCTGCTGAGGCTTTCACATTCCTGAAGGCTACTACCCTGGAAATTGCGGTGGGATCTAAAGCCCTCTCCACTAAAACCAGAGGTGTGGTTACAACAAGCAGGGCGTTGCCGTCGGAATGGTCTCAAGTCAGTACCTCCAACCACTTTACCATCGTTTCGTTTGACCGACCTCCCAATTTCTTCATACTCGTGACCACGAGCGTTCTGGAAAAAGTTGTGGGAACTGAATCTTGTTCCATTAAAACCAGTAGGGTGGCCACCATCAGGAAAACCTTCTCGTTTTGGTGGTCCTTGGTCAGTTCTTTTGTCTATTTTAACATTGTCGTTATTTACGTGTTCCCCTTTCTCTGTAGCATTTAGAAGCTGTTCATGCTTCAGTTCTGTAGCATTTAGAAGCTGTTCATAGTTAACAGTTCCATGAGCCACATATTTTTCACGATCCGATCTTGTAGCGGATGCGTTTCTGCTTGGTTTGTAATAGTTACTGATATCTTTGGGGATATCTCGTGATTCTTCCTGTCTATCCACTTTATTGTCAGTCTTACTCTTCGTTTCAAAAAACAACGAAGAAGACTCGATTGTCTCGCCTTCATAAAAAATCCTCCTCTCTATTAATTTGCCATAATGACGCAAACGAGCTTCCTCTCTAATGTCGTTAGGGTAAATCTCGTTTTCATCTTGCGTCACTTGAGGTAATCGCTTTTCTGTCCCGAAGCGGGAGGCACAGCTTCGTGGTAAAAGATAAATCTCCTCTACTATCATGATTTCACCAGAGTCACTAGTAATTATCGTCTTGTTTGGGTCGCTGGCTGCCGCATGTTGTGCCATCGGTAGTCGATTTTGTGCCGTGGAAAGTGTGATTTGCGATTGCCTGGATAGATTGCCGAACTGCGAAATCATCTGTTCTTTGGATACTCTTTCAGCCGTGTCAACGTGGGATGCGACTTCTATTGTAGTTTTCGGTCGATTTGGATGCAGGCTCTGTTGAAATCCCTTGAAATCTTCAAATTCACTTAGATCAAGACTGGAGATGTTTGGAGACAATTCACCGTCTGGATTGTGACGACGATTACCTGAAATTTCTTTCTCCATACACCTTCTGCTTGCCATTTCTTAAAACAAATAGAATTCTGAAACGAAACTGTGTTCGTGCGAACTGCGAAACGAAATCTCAAGGTTGTTCTTTTTATCCCTGTGTGCATTGCTATACTAACCAATCACACGCTGAGAAAAATTTACTAAGAAAAGGCGAACCAATGAGAGCCGTAAATATCTCTCACACTGATTATTAAAAACAATTGTTTAAGCGTACATGTGACGAAAAACAAACTAATTAGAAGAGCGTCAATGGCGCACCCTTTTGAAGATTACTAATCAAGCAGCGGCGAAAAAAAAGATAACGAAGCAAACCTCATGCACGCGAACATTAACAGAGCAATGTTTGTTTACCTTTGTATGACCCTCTGCATCTATTTAAAGAAAGAAAGACTGACGTAATGACACAGCCTATTTGCGTGGGTAAAATCCCAACCTCTTTTTTGTTTTTTTTACTCAATAACACAAACTATTACTAGTGTTGCTATGAAAACAAAACAGGATGTCTTTGTTTGCAACAACCTTACGTATTTCTTGCCTGAATTTCAGACGATAACTTCGAGTTGTTTTTACTCCCTCAGTAACGTCTGAATCAACCGGCCGTTAATGCCGTCCAGTGACGTCACTACCCAAAAACTGGGTAGTGAGTTTGATTGGTTGATTGTCCAAACATTCGCATACTTATGTATAATTCTGAAAAATTTCAGCGGATCGCGTGCCTGGCATGCTTGCGTGGAGTTAGAAAATTTCGACAATCTTTATCGTAAACAGCAAAATTGCCTTTGTTCTCGAAAATCAAAAATATCAGTAAAATCGAAAATCAGTAAACATCTCTCACACTGATTATTAAAAACAATCGTCTAAGCGTATATGTGACGAAAAACAAACTATTTAGAAGAGCGCCAAAGGTGAACTCCTTTGAAGATTACTAATCAAGCAGCGGCGAAAAAGAAATAACGAGAGCAATGTTCGTATGACCCTCTGAATCTGTTTAAAGAAAGAAAGAAAGACTGACGCAATGACACAGCCCATTTGCGTGGGTAAAATCCCAACCTCTTTTTTGTTTCTTTTACTCAATAGCACAAACTATCATTAGTGTTGCTATGAAAACAAAACAGGCTGTCTTTGTTTGCAACAACCTTACGTATTTCTAGCCTGAATTTCAGAATATAACTTCCAGGCTTTTCCTCCCCCAGAAACGCCTGAATCAACCGGCCGTTAATGCCGTCCAGTGACGTCACTGCCCAAAAACTGGGAAGTGAGTTTGATTGGTTGATTGTCCAAACATTCGCATACTTATGTCTAATTATGAAAAATTTCAGCGGATCGCGAGCCTGGCATGCTTGCGTGGAGTTAGAAAATGTCGGCAATCTTTATCGTAAACATCAAAATTGCCCTTGTCTTCGAAAATCATTGTGGAGAGTCGGTAGGTTTTCCATTTAGAGCCGCTTTGTGGTTTCGACAGTGATTTTGTTTATGCGAAGTTTTCTGAGATTTAAGTTATAATTCGACCTTCTTGTCATTCCACCGTCAAGTATAATGATTCTGTTAGCTTTTCTTTCTTGCTTTCTTTCTTCTTCGTTAAGAACCAAATAGCTTCTTTTCAACTAACCCAAAGTGTTGTGTTTATTTCATTGCACGATATCGATCGAATTTGATTATTGAATTACAACAGATGCGTTCAGAGTACTGCACGCAGTTGACAGTTTGAACGTTTAACATGAATTACGATCAAACAGAGTAAAGCAATAGGCCATTTCCGAGTTCCAAAAATCTCACTTTCAAAGCGAGGCTAAGTGCGAAGCCATTGATATGAAAATGAGTTTTAATTATGATGCAAATAAAACTCATTTTCACAACAAAGGTTTCGCACTTAGCCTCGTTTTGAAAGTGAGATTTTTTGGAACTCGGAAATGGCCTATTCTGTATCATGCAGACATTTCCAGACGATATTTCTTTGTTTGCCACGCCTTAAATATTGAAAACTATGTTAACTTGAGAATAATATCTTCGTCGTCTTTTGGAGGAAATGATTCTTTCCAGTCGCCCCTTGCCATTGTGGCGTTTGCTCAACAAGCGATGTTATGACTTCCACCAGTGCTTGATCTCTGCTGAGGCTTTCACATTCTTGACGGATACTGCTCGGCAAAGGGCTGTGAGACCTAAATCTCTCTCCACTGAAACCAGAGGTACGACCAAAACAAGGAGGACGTTGCCGTCGGAATGGTCTCGAGTCAGTGCCTTCCACCACTTTACCATCGTTTCCCTTGACCGACCTCCCAATTCCTTCAGAATCTTGACCACGAGCGCTCTGAAAAAGGTTGTGGGAACTGAATCTGGTTCCGCTGAAACCAATGGTGTGGCCACCATCAGGAAAAAATTCTCGTTTTGATGGTCTCTTCGTTTCTTTATTTTGGCATTGGATTTTTCTACTGGGCTCCATGTTCCTGTAGCATTTGGAAGGTTTTCATGCTGATAGTTAACAGTTCCACGGGCGCAATATTTTTCACGATCAGATCTTGTAGCGGCAGGGATTTCTCTTGGTTTGTAAAATTTACCGCTATCGTTAGGAATTTCTTGTGATCCTTACTGCCTATCCAATTTATTGCCAGTCTTACTTTTAGTCTCAAAAAACAACGAAGAAGGCTGGGTTGTCTCGCCTTCATAAAAAATCCTCTTCGCTATTAAGGTATATTAATTTACCACAATGACGCAACCGAGCTACTTCCCTAATGTCCTTTGGGGATATCTCGTTTTCATCTTGCGTCACTTGAGGTAGTCGTTCTTTTAACCCTGTGTGCATTGCTGATACTAACCAATCAAACGCTGAGGAAAATTACTGAGAAAAGGAGAACCAATGAGCGTGAATGTCTCAGCGTATAGGAGAATGAAAACAAACTACATGGGGCACTCCTTTGAAGATTACTAATCAATCAGCTGCGAAGAAAAATAACGAGGCAAACCGCGCGAACATTAACAGAACTGTGTTTGTTTGACCTTTGCTTGACCCTCCGACCCTGATCGATGAGAGAAACACTGACGCCATGCACACCCAATTTGCGTGGGTATTATCTCAACCTCTGTTTTTCCAACTCAGCAGCAGTAATATTATTGGTGTTGCTATGACAACAAAACCTGACTTTTATTACGTATTTCGGAATGTGTTAACTTTAAAGCGCCGAGCAAACCATCCTTTGTTTTGATCGAAACATGGGTGGTCCTTTACGATTCTTTGAAGTTCTGACACATCCTATTTGTGTTGGCGTTATTTCTCAAAAAAAAAGTTACCCGTACAAATATACTCATATGCGCATTATAAGTTATAAAGGCAGGGTATAAAGAAAATAAAAATAAAGTTGGTGTGATCGCAACTAATTAGTAAGTCAATTAATGGGTGGATAAGCTCTGTACCCACCCAAACCGTAAATAAACATTAGATGAACCTTCCACTACAACGCACAGCAAAAGAATATGCCGAAGAACGTAGGATCTAAAGAAGACGTGATCAGCAAAAATATACCGAGTAGACACATTGAAATCTGCAACGCTGATCGTACTACGTGAAAATTAACTTTGCGAGACATAAACATGACAGCGATAGAACCCAGAACATCAACCCTAACCACAACCTCTAAACATGCTAAATCCTAACTCTACCCTAAACAGGACCCTAAACCACAATCGTCAGTGATGATATCGCATTTCCTAACACTATAGTTCCTAAGGCTCGAATCCTGGGGTCCGCGCCACATGTGGGTTGAGTTTGTTGTTGGTTTTCTCCCTTGCTCCGAGAGGTTTTTCTCCGAGTACTCCGGTTTTTCCCTCTCCCTAAAAACCCACACTTTATAATTCGATCAAATTATAATTCGATCTGGAACGCATGGACACGTTTCAACGAGTTCTTAAGAACTCCTAAGCGCTCTGTGCCTTCTAAACGCCTTGTCCCCCAACGGGATGGGACGGGATGGGACGGGACGGGACGTGATGGGTATGATTTGACACACGATTGAGGAAATTTGTTTGGGTGTCATCAACCTGCTGTAGAAACGTATTTTTAAGGGAGCGAGCGCTCAATGCTTCTTGTAGTCGCAATCTTTTACAACCTGAGGGAATTTTAGTACTGGCCCCTTTAAACCTTCCCAGTCTCACCCCCAGTCCCAGTCCTCTAGAAGGGGTTTGATATTGCGTAGAAAGCAAATACTCCTGAGGGCGGAAGTCCAGTATGCAAGGATCTCGCTCAAGGGTGTTGATTGCACATTTTGACCTCGCTTTGGTTGTTCAGGAGGGAAAACCAATAGTTTTACCCATACAGTTATCGCTTGGTGGAGACAACGACGTGTCAACATCTTACGTGCATGCAATCATAATCATAATAGCTCCCACTTGGTAGTGGTAGTGGTGGTGGTGGTGGTGGTAATGGAAGGGGGAGGGGGAGGGGTGATCATGTCTGGGCCAAGACTTTAGGAGTGCAAACAAGAGAGAATAAACTAAATTTTTTGACAGAGCATCCCCGTCTCTTTCATATGGGATTCCTCTAAGGAATATTCAACTAAACTATTAAACAGTGTCTTTGCTTAAAGATAAGTAAGAAAGTGATTTGAAACGTTCGATTTCGTTTTCAATCCCTATTAGGTTATTTCCAAAAAAAGTCGCTCAAAATCCTTCAACTTTGAAACTAAGACCTTTCTATTTTCTTGTTCATTCTCGGTATTTTGTGCCTGAGGAAGTGTATCTCTATAATTCTAACGTAGTTTACACACGCAAACACATGCACATAATTCTCATGTCATTGTTTCCTACGATACACCTTGAGAACTCAGTGGCTCATTCTGGGAGTACACTCAAGTTAACAATCCCGACACACTGTCCTCGTCTCCTTCCTGTATAGAAAAGTTCCTCTTGTTTCGTTTTCCCAACAGTGGCGAGCGATCCTCCCGTCGAAAGCAAATAGAATAATTGTCGAATTCCGGGTTAGCCTGTGGCCTACGAAGCAGCAGTATTACGAGAGGAACAGTAATTAACAGGCCCACCAACACTATGAGGGTGATAAATCCAACGGTCACTGAAAAATAAAATCAAAGACCGATACTAAGCATATTTCTGAGAAATTTATTGCCAATTCCAAAATTTCTCTCTTGTTATTGACTGTAGGCTGAACTGCAACGAGAAATCGCCGGATGTAAATGTGCCTTCCAAGACATCAATTTGGTTTTCTTAGAAAGAAACAGTAATAGAGAACTATCGAGGCCCCCAAAATGATATTTTAAAATAAAAATCCAAAGAACCTTGGAAACATGGTTTGGGATTAGGGCTAGGGTATAAGGAAAACGATAACTGAATGACGCTAAGAACGATAGCAAGCATTGAGCGCTCACCATTTGTATGGAAAACCCGGAAATTCCGGAACGGTTCATCCCGGAGGGAATTTTCCGTAAAAAAGTAATACCTTTCGAGGTGTTACCTTTTTGCAACCGCACCGAAACAACCGAAATTTTCTGTACCATTTGTTTGGATTACTAGTGCCAGGCTTCATGTCAAGAAAAAGGGAAAACTTTGCCGGTATTTTGCAATATGGCGGCAACCCAAACCCGTTCCTGTTTTCGGTGCCAAAAAAAAAAAAAATTACGGAACCATTTGACGGAAATTTTCCACCGAAATTTCCGTGCAAATGGTAAGCGCTCATTATGTAGAGCAGGAGGCTCCGAAAATGGACAATGACGTCAATCGTCTAATAACAAAAAATATTCCACACAATAGAAAACCTAAAGAGAAGCTGCAAAAATCATTGAACTAGTGAAAAAAGAAAACCTCGTTTACAAGGGTCCGGCAAAATTTTTAAAGGGGCAAACACTTGCACGGATCCGCGCATCGTTGACACGGGAACCGCGGAACCGTGCAAGCTTTTGAACGGCAAACAATAGAGCGATTTTTGTATGACTGTGAAATGAAAAGGCGCGAACAAAACAGAAACAACAAACGAACGGAAATAGAGCAATTTGATTGGTTTATTGAACGGATACAAACACGCTTGGCTATTGGTTGGTTAAGCGAACGCTCGGCTGAAAAAAACTTCATGCACGAGAACTTTCTAGAAATCAATCGATACTTCGCTTTGACGTCATACTGCAACACGAATGGCCAATCGAACAATGCCTTCTCCATAACAAGGGGTTTTTTTTGGGCGGGAAAACGAAGATGCCATGTCTTGATCTTTTCACCCATTGCCTGATAAAACGAATTACGAACACTTACCGAAACCATTTTTCAAGGTCATACGAAAATCGCTCTACATGTACTGCAATCTGTAACAGAATTTGCACGGTTCTGTGTAAACGGGTTGCACACGAAAAAAATTCGCCGGTTTAAAAATTTGTCCGGTACCCTGTAAACGGGTTCTTGTAGACAGCGCTAGCTCGTTATAAAACATCAGCGAGAGGATTTAAGCCAATCAGGAACCGAGCAAAATAACATTTTGAATGAAGTCTAAAGCCTTTTGTATCGAAACGATTGGTGGCGCAGTTGAGTAGGTGACGTTCTCTCGGTCCAACGCCGTCGCAAGTTTGACTCCTACCACGACACTTCTTTACTCGAGGCTCATGTGATTGTCGCCATCTTCAAGTAGAGGAAACAACCTTAAGACCCGACGACAGCGACGAAAACACTGAAAATCGGTATTTACATGTAGTAGTCGTGCAGTGACGGATGCGCGTGATGCACGTGCAAAGTTGACAACAACTTTGCACGTGAATCACGCTTTTTTGTACACTTCTTTGCCATCACTGCTCGACACGACGCGCAAATACCTATTTTCACGTTTAATAGAGGACGTAAACAAGGGACGACGAAATTTTCTTTTTCTTCTCAAGTTGGATATTCTTCTGAGGAATTCAATTCCAAGAGAGTTCGTCTACATTTCACAAAGTAAGTGCGTTGAAATAATCACTTTTAAGTGAGGGAGCTCACAATCAGATTTTCAGAACTGTGGCCTGTTTCTCCACAGGCGGCCCAGACGTAGTGTGTGTCAATAACATGGACAAAATGGGATGAGTCGTCGAATCTCCCATGAACTAAAACAGTCTAGAAGTCAAAATACAACAAAGCAAAGCTAACATATCTTTAACTGAACGTCTCCTTGTCTTTCCTGGCCGGTTAAAATAGCATTTTGTCGAGTTTTTCACTCGTAGGAACTATCCAGAGTGCAAAACTCGACAAATTGCCACTTTAACCGGCCAGGAAAGACAAGGAGACATTCAGTTTGTGAGCTTGGAACCGTGCTATTCAACAGGTTTAGCTAAGTTTTGATTTTAAAATTTTCCTTCGGACCCGAAAAGTTGCCGGGCCTTTCGAGAAACGGGCCCCAGGCCCCTGAAGTCAAGAGAGCGTACAAACCGAATACAATGCCATTGCCCCCAATGACAAACTTTTTAAAAGAAGTTTATTCGAACTGGGGAATAAAATTGCTCCACTATGAACAAGTGAATCTTACTCACATTTGGAGCACGATGCTTGACCTCGTCCAGACGTGAAGCAATCATTTTTACATTTGCCACAAAAAGTTGACCTGAAACGGGCACAAAACAGTTACAACTATTTAACACATTTATGGTAACAATAATATTTTCCCCCAAATCTTGTTCCATGGTTGCAATTTCAACTGTTCTTTAATTCTCTATGCAAAATGAAATGAATCAACAAGGTCATCAAAAGAGGCATATCGTCTTAGGGCCTGTTTACATGGAGGTGGGGACACTAGATAGGTGAGGTAACGTGTGGCGGGTCACCCCACCTATCATGTAAATGCGATCATATTAAAGTGAGAGATTATATTATATGGACAGGCGGGTTACCTCAGCTACCTGGGGTCCCCCACCTCCATGTAAACAGGCCCTTAAACTGGGAAGTTGAGTGCCGCCTCCCCCCAACCCCCCATTCCACCCCCATGGTCTTAATCTCTCTGTAATGGCCACCTTTCTACAACGGCAACAGCCACAAACGCCTCGGCCTGTCAGTAAGGGCCACTTAAAAGTCAAGGATCACGATGTAGAGTCAAACTGATGTACTCACTACACCTTTGACATCTACATCTTTGGCTACACTAATAATTGTCAGGGTTCTCAATAGAAGGCGGCACCCGGCGATTGATCGCCGCTTACTTTGGGATTTATAGCCGCTTGCTTTGTGTTTAGGTCGCTTTTCTTTGCTTTGTTTTGACACCTCTGGCTTTGCTGAAGAGCCTCCTACTTTATCAGTGATCACCTCCTACTTAAAAATCTATTGAGAACCCTGAATTGTAATACGTTTTGTGTGGAGGCAGTGTGGCCCAAGCAGTTAGAGCGCAGGACTTGCAATTCGAAAGGCCCCGAGTTCAAGTCCCGCCCTGACCGCTAGCTGTTTCTTTTTCTCGGTTAAGTCCCAAGTTTAAATCCTCGACCATGCTTGTAAATAGCCAACTGGTTCGCCTCAGGCCAGTTGGATTCTAAACTTGTTTGTGTTTGATATTTTAATTTATTTGTTTCAGGGATTTGCTAGGCCCCACTAGTATTAGTGCTATAAATACTGCTGAGGGTAAATAAACGAATTTTTATTATTGTTATCAAAATAATTACTTAATTATTTAATTTTTATTGGCACTGATGGGTTGCCCATTGTGCCACTTCACTCCCTTTGTATTAACACTTTTTCTGAACCTTCAGTTGCTGTTTCATTGGTACATTTGTGACCAGAAGCATATAACTCCGCTTCTGTTGTAACTCAAGAGTTGATCTATCGAAGCCTGGGTTTCTGTTCCCTGTAAGGGAATCACTCTATTACCGATGTGATGAAAACTCACCCTTCCTTTGAAGAGAATGTATCCTTCCCACACAACGTACATGTTTTAGCCCTCTCTTTTGAACCATAAGTACCAGCTGGACAGCTATGAATAAGACAAAACGAAACAAAATACATAACAATAACTACACCTGTAAACTGCCCCTTATACATCTCAGTAGGGATTTCAAGAGGGCTTTTAAACCAAGGGATTTGCATCCGAGGAGCCTTATACAGGGTTGTCACTAAGATTTCAAGTTACTGGGAGGTAAATACAACAAGTAGGCAGGGAATCAAACAGCTAGGGATTCCTTTTGGATCTATTTTTCTTCTTTTTCTTATGAAAGTAGCCGGGGACCACATTCACAGTAGCCAAGGAAATTCCCCGACTCCAGGCTCTTAATGACAGCCCTGCTTATAACCAGACTACAAAAAGCACTTTGACAGAAGCTATGGCACATTTGATCAAAATTTGTTTTGTATTTACTGGTTTTCAATGGGGCTTCAAAGTGTCATAATAAATCGACTTCATTTCAATACAAGTTAAGGGGGGCTTATACCCAAGGGACTTATATCCAGGAAAGGGGGGAGGCTTATTATCAGATGTAATCTTTTGTTTACATCTAGATTGGCCTTTTACTGGGGGGACTTATAAGTAGTAGCTACAGTATACCAACTATTTCTCCATGATATTTTGCAGCTATAATAATTGCACCACTTAATAGGACAGAGTGGAGTCCAATTTGGTCTGTAATCATATGAGTGATTGACAAAAATCGGATATCTATGTAGCGGGAGTCTGATTTGCGCTGATCCCAGACCAGAGTTTTTATTGTTTTTCTAACAGAGGCCATCATTTGCTCTTTCAACAACAATACGCTCCAGAAATGAACCAATGGCAAACCTTTAACATTAGGGCTAGTGCCCAGTTTTTCACAACATAATCTACACCTGGTAGTTTTGGGACCTTGTTTTCACATTTTTGACGAAGTTCCAAGATAAATTTGCAATTTTATGGCAAGTAAATAGTGCCAATAGCTGAAATAAGTTTCAAATATGTTGTACAGACATGTATTTGATAAGATTTCTACCAAATTTTGCGGCATTTTCGTGTTTTTGTGAATTTCACGGGATTTCCAGCATTTACCTGAATTTTGCGTCTCTGCGACCGCGCGAAATATCAGAAGCCCTGCAATCAGCTTTGAGAATTTTGATACAGTTATGATTAGTTGTATGATAGTACTACGCATCCTATTTATCTCTGCTTGACACTTTACTGTTGGATAAATGATTCTCTGTCATTCAGTGGCATGAACCTGAGAGTTCACCCATATTGTATGCTTCATTATCAAAAGGCAAAAAAATATACATTTGCACAGCTAACCTGGTACATTTCTCCACGGTTTTGTTCATGACAACACCAGGGCTGTAACTTCCAACAGGACATGGCTTGCACAGAATGTTACTTTCAAGGAATTCCCCTGGGGCACAGTGTACTAGACAAGGGAAGAAAGGACAGCCAGTGGAAAAAATACGACACGAGACAAAAGAGTTTTGTGGTCAAATAAT
This sequence comes from Porites rus, assembly GCA_964035705.1. Classification (NCBI taxonomy): domain Eukaryota; kingdom Metazoa; phylum Cnidaria; class Anthozoa; order Scleractinia; family Poritidae; genus Porites; species Porites rus. The sequence goes on along the minus strand of OZ037998.1, from coordinate 14,106,925 downwards.
TATTGTCATTATATCTCTTAGTAATTTTACAGATGTTCATAATCCAAGAAAAAAACTTTTAGCCTAGACCTTAGAAAGACTTTGAAGACCTTTCCCAGATTATGGCTGTTCCAAGAAGCAGAAACGTTTGCAAAGTTCTGACCCTAGACCTCTCAAGTGACCCTTTAGCCGAATTAGGTTCCTTTGTATCACTCCCAGAGCTACCACAATGACTGGTTATTATTAATATTTATTCTATTATTATTATTATTATTATTATTAAAATTATTTACAGGTAGATGAGATATCGTACATAATGGTTCATTGTTTCCAGTTGCTCCGAACAAAACAGGCTCTTAATTTGTTGCCTCCTTGTCTTTTCTAAATGTATTAAATTTCACATTCAAGTTCAGACTCATATTCCATTTGCTTATTGCACAGCGACAAGAGGAGTCCACAATCCTAATCTCCAGGTTATTATGCATGCGTCACACATATGTAGCCAGCCTTTGTTTGGACTTCCACTAAGAATGAATGGAATGCACATAACCCAATTTGATTACGCGCATTTGGACCTCCTATCAATCGTAATCTGATCATGCGTGCTTTGACCATCTGTCATGTGAAACTTATGCAAAGCACAGCATTAGAGCAAAAGCGTTTTGACCTTCGATCGTTCTCGCTCACACTCCGTAACCTTTGGTTATTACTAGTTTGTTAAATTACCTGGACAGTTACGGTCAACCGTGCAGTTATCACAAGTCACTTGATTCCTTCCAGGTGACAAAACAGGAGGCAGAAATACATTGCTGTGAACTGCATTACAACTGAAATTACAATTCTGTTGACAAGACAGAAAACACAATTTTTTGGTAACTCAGAGCTCCATGCTCAAATATGAACAGCATAGATAAAATGTAAAAATTGTTCTCAAATAAATTAAAAAACACACTGGGGCTGGGGGGGGGGGGGGGGGAGGGGAGAACTATAATTTATTAATCCATCTATAAGTGGCAACTGATTCCCTTTTACTGTCACCTAAAATTCAAATAAAACCTCTATAGCAGTTAATTATCTTTTTATATTCTCCATCAAACTGGTTAACCAGCACTAAATAGTTGTTTACTATTTTACTTGACAGTCAGCACTCAAATACAGGCCATATTTCTGGGTCTAAGTACAGTAGATTATCTGCATGCTTAGGATAAAAAGACAGAGCAAAAAGTGTCCTCTAGAATCATTATCTATAATATAATGCTGTCTTAGATCTAGCAAAATATACTTGAGCAGAGACTTGTACTTTAAACTTGCCAAGTCCCTACATCCAAATCACTGACCTCCAAGCTAGCTGAGGTGTTGCTGTCCTTGATTCTCATAACAGGACCTTCTTTAGAACTGCTGGAATCTTGAAAGACACAATCTTTAACAACACTCCTTGATACTCCTTCCATCACAATAACTGAACCATTAAGCCCTTTATTTCTGACAAATAAACTTTCGCTGAGATTTAAACTGCCAGAATTTTTGATTCCCAGTAGAGTGCCAGAATTTGAAATAAATTTTGAGGTGGACACAATGAGATGTGAAAACTGTGAGGTGATAATTTTTCTCCCAGGAGAAAATTCTTTGTTTCCTTCAAAGTATGAATTGATAATAGAAGCTTGCAAGTTTGCTATGAAGATGATGGGTCCATTATTAGATGAAAAATTGCAATACTTGATTTGCAATTGAGTATGATAACCTGGAAAAGAGTTCACTGAAAGAATAGGCAGCATTTGTTTATAACCAGAACTGTTTGCAATGCTACTGTCTTGAAGAGCAATATTTGATGAGCTTCCAAGGATACTGATATCAGTTTCGTCCATGGTACTTTGACAGATGGTTAAATCAGATAACAAAGCTTTATGTAACAAAGGGCTCCCCTTTTTCCAATGTAGGTCAATAATGCTCATTTCACACAGCTGCACATCAAAAGAGACATCAACTTGCACAACATTTTCACCTTGTCTATTGAAAAATGTTAACAGAAGCTAATTAATGTGGTTGAACTCAATGAATAATGCACTTGCACATTTAACCCTTTAAGCCCCAATATCCACATACAAATTCTCCAAACTGGTCTTTATACATTTCCTTAAGGAATAAGTTGAGCGAATTTGGTAGAAGATCAAAGCATTTTCTCTTTAGTGATCATTTTATTAACTCTCATAACCATTTCTCTTGGTAACATATGGATATTGGTAGGAGAAAATTGATCTTGGTCACTATTGGGACTTAAAGGGTTAAAGGAAACATGTACAATGTAGGTAGACACAGAATATGCAGGAGACTGATTAACGCCACAATTGAGGCCCTCACAGGCGGAGCACGTATGTCCCCAGTCTGAATTTCAAAACCATTTGTTTTTTATGTATTGAGGAGCTGGAGGCCATGTTGCTGTCAGAATTTCACTAATAAATTGTATTTGCTATTCTTCTTGTCGCTGTCGCAGTTTCAACCCATCCTCATGTTGTTTTGTCACTTTTCATCTGTCTTATGTCACTGTTTCAAGGCCATTCTCACCTGTTGGAATTTTACTCTAACAGGGCTAGCCTCCCATGCAGACGTTCTTAGGAGTTGGTCACCATGCGTTCCTGCTCCACCGACAGGAATGCCTGACGAATCCCCAAGAATGTCTGCGTGGGAAGCTATAACAGGGCCTCATAAAAATATTGTGGCAATAATGTCAAACATCCTCACTGATAATTGACAATTACTGGATGAGGTTGAGCAAAATATTGTCATTTGTCGGTGGTGAGCAGATCAGTACTGTTATTTGCCAAACCCCAAAGGCTGACGCAAATAACTGATCTGCGAGACACTGAAAAATCACGATATTTTGAAATAACCGAGTTCAATAATTATTTTATCATTCGGTCATTGAATTTGTTTTTTAATGAATATCTGCCCTTTTGCCATTGCAAGAACAATAGCAAGAAGGAGAAAAGCATGGTTTTATTTACGCATGAGCAGAATATTATTTACAACCAAACAAAGTTGAACCACATTGCGCATGAGCAGACCATTATTTGTACGCAGTTATTTGCAGGTCATATAAGAGGCTCTTGGCCAATGAAAAGGAAGAATTCTTTGCATCGAATGATAAGACAATGTACACGTGTTCGAGGTAGAGTTTGTCCATCTGCGAAATGTTAGTCTGATCTTTGGTATTATCTTTGACCAGACATAATGTCCCGCTCCAGTTAAAATTTTGTTGGAGACAAGCAAAAATTTAGAGGGACAAGGACTGATATTTGAGTGTTATTTGCAGCCCTGATAAGTGTAATAGAAACTAAACAAAGCTCCACTAGAAAAACTAACATATGCAGCTAGGGGTGATAATAACATCGGTACACCATGCACATGTATATTAAGGGACCTAAGAACATCAATAACATTCTTAATCTGATCTTAGAATCTTGAGAGGATTTTTAATAAGCATTAGAGTCTTGCTTTCATGTGTTTCTTTCTGTTTTGGAGTTTGGAACTTTTTGCTGAAAGGCCTCAGATTTTTAAACAAGGGTCCGAGCAATTTTTCTAGGAATTGAGTATTTGCCTCGTTTAATTACAGTGGTGAGGGCGACACAAGAAACCAAGACTAACTAACGTAATTTTGTAGATCCAGTGTGAGACAAAATACTCCTAGGGGCGGTGGAGAAGGACTAACTGTAATGCCTACAACGAGGTGCACCTGTGTGTATGGGGTTAGAGGGGGGGGGGGGGGGGGCCTTGGCTGGGGCAGCTATCAATTAATAATCGGTCAGTGTAAAACGCAGACTGCGGACTGCAGACTGCAGACTGCAGACTGCGGACCAGGGATAAAATGCAGACTGAGTGTAAAATGCAGACTGCAGACTGAGAGTAAAATGCAGACTGGGGTAAAATGCAGACCGAGCATAAACTGTAGTTGTGGAAAGTTTAAGGTCAAAAAAACCCGCAAATATATGTAAACGAACACTTACTTGAAGACATCTGCTTTCACAAATCCATTCAGGACTTTCTTCTCTAGAACGTTGTCGACGACCCAAAAACATATAATCGCAATCTTGAACCTTTTTTCCGTCCGAGAGACCTCACGCTTCAAGTTTAGATGCGAAGTTTTCGATATACGTGACCAGGGACTGTGAATTGTTTTAACACCACGATGTTTACGCTTAAATGGAAGCTGCTGACCCCAAATACTGTACAGGAAGAATTATGGCGATAAAAAGGGAGTAAATCATTCCAACAACAAAGAAAGATGTTCTGCAGGAAATTTGGATGACCTTCTATGAAAGTATTGCAAATCAAGGTACACAGACTTAACCTGTTCGGACATTCATTGAAACTTCTGGCGAATGTGCAATCCACTTCAACTAAGAAGCGAAGTGTGTAACTGATACCGGCTAGCTATTTCACCGATTTGGAGAAGAAGGAGCACAAATGTTTAAAAAAGTCTACAGTCTTTATTCTGCATTTTACCCCAGCCTGCATTTTACTCTCAGTCTGCAGTCTGCATTTTACACTCAGTCTGCATTTTACCCCTGGTCCGCAGTCTGCAGTCCGCAGTCTGCGTTTTACACTGACCGATTAATAATAATGATACTTTAAAGTAAATCATTCTTTTATAGACAGGTTTGCAGTGAGTGTCCTACTTTAAGTTAAAGAATACCATCTATGTACTTGCTTATAAACACATTAGCCGTGACATTAAGCTTAAGTTTTATACCTTTGTCCCCAAACACAAATCCTCTGCAACTTCGATCTGCCACAGTCCAGTTTAATGCTGCGTTCCTCCTTGTAAACACCCCACGAAATATTGATTAGAACCGAGCTGTATTCCAATGTCTGGTTTACAGCGCACGATATTGTCTTACAAGGACTTTCTATCGATCCACAATTTCGAGAGTCATCACCCGATGTAGCATTAACAAAGACAGAATTTTCCGTTAATACTGGACATGGAGCACGTAGATCCCCATCCTGAAGAGATATCATCGGTAAAACTGGTAGAAACATGAATATAGTACTAAACTCCATGGTCTCTTTCATTTAGTTATGCAGTGAAACTTCTATGACTTGCATTGTTCTTTAGTATAAACACTTTTCCTTGGACTTTGCCCGCCATTGCGTTCAATTTCACTCTTGCCCGAGAGGGACTAAGAATCAATGTGGTAAGTACTATACATGTAGACATATATCAAGTACCTACCAAAACTTGAGAATCCGCTGGCCGCGTGTCTGGCTGGCCAACGGTTTACAGGGCAATCACACGAATAAATAAAAACATTAATGATAATCACCATTATTTTCTTTTTTCAAGGAGAAAAATAGCCCCAGTCACAACTCACGAAAAACCTATGGGGTATGCACCTTCTTCATCTAGTCTCCCCAACATGAAATCTCATATAACCCCACTATTATTGGGTGAGAGTATTGGCTAAAGGGGGAATACCTGAAGGTGACGAAAGAATGAGGGCAAGTTGTTGGCCCAAAATCCTATTAGACTAAGCTCTTATTAACAAATTGATGCAATCATTGTTTGAATATACAAAAGAACTAGCATTTTATCAGTCCATAACTGAAAATAGCTTCCCCCACCCCTCGCCCCTTAAGAAAAAAATAAAGAAATTACCGCAGAGTTTAAGTTCAGAGAGAAGGCGCTCCAGCTACTTTGCGACTGACTCCTTAAATTCATGATTAGGGTAAAAAACATTTATAGTCGAAACTATGACAGGAAGCGGACTAGATGAATTGCCATGGCCAAGTGACTACTAGAGCTGGATAGTGGCAAAACAAAACAATAGCTCATTTATCGCAGAAGAATTTGGACGAAAAATAGGCTCCTCGGTGTAAGAACCTTTAAAACTCACGAGTGACGTAAAACAAAGAAAACTAAGAAGTCAGCAAAATAAAACCTAGGAAAACAAGGGCTAGAAAAGGTAGAAAGGTCTAGTGAAACTGCACCTATTTTATATTACTAGCCACCATAGGGGCGGATCTAGGGGGGAGGGTGCAGGAGGTGCGCACCCCCCCCCCCTGAGATGACCTGCGGTTTTCTAATACAACTGGTATTATGTTTATTGGTGTTGAAGTAGAGCAAGTGACAAGTGCACCCCCTCCTAAAAAAATCCTGGATCCGCCCCTGCACCAAATATACCTTTTTAACTTGAATGTTTTTTTTCCCAATTCAGACCACGTAATATTTTCTAGAAGAATTTTCCTTTAAATAATGCATTCCTATTCATGTGCATCCACGAGGACGATGTTTGAAAAAAACATTTCTCTAGGATGCCATCACGTGGTCTCTGGGAAAACAAAACATACAAACTAAAAAGGTCTATCACTAGGCTAAATAAGAACATCTGCACCTGCGGATCATATGAAAGAATCAAGGAAGTATTTTTGCCTGCCCTTCGTTGGAAATAACGTTACCGGTTGAAAGGTTCTTTTCTCCTTAGTAACTGCTCGCCTTTGGTCAAGATGGTCCTATTGCAGGTGGGTATCGCGTATCGTATACCCGTTGTGTTTAAATTTTTTGATTTTAATGAATGTGACACAAAGAGCACATAGTTTTTAGTTTGTAGACGGAATTTATGCATTTTAGGCATGTACTGATGAACAGTTCTTACTGTTAGATATATTTGCAGGAGCGAAGGTCGTTTATAGTCTATCTCCTTAGAATACTGACTCATTTTTGGTAGCTATAATTTAAGATGACAAAAAGTTTGCTCCTGTTTTTATTTGCATGACTAATTTCATGTTTTCGTAAGAATTGTGCATTAAGGGGGCATAAAAAAAATCTCCAAGTCCCTTGTACGAAACTAAATTTTGTGCCCAAAAGAAATTTAATCGAAGATGCTCCAGTGCAGCATTTATTCTGCGATTTTGCTTATACCTTTACTGGTAAGTCTACGAAATACCTGATAAATGGTACTAGACAGCGACAAAGAGTTATTTAAATAATTTACCATTTCTTATTCTCCCCCGTTTTGAAGCTGAAGTTGATTAACAGAAAATCATAGTTTAGCCGTGACTTGACGTGCTAAAAGGAAGTAATCCCATTATCGTCAGCTGCTTAAAGCAGGCAGCTTTAGGTAATCAAGAATCTTTCGTCAATTTTATTCACAAACGAGCTATATTTTAAGCTTTTGGAAAAGGGGATGACTTTGCGTAATCAAATAAATTATTCAGTAGCTTCAGTGTGGAAACATGCCGTGTTTTGGCTGAGAAAAAAGAAACACCACAAAATTAACTGTTGTAAAAGTCTTCTTAAATTATATGGTTATTTGACGATATAATGAATACCAATATCCATCCACTTAGTAATCGTGGACATGGATGTTCGATATCGCGTCATTGAAGTGTGTAACTAAGGTAAAAGCGCGTCTAGGTCTACCCGGTTTCCCTAACATAAAGCACCTTGGCATAAATACTTCCCTTACCCCCCTCCCCCCCCACCCCCCGCTGGATAGCCCACTAGTATGTAAGTATCCCTTTATACTCCTGGGGGGACACAGACAAAGTAGAGCAGACTCCCCGGGAGCAGACTTCTCGTCTAAGGAAACAGCGCAACGGTAATTAAAGGCTTCAAATTTATTTCTGAACATAACTTTCTAGTAGAAAGACAATGGATTGACATGTTTTCAGTTTAAAGGACTCTCAAAGACCCTCAATTAACAAACAACCTGGGATCATTTCGCTCCGTTCTCCTCCGATGAAACAGTAGATGTCGTTGTCTAGTTTTCCTCAATCACTCCTCATGCAATAAATCCTTCAACATCAACATCTGTATTTTTTCTTTTCTTTTACCCAATAGACCGCATAAGGCGCTAAAAATGACGATCATGTAGAAGAATTTTTTTCCAAATGAAAGGGTATATCTACCAACTGGCTTTACAAGTCATACATTTCACGTTGGAGATCCTGCGCGCGGCAAGCGTCAAGGGAAACTGTTTTACTGGGGCATTCTATTTTACCGATGGAAAAAATGTGATTGATAACTACGTTCTTAGAGGTAATGGATTTACTAGCTAGCTTCAGTGTTCCAGAACCAATTGATTGCTTTAGAGCCTGTCGGCTTGAATGTCGGTGTATCTCGTTCAACTATAAACAGACGCAAAACCTGTGCCAATTGAACGAGGAAAGCCGATATACTAACGCCAGTGCTTTGGGATTTGCGGAGGGATGGCAATACTACGATCTGGTTATCGACTACAACGTACAGGTAAGAAGGGAAAGAATTACCTCTTTAGGTGGTCAATTTTGCAAACTGTCGAAAGTTGATAACGATTTTTCCTAAATAAGCTTACTGTACCAAACTAGGGGTATCTAGCTCTGAATCAGAGGAAATAAGTAACGAAATTGTGTAGTTACGATTAGACGAGAGGCTGAAGATATTGTAGGCCGCGTGCAGACGTCACTCTCCTATCTTTGTAGCACGGTTAAAGGGGCTGCAACAAAGGAAGTAGGAGGTACAGTAAATCTAATGTCATCAATGTGGCTAATGTCAAAAGATGTAGATAGAAATTGCAACTTTTCCAACCGAAGGTCTTTCTTCAAGTTAGGCGCTTGATACAAACGATCGATGCATTTAACCCTTTAAGTCCTAAGAGTGATCAGCATCAAATTTCTCCTTGTAATATTAATGCTTTGTAAAACAAAGTGGTCATGAGAATTACGGACATGATCACACAAGATGAATTTGATTGATATTTTATCAACTTCTCTCCACTACTTCTGTAGGAAATGAATTAGGGCAACAAATGAGAATTCAATTTTTGATCTTAGGGTTTAAAGGGGTTAAGGGCATGCGAAAAGCGGAAGCTGCCGAAAATAGTGTCAAAATTAATGGTGGAAGTAACAAAACGCAGTTTCTCTGTCAAATTCTCAAGTTATTATTTTCTTTTTAAGGGCAATGTTCCTGTGGTTGGATGTGAAAATGGCTGTTGCGAGGACAATTCCTGCCTCAATGGAGGAACGTGTCACGAGACCTGTGACGTCCTCGGCAAACGTTTCACGTGTGAATGCGGTCCGTACGCAACAGGGAACCTCTGTGAAACTGGTACAGCACTAGATTTAAGTTTCCTTCTCTTTTCGTTCTTTGTCAATTTAAGTGAGTGTTACCTTAAAATCACATCACAGTCTTAATATATTGAGTAGAAATGACTGAGAAAAACAACAATCAACTTACTTACTTACTTAGGCCGGGTGATCATCCCGAGTCGTCCTAATATAAAAATCTTTCCACACGACCTGATCTTATCTCTTTGGTATTGCCCAGTCCAGTGTCAGCCTTGGTGGTGTCAATGTATTTAGTTCTTGGCCACCTCGATTTGGGTGAACAAGTTGGGAGTTTTTGAAGCGGTCTCCTCATTGTGAGGAGCACAATGGCCAGCTAATCTTAATCTTCTTGCATGGATTGTTTCACTAACTCTTGGGAGGCTCCCGTATAGCTCCCGATTGTTGATATGATGTTACCAATGCACATTCAGGACCGTTCGCAGCATTCTGGTGTAGCATCAATCGACACTTTTCTCCAGCTTCTTGGTCTCGCTCCACGTTAGCCTGAGTATCAGGCCTTTCTAAGGGGCTAGGGAAAAATTTTCCCCCAGAAACGCCTGATACTCAAGCTAGGTCCACGTTTCACTTCCAAGACAGACTCCACACTTGCTCTCAAAAGTCTGAACTTTTTTGCTTGTGACTACTTTGAGGTCCTCACTTTTCTCATTCCGTTGCAAGCTACCCAAGCTGAAGCTTCAAACGGTGCTGTTTAGTGTCGCTTGCTTTAGCTGCGAGACCTAAAAATGCAAGCGTTTCTCTTTCAGACTTCCGCCCCGCCGATTCGCCAATAAAAAGGCAAAAAATGTAAGATTCTGAGAGAGCTGGGAAAAGTAGTGCATGAGAAATGGGTAAAAAGTCGTGAAATGTCCCAAATTTCCTGGTGGAAGTCACATACTTCTTTAAAGCTTGAGCAGTAAACATCACGATCAATTTTTATGATTTAGATTTTGAGATTTCTATGTTTATTGTTGTAGCCATCTTGAAACAAGAGAAACAGTAAGTCTGCACATTTGTTGGCAGCGGCAAGTCGCGGTATATACATGAAGGCTCAAGAATGTAATATATCAAATGCGACCGCTTAGCGTTTTCTTTGGATTGAGCTGGCTATCTATTGATATCTAACTTGGAAACGAACCCTACAGCTTCAAAATTTTTTTAGAGTTTGACTTTTCGAGAAAGCGTGAGAAATCATTTGCCAACTCGTGAGAGCGTGAGGTAGGTCGTGAAGTCGTGAGTCATGTACACTGTTTAGGAGAAGACTTGTGCGAAAATGTGTTCCCTTTTTAGGACAGACGAGCGCAAAATTGTATACCCTGTTTAGGACAGAGACGAAAATAAACCGCCCTGTCCAGCGGCACATCCCTGTATTGGTAACATAAAGGAGTACCGACCCAGGGACGAACCTTAGCGTCACTCTGGTACTCTGAAACTCATTTTCCATAGTGATATTCGGTTTATCACCCGACGAATGGAACTGAAAAAAAAAAAACTTTTCGTACGTTCGCTTGGCCTTGTCTTTGATAATAAACAACTTCTCAAAATGCCAGTGTGTGGTCGTAAGTTGGTGATTCTTATTATTCCTACTTGAGTGTACCTTGTATAGCTCAATATTTAAAGTAGCTTTTGAGCTTTTACCATTTGAATTTTTTTTTCTACAGCGGTCTGCTTCACCCCCGACTGGCTTCGCTTTCAAAATTCATGTTTCAAAGTTTTCACCGAAAAGCTAACTTGGTTTGACGCACAGAGCTCCTGCGCCCTAATCAACAGCAACTTAACGTCAATTCACAGTGCAGAGGAGAACGACTTTGTGCGCAAACTTGTACCGCCTGGTTCGCCCTCTGTATGGATTGGTTTCACCGACTTATACAGCGAAGATGACCGCTTTGAATGGGTTGATGGCACGTACAAATCATTTACAAATTGGCATTATGGTGAGCCAAATAACATGGGACCTTATGGAAGCGACGAAAACTGTACGGAGTTTCGTTCTTCAGACGGAGGTTGGAATGACTTGAACTGTGCCTTCTATAATAAAACTTATGTATGTGGTAAAAAATTGAATCCCTAGTATAATTTGTGTACCCATTGTTCACCTCGTCCTTTGTAAAGAAGCACAACTAGATCCTTAGACGAAGCGAGGCACTCTTCTAGCATAATCAGAAACGCGAGTGATGGCAAATGAAGATAAACAAAGTTCTGTAAAATCCTAGTATGATGAATAGCTGGCCATTTAATAGGTACGCCATACAGTCGAAGAATGAACTTGAAACTAAACCCGGGGGTATCATAAGAGATTTTAGACGGACCCTGCAACCCTTAGCCTATAGCAGACCAGGTACACGACAAATTTGCTACCCTGTATATTCTAGATAGACAACTTGAAGTCCATACCAAAATCCTCTGCTTTCTATTCCGCCCTGGCCCAGGCGTATCTGTTTGAAAACTATAATCCTTGCTGCAGCCCAAAACCTTTCTAGCCCATGGCAATGCCTGGCTTTATTTTCAAGTCAAAAAGTCACTGTTAGAGTGGATTTGATTTATACTATGTTTCACTGTTTATTCAATGCTCAAGAAATTTACAGAGATCTTCACACTAAGACAACTTCTGAAAACGTTTGCCCCACTACGTCTCATAAGGACTGCCGTTAACATTCGAAGACTGACTGGAAAACAAAGATAATCTTCGGGACACTTGTTGCTAGGTAACAAGCGCGTAGGTGACGTGGAGAGCCAGAGGTGTAAGACGTTGTGACAGTAACTGAGTAAATATTAGCGATTTTAGTGACAAACTGAGCACGTTGAATCCCATATGGCCGGAAAATGCGATCTAGAGTTTCAGCTCTACTGAAAACCATTAAAATATGGAGAAATTCAATCTTAGACTAGTTATGAGAATTCACAAGTCTGAACCGGCCCGTGCTTCAAATGGAGGCTATAGTTTGGCGCTTTTCTTTAAGTTCTACTTTTAGCAACAAGAATGAGACTTGCCGAATTGACTCTTACTTATGCGCTCTTTAGCACTCCAATCAACTCTTAAGTTAACTTTCCTTCTTCAATAGTGTCCACAGGGAAGCAGCACTAAAGTCTTGTTCCCACTACGATTCACCAAATAAAGGGCCATTTCCATGTTTGTATTTATGCCCCAGAAGAATGGAAAGGTTTAGTATATTAAAGGAACCGTAACATTATCCAACAAGTTTTCCTGCTTCCTTGTTCAACACAAAATTTGATGCTTTTTCCTGGCGACTATTTTTACCGCTTTCTCTTCGAGCTACGACTGTCGTGATCCCTATGAAAGAATAGAAAAGAGAAAAAAAGGGAAAAGTATTAGAATAGCTTTCCCACGCTTGGCACTTAACTAGAAGTGTCTGCGCTGAACAAAAGTTTGCAACATTGCCGATACATGTATTCTTGCATGTTATAGTTTGCTTCCTGTCTTCGGCGAGGCCCATGGCGTGAGTTACCTTTCCCCCGCCATTAGCACTGACTATACATTTATGTTTCCTGCATTTAACCATTTTAACGTGTGCCTTTCACTGGCTACACGTCAGTTTTCGCGCTTGGTGCTGGCTTATGTTTTCCCGCGCCACAAACAAGAGCGCAGGTTACATCATTTTCTTTTCATCGGTACTGGCAAACATGTCCAATACGCACGAACTGAGTCCGGTCGTCTAAAATGGAAGTCGGCCCGTCTAAAGAAAGTCTGGTCGTGATATGTGAAACGGATGTGAACTCGATTACCGGAAGTCTTATCGTGATCGGACAGGAAGTCTTGATCGCTTACGTGCTCCTATGTATTATCTTGAGGGATCGTATCAGATGGAGACAGGTCGTTCGACTCAAAACTGCTAAAGAGGACATGACTTTTTAGTAGTGAGGTGGTGAACGTAACAAGAGCACCCCGAAACGCAGCACGCTACAAATACAATATGACTCGTTCCTTAAGCCATAAAACCGACCAAAAGTGGGGCGAAACAATTACAAATGGGGCACAGCGACTAGAACCTCTTTTTTTGGCGCCAAAAAGAAAACGAGTATTTTCCCAAACATTTACAGGTTAAAAATAAAAACGAAGTCAACTAATCACCTGAAAATGGTGACGAGCACACTAACCTTGACCGTGAAGGTTCGTCCAGAGGTCTCTTGCCCTTTTTAGCTTCTGTAAGAAACTTATCAAGACCGAAAGGATCTTCTTCTTCTTTCTCGAACTGCACTGGGCCATCACGGCGCTGACTACGATCCGTTCCGGCAAACCCTTGGTCAGGTTGAAACCTAGGGACAGAACAGTTTCAGTAAACAGATATCGTATTTCCTCGGAAAAGCTCCTGTGCTCTAATTAGAGCCCTCCCCAGAACAAGCACCTACGTCCTAGGCCATATTACTATCAAACAAGCGCCCCAAACCCTTTCCCCCCCACCCCCACCCCCCCCCCCCTCATTTTTTTAAAATAGTACGGATACAAGGGGAACGCGAAGATCTGCATATCACTGACGAGGATGATCTCGAGGATGATGAGATAATCTATATTTTATAAACATCCATACTGATACATCTGTGTTAAGTGTTTAATGGGACTACGGTACACTTAATTACAACTACTGTTTTAACAAACGAAAGACTATTAACTTCTACTTTACGTTTCTATCAAAGATTTAGCCGACACAAAGTCACACTTCGTTGAAAGGAAAACTTAATAGAGAGCTTTAGATTCCGAGACGAGGACGACTACGAGTACCAGCGTCATTTTGGCGGGAAAACGTGATAGCCGTCGTCATTCTATTACGCGTGTTAGCGAGAATGTCGTAGTGGCAGGAACAAGTTATCAAAAGTAAGCAGTTTTATCATTTTGCTACCGGGAGAGGGCTTAGCCTTCTTGAGTATAAATAACCGTACTAACTTTTTTGGTGAAAAAAAAAGGAAGCTTTCCGTGGTGTCCTTTAAACACGCGCAAAAACTTAGTGAAATCTCGTACTCCTTCTCAAATCTAAAGCTCTCTAATGAGTGCCCCCTTCAATTATGCGCCCTCCTTCAAATAAGCGCCCCCCATCTTACCCGTCATTTCAAATAAGCTTCCGGGCGCTTATTCAAGAAACTAAGGTGCTTTTAACTATACGCTGGTGATGGTGTCTAGAAATTATTTTCAACACATATTTCGCCATATCCTCTGGCGGGATACTTCTGTTTTGTTTTTTTGGTAGTCAGTGTGAAGTAAATGCTTGACGTATTTTTTCTCACCGACTAAGCACAAGCAGTAGCGGTCACGTGTCAACTCACCTATTGGTTTGAACCAGCTTCTCCAAATCATCTCCGTACACGTCTCTGTCGACATTCTTACTTGGTCGGTAGATAGCGTTTGCTGTGCTACCCTCTCGTCTCCAGGCCTTGTCATACACGTTGTATATGTCATCATCTCCTCCATAACCAGAATTCAGACCCTAACGGACGAAACGGTCATTTCAGGTCGCTTCAAAAGAGAATAATACTATGAAGCAGTTTTTGATTCACAAATGGAAGCCGAATGCTTTTGGGCAAGGGAAGTTTTCACGATAGAATTTCGAGGACTTCCCCTGGAAGCTCTCGCACAATAGACCCTAGCCCTGAAACAACACAACATTGTTGCAGAAAGAACGAAGGTTTCGGGTTTCGAGAAGCTTCATGAGAGTAGACAATTTTGGACGTTAAAGTTTTGCGATTTGTGTCCTTCGATTACGGCAATTTTTGAGAATGATCGGTTTGTTCGACTAGAGGGATAAGTGGTCAAAAGTGTGACCTTATTAGACGAACTTGACCGTCCAAACGATTTGTCAGTCTTTATTATTAAAACAGCCATTATTATTTTATCATATTTTTCAAACCATTTAACTTTCCAAACGGAATTTAAGGTTTCCCCATGCAAATATTACGAGAAGTATAACATTGTGGTTGGTTTACTGCATAGTCCACCTGGATTTCCATGACTACATCAAAGGATCGAAAATCGGTCACCATTAGGTACTGACTGATTTAAGCCGTACATTACCTTGTCTTGATTGAATAACCGTTGATCATACAACGCTTCCTGAGAGGGAGGGGCTGAGGCTAGGCCTAACGCAATCTGTTCACTAATGTCACGCTCCTTGTCACGCTGAAGTTTAGACCTGTTGAAGGGAACAGCAGTAAAAATTCGTTATGATGCAACTTTGTATAATATTTTCTTCTTTTTTTTTCCCATTCCGCTTGATTGTTATATAAAGGTCATTGTACTATCATGTAAGATCTATTGTTACAATCTGCTCATAGTTTAACTCACCTTTTATCAGGAGCGGCTTTTGATATTCTTCTATCTCGTTCTCTCTCCTTATGTCGCTCATGACGTAGTTTGTCTCTTTCTCTCTCTTCCTCTGGCCTGTCTGAATAGCGAGTTAGACCACGTTACTCATGAAGTAATGAAACTGGTAATTTCAAACGCTCAAGCAACCCTTTTAATCTAAAAAGTGGCCGAAGTAAAAGTTCAACAAAATTTCCAAATAAAAATGCTAAACATCAAAAAGTACGTTGTGACAGTACTGTTGAAGAGGTTTCATTTGAATAGTGACAACAAAGGATTAAAAGTGAGAGCCCATCACCTCAATATATACTTCGTCATTCAATCGGGAAGTAAACGAGTCAAACGACCAGCTTCTAAGTAACGATAAAATGAACTTTAAATAAAGCCCTTCACTATTGTTACTACTGATCGGCGAAAGATTTCATATTGTAATTTTCATATTGCCACTGAAGAACAACATGCCAAGATTATCGGCCATCTTTTATTTAAAGCCCACCCACCAGAGTGTTGCCAGACAAAATTGTCAGTAACGCTGGATTTCCACTGTCGCGTAATTTTTACGTGCGAACGTACGTTAATTTTATCCGCATAAACTGTATAGAGGCGATGAATGGAAGGCAGCGAGCAAACGTTAAAGTTAAGCGAGGTTCACTTTTACGTTTACGCGTGACCTTCCATACATAGCTAGTATTTTATTAATGCGCGTTTACGTGGGCACGCCACGTAAAATTTACACGACAGTGGAAATGCAGGCTGCTTAACGGTTTGATTGTACTTCATAAAACACCGGACAACGAGAAAAACAAAACTTCAACAATAATACAGCGTTAAGGGAAAAAAAGGAGGCCCCAAAAACTTAAGATAAACTGTCCGTTTAATTACATGCACACGGTCTTCAGCACAGACTAAATATTTTCCGTCCCATTTACTAGTCTACTTTACACAATGATGTGAAAGCTACGCGCGCAGTGATTGGTCGTTGCCCATGATCTATTAGAGTAAAGATACATGAATGACGTCACGGAAAACTTGTTTTCTTTGCTACGTTCAACATGGCGCGCGGTTTCGAAAATGTTCGTGAGGTTATTTCGGATTAAGCAAGTGAAAGCCTCGAAAAAAGTTTAGCAGGAGCTATTCACAAAGACGAAAAATGGAAAGACGGAGACAAAAAGAGTTCTTGACATCTTGAGAATACCCAACTCATGTCTGTAAACTGCAAGAAAACTTCCTAACAGTTACCATCGTGTGTCATCACTACGACAGACTCGCTGTCCTTCAAAAATAATGTTTTCGCCATTATTCCACTTTGAGCAAGTGAAGACGTTGAAAATCTTTTCGAAGAAACTATTTACGAGTAAGATAAAGAAAAAAGAAGAAACAGAGACGAAAAGTACCGTTTGGGACCTAAAAATGCCTAAACTGGCACAAATCCTCGAAAGCGTCAAGCGGTTTAAGGCAGGTAAGTTTATCGGCCTTTTGTTTCTGATCATTGTATAAGACACTGAAATAGATTCCGCGTTGCCGTGGGTCTTTTCAGTAACAGATCACAGAAGACGTCAAAATGTGTCAAAATTACTGCACAGGCGCACGACAACATGGAATCTATTGGTTAAGTAGAACATCGGCTGTAAGGTCCTTGAATACACTTTTGCCTAGTACGGTAAACGACAGTCTGCTACACAGCCGTTTTTAGTGTCGTCAAGCAATGCTCCTCCACACTAATAGTGGGGAGGAGCGTTGCGTGACGACACTAAAAACGGCTGTGTAGCAGACTAGGTAAACGAAGACTGTAGTGATTTACTCGGCTCCACCTACCAGCAGCAGCTCGAATACCGGCTCGCTCCTCACGAGCTTTCTGCGCCAACTCCACCAATCGCTGTTCTTTCTTCTCCTTCTCTCTTTGCGCTAACTTCTTTTCCAGCTGAGCTCTCATCTCCACCGCTTCACGAGCCTACATGTAACGAAAATACAGTTGAAATTAACCGATGACGCTTTTTTTAGAAGCTGATTAAAATTTTGTTGTGCGACTGAACAATCTTATGCAGTACAGCTGACTTTTGCATAAAAATAATATTAAAACACACACTGACTTTTACAAAAACAAAACGATCTACAATGAAGGCCAAACTCCTTGAGCAAAATATTAACATTGAAAACCTTCTTTCAACTGCGCTTACATATCAAATCTCATTATCTGCAGATGTAGCATAATATCCACTCCTGCAACAGTTTGGATGCCTCTAAAGGCCCTCCCCTCCTCTGTCCAAACAGCGTTGGGATAAACAAACACTTTCTAGGATAGGGTAACCGGGTGCACAAACTTCAAATTTGCTTGGGGCGCGGGGGAGGGTGGAGGGATGCAGTTTAAGGTGTATCGTGTTAAGTGTCCTAAGACTGCTGACCTCCACTGTAGATGAGAAAGCTTTTGAAGTCATACAATGGCCCCGCAGTACATACTCTACTTTACACTAGCGCTACCTTTTGTGTTACACCTGGTAAACACTCCAACACACTTATATAACAAAGAATTAACTGTCAGAAGGTGAGCGAGTCCAGTCCTCATCCTGCTAAAAATGAAAAACTGTACCTTTCTGTCAGCTATGTACAACGCTTCAGCTAGCTTTGCAAACTTGTCATTAATGTGTGGATCCTGGAGGCCACGTCCATCAGCTGCCAAGCGTTTGTCTAAAGGAATAGTGTACCCCTGTGGACGAGATGAAAATAAATGTTCAGAGTTTTAAAGTGATTGTAACTGAAATCATTTGAACTTTGTTGTCTGAAATCATTTGGATAATTAGTCTAAATGACTTACATTGTGACCTATGGGTGGATTTAGTGGTGGGTCAAGACCACCCTCTGCTGCCCCCCCTTTCAGTGAAATTTCATATTACTGCTAAAGAATTCTCCGTAAAATAAATAGTATCTCTATATCTCTAGCTGTCAAGTTTTCTGGCCACTGGCCACCCCTTGCTGAAATTTTCTGGATCCCCTTCTCACCTGTTGCCAATGAAATGACTAAGGATACTACATTTTCCGAATTGCAAAAGCTATCTCGTTAAAAGCCAGCCTTTGTTGTTTGTTTTGACAAGAACTGCAATGAGTTATGTACAGACTACAGTTGTACTAACTCTTAAAGAGCTTCAACTAGGTGTTTTAACTGGGGGCTCTGATTCTATGTGATGATGCAAAATTGCACAATTATTGATCTTCACTGGCACGGTGCTAAAAAATTCCATAATTATTCTGGAATCTGGACTCACTTTAAGGCTTCTTGGTAAACTAATCATGTTTCTTACCATTATTTTAAATCTGATGACAAAAGGAGCTCTTTGTGTAATCTACAAACCTATCATTATTGACAGCAGCACATTGATTTATTATAAAGTAAACTTCTCATTAATGTACCTTGGCATTTTTCCAGTTGGAAATGCAGGGAGGGATTTTCCACTCTTGCTGTTCTTTCACAGTTACCTGAAAGAATTACAAAGAAATAATTATTTATCCATATTTAACGTTTTCAGCGACCAATTATTACAAATTCCTTTGGTTTTTGTTTTCATACACGTGCTTCTTCAAAACAGTTCTTATGCTATGGATCTTACAATAAAATTTAACGCTAAAATCAACTCTTATAATACTTTCATATGGTAACACAAATAACATCAGAAAACAGCGACAAAAACATCAGAAATTATTACATTTTCTATTCAAACAACTGGTACTTCATTTTTTTGGGAGCTACACCTTACTTAAGTGTAAATTATAAAAAAGAAAAAATTGGTTGAGTTTACTTATGAATTAGGGTTTAATTGAAGAGCAGCAAGATGTCAAAGTCAGCAGTTTTACCTTTCGACTTGGCGAATGCATGACTGGTGCGGGGGGAGATGGGGGACCTCGTGGAATCTTCTTATTTGTCCTACAAATACAGCAACAATACATGAACATTAATATCAGTAATAAAACAAGAACAAGTACATTGAAAAGGACATGAGATGGGTGGGTTAATTTTTGTACTCCAAGAGTTCATAAAATAATATGTAGACTTGTAACATGTGACAAAGTGAGACACTGTGTGGTCTGACCATTTAAATTGAACCACTTTGGCTGAACTTTCACAAGGCATTACTTGGTTTACAACCAAAAAAATTAGAATTGCATTTTGACTATGGACACTTTTGAAAATGAAAGGGTTAATTAATTTTATTCTATCCCTTAAAAACTCTTCCACAACATATTTACCGGTAGCTTACTTAAATCTAGGTGGTTCCATGGGATCCTTTTGCATTTCTACCATGCGTATCACCCTCTGTTTGGCTCCAGAGTTAAATGATACCCCCTGTTGAGAAGGCGTGTAGCGGATGTACTGTGCTGCCCCAGGCTTCTGTGCAACTTGTGTGGGCTGTGCAGCTGCTATCTTTGTATTGACTTCCTTTTCTAAAGCTTCCCTTGTTTTCCTAGTTGTCTAGAGGCCAAAGAAAAAGATATTATCAATGACCTTATGATTGCCAAAATAATATCTCGTGATCTACAGATCATTGAAAGGCAATGTCAGATTCTCTTTCTTAAACTGTACATTCTTTACCTTGTTGATGCAAGTTAGGCTGTCATACATGTTTAGTTTCATAACAGACTGAGGTTTTTGGAAGCTACACTGCAATAATTAATTTTCTTAGAAAAGTTCTCTGTAAGTGTACCTCTTCAATGTCCTCTTCACTTGGTCGTTCCAGCTCTGGATCACCTTCATCTTTTAAATGAACAGGAACCAAGTCCTGAAATCTTGAATGCACAACCTACAAAAGCAAAAACAAACAAAAAATCCAACTTGCAGTTATCATCATCTGTCATTAACAAACACTGTACTGCTATAAACTGACCGTTATGTTTTCATTTTAAGAGAACATATGGGTAATAAGAACATTAGAGGTTCTAATATGCATTGAGGGATAAAAATGAGAGGCCACTGCAAGAAAAACTTGCACAGACTCAGCCTTGCCAAGAGGTACATGTAATAAGTAAAACTTCATGTAATAATCCAGACTCCTTGTTAGAACAAGAATGCTCTTAAAAGGCGGTAAGTTGAGCTTGTTGCTTGGAAATTAGACTCCTGACATCAGAAATTAGGAGGCAATTGTTTCTACCCATAACAGGATTTCCTGGCTAAAAGTTTTTCACATCCTACTTTATTGATGGTCAAGTATTCTTCAGGATATTTATTTCTATATTGTATTGGACAATTTGTTTCTGAATTGATTGAATGCACTTGTATGAATACATGAAAATCAAGGGCTTCAATTCAAGAGAAATAACATCATTACTGAACTGCAAAAACGTGATGAACATGGCATGTCATTTCAATCATTACTAAAAAAAACCGCATGATCATCATAAGACTCATTTGCATACAATAAAAGTTTATAACACCAACCAGTTAGCCTCAACACCGCAGCTTTGCTGAAGTTTGGCTCATAAAGATTCTTCTTTTTTCCAACCACTGAAGTATCCATTTGTTCCACAGTAATCAACACTTTCAAGCGATCGAATTAATTTTGTGGACCAACATGTTCCGTAAAAGATCACTATCTTTTGAATAATGTTGTAGGTCATGTTGCAATATTATTTTATCCTACATTTCCACAATCTCTGCTAGGAATGCCTTGGACCTTGATCCCCTCCGCCCGTTTGATGTGCGCGCACACACACACATACAATAGAAACGATTGCATTTTTACAGTCTTGCTGCTAAAGCAAGCTTGACTAATGATACAGTGGTAGTGATACATTTATGCATTGTCCCATGTGGCATGATAGTTATCAAAGTGTGGAAGACCCTATAGAACTACGTCCAATCAAATGTGTGACTGCGCAAGTCTTTGAGTTAAATTGCTGGGGTCTCCTCACCGATCACTAGTAATTTGTGCTTTAAAAATCTAATAAGCAAAGGTTTTTAAATACGTTCAAAGGAGCAGATAAAATCAATTAAAATAATGTTATTTTTTACCCTATACGACTTTGTTATCATACACATAAATTTTGGCCATCAGTGTACATCATAAATCTATTGGAAAAAATTAATCTACTAAAAGTTACACACTGTACCTTATCTTTGCGGTGACCTTGTCTAACAAGTGCATCATATTTCACTCTGCCTTGAGAATCCAGTTGAACAGGAAGTGCATTAGTGCTGGAGGAAGGCTTTGAAAATGAAAAAAGTACTCAATAAGCCTCTTCATCTTGTTTGTGAAAAAGCATGTAATGAAACAATGCATGTCCTTTCTCTGAATTATGAGTAAAAAGTACTGTGATTTACAAAGGCATCAAAATGATATTCAATTCAAATCAAAGAGAAATGGGACTCAAGCAATACCGGTAATTATATATTTAACCCATTCGCTCCTGGAGATTTTGCCGAAAAACGCGTTTTGAAGCTAGTCGAGTGGTTTTCTGGTCACTGTCGTGCTATAAAGAGCTAAAACTTACCACAAAGTGGTTTACAGGTCGAACACTTCGCGGCCTTCTGATCCAGATGCAAAATATCAGCTTGCGAAGTTCGGGCATGTGCAGAAAGCAACATTTCGACATAGTTTTTGGGTTTACAAGTGACAGAGCAGTCTTGACTTTTACTTTTCGCTTTCTCTCCTCCCTTCTTTTTTTGCTTTTCTTGCCTCATTTTTTTTTCTCTTGCTGGGCATTTAGTAGGCTTGATTTTGGTGGGAAAAGTGTTTAGGAAAGCTTTTAGGATCTTAGGATTAGGCGAAAGGAAAGGTAGGTGGGTAATGGAACAAGATTTTCATGGAGATTTTCAGGTCAATGTCACGTGGTTTTTTGCTTGTTTCTCCGGTGTCCTTGACTGAATTGAGCTCATTCTGGTATGGTTTGAAAGATCTCTTGACTCTGCACAAGTTAGTGAAGAAAGTTGTCCTTGACCATTAAAACTGATGACGTCACAATGGGTAGAAAGGACCTGGATCCGCACGGGCGGTTACGGGCGGTTCAGGGGCGAATGGGTTAAGATGTGACTGAGGGCAACTGAAAACTTATCAAATTACCGTAAAATTTCGAAAATAAGCCCCGGGGCTTATATTTTTTGAAGGCCCTTTTTGAGGGGCTTATTTTTGGAGGGGCTTATCTATGGAGGGAAATTTGCGTTTCAAAATAGATTGGGCTAGCCTTATAGTTGGAAGTAAATTTACTGTTTTTGCTTTGTTTTACTTTGTATTTGAGGGCAATTTCCAAGTACAAGCCCCTGGGGGGATGATATTTGGACGGACGATTTAACAGAGGGTTTTTTGCATAACAAGTTTGGGGGGCTTATATTTGGAGGGGCTTATTTTTGAAATTTTACGGTACATAGATTGAACTACATGTACCTTCTTTTCACGCCCCATATCCAAAGGATATCTACAGGAATTTTGTCAAGGAAGGTGCAAAGTTGATCAGCAGTTACAGATGTTAACTTCTTCTATGTATTGTTTTATTATTTTATTAGGAAAAGATAGAAAAATTAATTGATAATTCAGTTTTGAAAACAACATACATGCATAAAAATGATTTAACTGAGGTAACATAAAATTAGTATTGATAAACCTTTTGAATTTGTGGGAGACACATGCTACACTGATAAAAGACAGCAATCTAAGTTCAATTGGATTAATAATCAGAATACTGCTGCTCATTTTCTTGGCAAAATAATCTAAAATGACTGTAGGTTTTTACAGTGTAAAATGAAGTGGCAAACAATACAAGTTTTAAAGCCAGTGAGTAAATATTTGAGTCCAAAACATGTTGTCATCTTAAAACTAGGAAACAAAATGTTACATTTGCAGCATTTCACCACTGCAAGACTCCAAGCGATGACTTTAAAATTAGAACTTGTAAAGCTGATTGTTTGGTTTGTTTCAAAAAAGATAAAATTAAAAATACATTAATAATAATAATAATACAGTGAAACCCTACCCTAGGACTACCTCGGTAATACAGTCACCTCATTATTACGGTTACTTTTTTATGCCCGTCTAGCCAAAACCACCATACATTTTCATGTAATAATAATAATACAGCCAATTTTTTTGGCCCATTGGTGACCATATTAATATTAATGGGGTTCCACTGTACACGTATAATAATCAAGATCAAAGGATACTGAGCAACATGAATTTCAGGAAAAGCACCACCATCTCCAAAATCCTGAAAATCAAAACAATGCAAGCAATGTCAGAAACAAATACTCCTTTTTCAGAGAATGGGAAGGGAAAACAAGCATAATAATATGGGTTTATGCCCCCTGGATTTTTTATTATAGGTTGGGCCAGAGAAGATAAGAGAACCACCTGTAGTTTTTTTGGCAAATGTGTCTAGAATTTAAAATCCTTCTATTAGAGGGAGGCATCATTCAACAGGCCATGTACTGATCTGTTCAATAGAGAAGACTGTCTCTTGGTGGCTGACCTAAGCAGAGGTTAGTAGTGAAAATTTCAATGTGTCAATATCATGAAAAATATTACGACAGTGACCTACACTACGGGCACGATCCATTCAACCATAATTCCAACCAGTCCGACCGGGAAAAGTGGTCCACCTCAAAAGGTGAACCCATTTTTTCGAAACTTTTCCAGTTGGACAGAACTGATCCATTGAGTTTTGGACTGAAATTTCCGGAAATGTTGGTTGAATGGATCGCTCCCTACATAAACAGTCCTGGCCATACAACTATGGTGATCTTTCATATTTTTTAGAAATGGTATCTGGTCATTCTAAGCAAGATCGTTTCAATGTATGGTCAGATTGTGTTCCAAAAAAAAAATCTGATCATTCCACAATATACAATGTAGTCACTTAAATAAGAATGTTAAACACAAACAGTCAAATGGACTGCCACCGTGGTCCACAGTCCACAGTCATCAAATTACAAGTTAACGACATGTAGAATGGCTGCTTTATTTTAAATTGGCTTAGTTGGGATTTGTAAATTAAAGAACAAGGTATATTACATACTGCGCTTGTTTTTGCTTCATTGCTTAAAGATTGGAGGTGAATGCTACTTTAAATAATTATTTAAATTATAGACTACTGTAAGACGGCAGTGGCAGCTTTTTGAGGATACTTGAAGTGGATGGGTATTCTGTAATCTTGCCCCGTCTTACATATTTACAGTATTAGAAACTTGGAACTATCTGACTATACTGTGAAACGATCTGGCCTTTGTGTAGAACGATCTGACCATGGAACAAACTAACCACAAACCCAAGAAACTAAGCAGATTTTGATCAAAACTTTGCACGATCGCACCATACCAATATTCCTGGCTTAAATATAAAGAAGTCCCGCAAACTCAAACACATTAATAACATAACCACATGTTCGAATAAAAGAGAAAAACATCGATCGATTTAGCTTATTTTATGTTGCGTTGTACACAAACCTCTAGCTTCCTTGGTATCCATCCATGCCTTTGTCCGTAAGGCGGAGGCTGTTTCTTGATAGCTGAAACCTTTAACTACAAATAAATCAAACGCATTTACTCCTTTACAAACCTCTGTCTACGATCGATCATTGAAGATGTGAACAAGAAAGCTAAGAATTCGGCCAACATGGCCGACAACGAATCAAGACAAACCTCTTTGTACGCTTTTTCTAAGTCATCGTCTTCACTCTTGTCGCGATAAGCCACATGCAATGGTGCCGGAAGAAGACTGAAAATGTTAAGAAGAATTTTGTTAGGAAAAAAACGCTGAAAAATAACTCTCCTGGAATGAAAATGTGAGAGTGATATCTACCTTGTTAGCGACATGTTTCCCAAAACGACAACTAGACGTGATGGAACAAAAATGAAATGCATTATGGGATTCTTGGCAAAAATCTCGTTCCCAGATCTCTTGTAGCCTGACCATTTTAAGATCAGCGCAGCTTCGCTCCGTTACAGAGACCGGCCACTCACCATTCTGCAGTGGAACCTCGATATGATAAAGGGCCAGGGGACTGGCAAAATTTATTCGCTTTAACGAGGTTTTGTTATATCAAGGTTCTTTTTGTGACTACGGCGCATGCGCCAGTAGTCACTATTGGCATCGAGTTAAGGCATCGAGTTAGTTTTCCGAAAGAAAGTTAGTAACAACAGAATATACTTCGGAACCAGTTATATTACCATACCTCAAAACAAAGGGAAATACAATTTAAACCAAGTATAAAATTGAACCACAGTAAGCATGCATACAGACATTCAATACAAAAATGTTATTTAAAAATTAAAGAGACATAAATTGTAAGGAAAAGAATTAAACAAAATTTTTCTGGCGAGGAAGTTCAAATGGAAACCTTGGGACTTATTATATGAGCTCCCTCCCTAAACTAAGACTAAATATAATGAATAAATAAGCGGCAAAGTCATACTTAAATTTAATTAGGATAAAAAGGAAGCAAAACAAACCGGACAAAACAGACAAAAAGCAGCAAAAAACAAGTATTATTTACAAATGGTTAATCAACTAAGAAGAAATGTTTTTTTGAACATGTGTATAACTGTTAAAACTTCCTGGCTGCGATGAGACGATTAGCAGCACATTAATAAAAAGCCTTTTTTAATCAATTTGAATCTTTGTTCTACAGATGTATTGATCAAGACTCGGTTAATAAACTTTGCATCACTGATCATGACAGTTTAGCTCGTTTTCTAAAAACCAGACAATCGTGCTATTTGTTTTGCCAATTGCACGGCAGTGACAACTGCAGGTTGCCAATAACTCTGACGTTTAATAAAATGAAAATACAGCCAACATATCTAATTTGTTTTTGACACGATGAAGCTATCACATAAGGAAAACAGATGTATTAAAAAAAGGTTCGCTTAAACGTAGTTGCTTCGGAGAAAAGTCATGGTAATGAAAGACTACCAAACAATTAGAGAACTGTATTGCTCTGCAAAATTCACTGGAGAGTCGAGGGAGAGGTACATTGCGAGCTAATTTTTCTCTAAGACGAAAGAGGATAGCTAAATATGATGGTGAGTGATGGTGCAAGTTCCATGTTAATATTTTGGGTCCACCATACTCAATCGAAATGAACGTCACCATGGCGTTTTTAATTTTAAATATTTTACCTTTCATATAACAGATTCGAATTGGACGCGCCGGGAGACCATGTGAACGGGGGAAATAAATTTTAAAAGCAATTTAAATGAAGATATAATCTTGACGTAGTGAAATAGCAATTTAAGCAATTGCAAATAAAGCAACCAAATGTTAAAGTTATAGCCCACAAAGTTTGACATGTTTGGGGATATACTCGGTTAAGACTTCCTCTTCTAAAGAAAATGTGGCCAATTTAATGCTGGTATCCATGTGAACGTCAGTCAAAGTTGAAGAAAAACGACACAAGCAATTTGAAGCTACAAAATACAGAAACGCTTTGATATAAGCCCCACCAGTAACAGGCTCGCCAATATAAGCTCTCCTCTAACTTGCATTGAAATAAATTTGATTTATTATGATATTTTGGAGCTTTTACTAGTAACTGCAAAACATATTTAAATCAGCACTGCGTTAGATTGTTTAGAAAAA
This sequence comes from Porites rus, assembly GCA_964035705.1. Classification (NCBI taxonomy): domain Eukaryota; kingdom Metazoa; phylum Cnidaria; class Anthozoa; order Scleractinia; family Poritidae; genus Porites; species Porites rus. The sequence goes on along the minus strand of OZ037998.1, from coordinate 14,080,006 downwards.
GCTTTTTCCAATTCCGTTATAATCCCCCTTGGATATAAGCCCCTCAGTTTAATTTAGAGCAAAACTTTCTCGTTTTTGCTCTCACTATGTTTACTAAAACTACTGATTGCTCTCAGCTATTCGTCGAATTCAAGTTTTTTTTCATGATTTTTATATGATAAAAACAGGTTGTATTCTAATTTCCTAAGCTCAAACGAACGTTTTATTTTCTTTAATTCCCACCTCGTAAATGGTCCAGACTTTCGAGCCCATTATTTGAACATTTATACATTGTTACTGAGACCTCACTGCCTGCGATGAAATTACGAGCGCAACGGTTTAACTTCTAGCAATTGACGAAAACCGTTTTTACCTCAATTTGAATATATGCTTAACAGAAATATCGATCAAGACTTGGTTAATGGACTTTTTATTACTAACAGTTTAACTCGTTTTCTAAGAGCCAGGCAATTGTGCTATTTGCTCGCTAATCGCACGGCAACACAAAGGCAACACCAAGATTGTCTAATTCCATCGTTTAATAAACTGAAAATACAGAGCAAATATTTAATTGTTTCCTGACAAGGTGCATGTGGCAGTCATATAAGGAGGACAGGTACATTAAAAAAGAGTTCAGTTGACTGTAGCCGCATCGCAGAAAAGTCATGGAAATGAAAAATTTGACTGGAGGTGAAAACCTGCAAACAGTTGCAGAATTTTTGTGCTCTGCAGAACTTACTGGAGAGGTACATGGCGAGCTCATTTTTCTCTCTGTCGTTAACACTTGTTTGTCCATTACAGCTTTTTTAGGGAACGCTCTGATCTTAGTTGCCCTTCACAAGGACACATCAATTCATCCGCCATCCAAACTACTGTATCGTAACCTAGCGATAACTGATCTCTGTGTTGGTATCATCGCGGAGCCTCTCCATGTTGCTTATATGATCTCTGAGGTGAACAGAAGATGGGATATTTGCTATTACGCAAATTTGACAGACAGTTTCGCCGGTTTTACTTTGTGTGCAGTGTCGTTGATAACCATGACTACAATAAGCGTGGACAGACTTCTCGCTTTGCTACTGGGTCTCAGATACAGACAAGTTGTAACTTTAAAAAGAACGCGTTTAATTGCTGTTGGTGGTTGGATCGTGTCTGTTGTCGGTGTATCCATCTCCTTTCTGAATCCTCTTATAGATTCTTTGTGCCGATATATTGGTGCAGCTTTTTGTTTAGTTACCACAATCTGTGCCTACGCAAAAATTTTCATGTCTCTGCGTCATAACCAAATTCATGTTCAGAACCATGTTGTTCAAGGACAATCGGGCCAAGCGAATACACTGAATATAGCTCGATACAGAAAGGCAGTGTACAGTGCACTGTGGGTGCAGGTAACATTGGCTATTTGTTATCTGCCGTACGTTATAGCTGTAGCTTTAACACCTCAAAGGGGGATTTCTTTATCTAATTACCTTGCTAAGGAATTTACAGCTACTTTAGTGTATTTAAACTCGTCGTTAAACCCATTGCTGTACTGCTGGAAGATCACGGAAGTTAGACAAGCTGTAAAAGAAACATTACAACAAATACACTTCTGTACCTGAACTAAGACTTAAAACTGAGAACACTTACTAACGAACTTGATAAGAAAATGTATATAAGAAAACCAGACAAATGTCCTAGTCCGAATTGTACCTTTAAGATTGTTTTCTGTTTCATTGCAGATTGTAAAGACAAAAAACAAAATCATTTGTTTATGTTAAAACGTTTAATAATCATAAAACAAAATGAAAATATCAGTAAAACTAGTCAGTTCGCTAATTAGTTCTCTGGCAATGAAGAACGAAGCAGGGACATATTTTTAAAGAGAACAGCTCACTTTCTCGCAACATCACACCGACAACCTCTTTTAACTAATGTTTTACAATCAGAGAGCTTTACCGTTCTGCGGAATTTACTGGTGAGGTACATTGCGAACTTATCTTGAAAATACACTGTATAAATAACAGCTGTTGATAACCATAAAAGCCACTATGTTCATAGTATAATCAAGTTTAACAAACGTCATAAGTTCAGTTTGGTAAAACTAATCAGGGCGCAAAAATATTACTTTTCCGAATGCTTTTTTAAAATCGACCAATGTTTATTGGGGGATGATGAGGGCCAGTACATGATGTAATTTAAATTTGACGGCCAATAAATACACATTGCATTGTTTTGTTGCCTAACGCAGGTCATTTTAATAACAGCTTGCGAGCATACGAAGGCTTTTGTTTTTAGATATAATGAAAAGTGACCGTGGGGGAGAAATCAGTGAATGCGTGACAACCGAGCCCCAAAGGACGTCTGCGTTGGTGGTCAAGAATTAACAAAAGCATTTCTCTTCTCTGGCAAGTAATCCCTATTTTCATTTAAATCCTTCGAGAAAACAATTCTATTGTATTGACCCCCAACATGGCCGCCTTGTCACGTAGTTGCAAACCAAGAATACCTACATGGTAACGTGATATCAATGGAGGAGAAGGGGCTGTCATCAATCCTCCTCGGGGATTGCTCAGATGACTAAAAAAGGCTACTGTTGTTATTTGCCATCGTATCAATTGCTTTATCCAAAATAAAGTTTGTTGCGAGGTCGAATTATTGCAGGAATTAGTAGCAAAAGCGAAGTACATTCTCAGCTAAGAGCTAAAGAAGAACTCATGTACAGTGTCCCTAGGGCACGAAACCCCCTCTTTTACAAAAATGGGACTTGGGTTCGTAGAACAGTTGAGTACGCCACCAGCACTGCTAACTATTGTCCCCTCTCACTTTCAAATTCGTTCTTACGGGTCTGCATGACAAGACAGCATATCTCGGAGAAAAAGCGGCGGGAAAACTGCTTCGATTTGATAGTTTGGCTGTGCTTGGTAATTTGAATTGCACGTCACGCAGAAAAATAGGAACGCGTTGATTTGGCCGATTGATTGTTTGGTGAATCATAATCAAAATTTATCTTCTCGGAGAAATGGTAGTCCCTCGTTGTTTTCACTTTATTTGTAATTAAACGTTAATTTGAATAATTAGGGAAGTGCATCAATCTTAGCCATCGGTAGCTGTCCGGCAAACTGAGAAAGTTTTACCTTGAATTATGGATTGCTTACTAACCTACGTAATTCAGTTTACTTTAGGTAGAGAAGAAGAACAACAGTCAACAAGTTGTACTAATCGAACAACGGGTATAGGTGCTATGTACAATACAAGTTGCTGTATATGGAGATGGTATATATATATACAATGTATATATAGTTTTACCTGGATTTTTGAACTTGGTTTAGCAAAAAATTAACTCACTCTACTACTTGGCAATTCAAAACAATCAAAAATCATTAAAAGGCCGATTAAAAGCCTTTATCGGACGCCGGGCAGTAAGTTAGTGAAGAAGTATTTCAACAAGTCACAATTTTAACCAATGTCAAGTGATTTCTGCACTGTTCTTTGAAGTTAGTCGGTTGCAGGCCATTACCTTCAAGAGGGCATTCCGGTTTCTTGACGGTAATTGCCTGAGACAAAACGTGATTTACCAAGCGACTTTAACGACTGGAACAACAACAGAATCATACATTGGACTCAGTAGCCACTAACTTCAAAGAACAGTACAGAAATCACTTGACATCCTTCCGACACGCGAACAGAAGAAACGAGACGGAACTGTCCAAACAGGTGTGCACCCTTAAAGATGCCAACAGATCCTTTCACGTCCCGGGAAAGTAGTCAGTAATTGTAAACCATATGACAAGGCTAGCAACTGTAATCTGTGCCTCTAAGAAAATATTTTTATCATTTGTAAAAAACACCTATTTACTCTGAAGAAAAGAAACGAATTAGCAAGTTCACGTCCCTACAGAAATAGATTCACTCTCAGAAATTTTAGAATAACGTAACGCAACGTAACGCAACGCAACAAAAGCGCACGGATCCCGAAAAACCCATTGGGGAACCTCTATACCTCCGTGTCGACTTTGTGTTTATTTACAAAGTTTTTAATCAGACTCTGCGTCTGCCCCGTCACCAGCCTCTCGCAATCGCATATTCAGAAATATTTAAGTTTGGAGGCGTACCCATCATCCCCCACTCGCTGTTCTACACTCGTTTCCCACACCCCGCATTGAACTCCACCCTCCTCACTTAGCTTTGGAAAAGAAACACGTTTCAGGCGCAAAAATTCTGAGAAGCAGTCTTAAGATTGCTTTCTCCGCAGTAGCTGCATCTTGTTCCACAAAACTTGGCGGAGTTGCTTTAACGGCACCCCAGTGCAAACTGTAGAACTAAAAAAAATGCCCTTCAGCATGACTTCAGGGTGAATCTGTTTTCAGAGGGTCTACCGAGTTGTGTAGCTCGGCGGCCGTTATTCCACAAAGTAAATCCACAGAGATGTGAGGATCGGCGGCGACTTTTCATCACTGGACTCAATTCTATGATATATATTATTTACATTTTATTACCTTGTTTTTGCATTATATTTCCTCGTTTTTGCTCTGTGTTTAATAAAACTGCATTGCTCTCAGCCAATCCTCAGATTTTAAGAATTTTTTTCTCATGTCTATTATTATGAAGAAAAACAGGTTACATTCAAATAATTCTGTAAGCTCTGAAACTGTTTCAGTTTCAGTTTAGTTTCAATGTATTCTTTTTGCCAGAGAAAGCCTAGATATTTGGTCTTTTAAAAAATTTTACAATTAGAAAAAATTACAATTTATTCCAAATAGCACTAGAAGATCATGTGATCACTTTTTTAGTGATACATAGAAAGACAGTGCAGTTAAGCTGCAGTACTGGGTCGAAAACAGTAAAAATTCCAATGGGCAAATGTGACAGCTACACGCGTAAAAAGCAAATTTTTTCCAGTCAAATTTTGGCAACGCGTGCTCTTTTGCAATAGAGCGTTTTCACTCACGTGAGCAGCACCTATGCAAATTTGTTGGAACAAAAGAAAGCGTTTTTTATAAGAAAAAAGTTTAACTCCCCCAGGATTCGTTTGGAACACTAATAGACACGCGTGAAAAACGCAGTGCGCATGCGTGCCTTCCCTGCTTCCGGCGCGAATTTGCATGTGCCTCCCCCAATCGAAATTATACGCGATACCAAAACAAACTAGATTCCGGCCGCGAAATTCAAAAAAGTAAGCTCCACACACAAAAGATAAGCTTAGAATTTCACGAACACAAAGTTTATTAATTGCTTTAGTTTCTCTCTTTTGCACCACATACTTTCCTCCTTGCACCAAAGGTGAAAATCATCTTTGAAAGTCCACGCTCGCTCTGGCAGCACTTCGCCGTAGCCATTGTTGCTGTTTTGGTCATCATGTCGCTGAGCTCGGTCAATGCGAACAACGAAAACGACCAATGCATGCTAAGTGGAAAAACAAGGACGGAAAAACCTTGTACTGGACGACTTTACCAGTTAGTTAAGTTAGTTTAAGTAATTTTTTGTTGTGCTTAATACTAGAACCGGCTGCAAACCATTAAACATATCAAACATTCCTAAGTGTTTTTCAATTTAAATGGGAAGATTTTGCAAATTTTAATTATTGAAAATAGAGACCTTGCGCATGCGCAGACATTTTGCGCGCGTGTCCTAATATGGCCGCCGTGATGTCATGTGAAAACGCTCTTTCAGGTCCGATTCAACTGAAGGCGAAATTGTAGGCGAACATTGGTTTTCGTTTTGAGCGCTGCCTTCGCTGACAGACCGGCAAATGTTTGTGGTAAGGGCACATTCATAGTTACCCACAGTTGTTTCAAACAGCAATAATTAGAAATGTTATTTGCTTCTTCTTATATTAAGGGCCAGGCTTTTCATAATTTCGTGGTACTAAGCAAATGATTCATGCAAAGTCCCATGCATTTATCGTGCATGTTTGTTTCGACTCTGTTCATGTTAGAAATAGGTTGCGACTTGACAAACACCTTTTAAAAAATCAGGTTGGACACCATATGTTTATTACTCCTCGTAGAGAACTATTTATGCAAATTTATTGTAGTGTAATGTAATGTGATGTCGTGGATTAGAGGACAACAAGATGCCCCCTCTTTACAGTAAACACTTGTTATAGCTATCGGTTTGTGCCAACGAGCAAAGGTTTTTACTTACACGCGCGCACTGTTCCATTTGTTTAGAAATGTCATTAATTACCGTAATTTATGAAAATAAATTGAACTTGATTCGATTGCATAGGCAAAAATTACCTTGAATATAGTGAAGTAAACTGTTCTACTGCATAAAGAATTTGAAATCCCGACTTTACAAAACTTTTTTTTGAGATGAAGTTCGGGTTTTTGTCCGAAGTTGTCCACAGGTCATTTTGCGTAAAATTTGTTGGTCTTATAGGCAGACCGAGAATCCTCGAAAAAAAAGTCCGCAAATAGTCAACGTACAGATATATATTTGGTATCTTTTTAGAGCAAAAAATAAATTTATAGTGCGCCGATGAAGCCTTACGAATTATTTTGCTTCAAAGATACAATAAATTTTGCGGCTTTATTATTTTTCTTTGGGGCAGGCAATAAAAAATTCCAGCTGGCAAATGCGACAGCCATACGCGTATGATGCAAATGAATCCACCCGATGATTGGTTGAAGGTGGGATGAGCACGGGACTCACAAACACGCCCACGGCTCGTGGATTCTCTGTTCTGTATCACGTGTTCATCACTCTAAAACAATGCATTCTCTGTTCTGCATTACGTCATAAAAGTTACCTTACATTACTATGTGTTTCATCGCTTCGAGATTTTTTTCTGCCTTGGAACTTTCACGCAAGGCTCTATTTGGCTGCCACCTCGCACCCTCGCGTTTCCGCGAGGCTGCATTTTGGCAATTAACATGTTAACAGTAGGCTCGGACGTCAGCATGCAAGGTGCCATTGGCAGCCGTTATCAGTCCATTTATGAGCTGACTGTCACCCACCCACCTATAGCCCATGTCATGAATGATGCGTGATTCGTGAAAGGTAGACTACACCGCCGGGGAAACTTCCCCTGCGGCTACTCATTTCGAACAGTATGAGTGTGGGTTCTTTTACGTCCCCTTCGATTTGACTAATGAAAGGCCCCAGTCCAACTTCACCGCCAAATGACGCGATCATCATGATCTAGAGTGAGACAAGGTCTCATATCACAGCCAGAATTATCTCACTAGCTTTTTTAAAAGACCCTTGTTGTTGGTCCGGCCGACGGTCCGGCCGGGGTTTAAAACAAACAACAACAACAACAACTTTATTCTTTGTATAAAAAACAAAAGTTGGCTATGATTTGCCCCGGAAAAAGCTGGGTGGCAGATTTTTGGCAAAAGTGTAGAAATCAGAGTAATAAGAGACACTTGTACAAGGAAAAGAGTTGAATACCACCCTGTAAGCAGAGGCCCTTCGATCTTCGTAGATAAGTCGATTGAAGGGCCTCTGCTCTTAGGGTAGTTGAATACAGGCTCACAGTAGCACCGAAGTACAATGATTAGGGTTAAGCACTATTTTAGAAAAGGTTACCTTTCAATAGTGTAATGATCAGTGTGACTTAAAGTACGTTACAATTAACTGATGTTGGCAGTTAGCCCTTGACGGTGTGGTGGATACGGATGTGGATTATACATCAAATCGTGCGGGTTCACGTCCTTCATACTACCTAGACTACCTACTGTTTTCTTCCTTTTTCAGTCTTCTCTTAATTACTACTTTAAGTTATAAAACTTCTGTCATGTATTTTGGGGAGTAAAGATGACAATCTGAATTTAGGGTATCCATTCCAGTCACAACCGTTAAAAACACGTATCTACTTTAAAGTAGGATTGCGCGTGCGCAATAGAGTGATTTAAATAGACAGTGAACTTCTACGCACCCAATTTCACTACACCCTTTCGTTTTCTTGTAACAACAGTATGTATTTGGTATTAATGATAGGTAATGTTTAACGATTTAAAAATATCATTGTAAATGTTTGTGATTGTGAGGAAATGTTACCCCTTCCTAAAAGTTTCAGCCAGTGTGAACCTGATTTCTTCAAGAGATCTAAACTAAAGCCCTACGTTGTAGAACGGAAGAAGGTGAGCTTTCAGTTTAAACGAAACTCTGCCCAAGATAAAAAATATATATATGCATGTGAGGCTGATGATGAGTAAAGGAAAAGATCTTATGATTATCACGTACAGTGCCTCTTGATCTAAATTTAGAAAAACGACTACTTGAAGGAGTCTCTTATTTCCCTTTCGCCACTTTAGAAAAGCGGAAGAAACTGGGCCGACTTACTTTCACAAAGACTCCTGGGACAGTGTTACTAGGTACAGGGAAAATAATAAATAATTGCTGACTGGTGCGTCCCGGGCATCCATCCCAGAAACGATTGCTGGATACGCGGGCTCCTGCTGGATACGTATTTTGGCTCTATTCCATGCCTACCTTGTACCTAGATGTCTCTCTCTCTCTCGATGAGAATTTGCGCGTAAAGGAATTTCGAAGGCGGGAAGTAGAAAACGGGCGAGACGGCCTTTCACCTCTCTTCTCTCTCCTTTCCGTGATCCACTGCGCTTCGTCACCAGTCACTCGCGTGTCACTCGAGTTTCGCGCTCTTCTGTGTGTGAAGAACGAAGTAACAACTTCTGTTTTTAATGGATTGTTTGAAACGTCATCAAGTACACGCGCGACTGTCTCAAAGCAAACAGTGCAGAATGTTCTAATGGCGACTGTTGAATTCCACTGAATAAAAGTTTAATTTGTGGATCTCTCCGGAAATTAATTGGTCTAAAAATAACTTTGAAGAAATCCCTAGGGTTAGACTGGGGGTTTCCCTCTCTGTTCCATTATTCCCTGGTTTGTTTCTGAAACACTCACTCTTCGCCTGACTCGTCCCCAGTCGTCTCTCTCTCTGTCTTTCCTTAGTGGCACGAGGGGTGTAATGGGAAGGAGGAAAGCTCCCTTTTCCCTTCCCTTTCCCCCATTCTGCTCCCGCCGCGCGCGTTACGCGAAGACGACTGGGAACAAGTCAGCACTCTTCGCCCCTTGGAATTCCACTTATCTTAAGGCACCCTTTCAAGCGTGTCAATAGATAATTATCAATAACAGCCTCATGTCGGAAGTTGAAAAAAATCCTGGAACAACAACAAACAATAACAACAATTTATTATATCCCAAAACAAGATTATAAAGTTATTTTACAAGTTATGATAATAATCAACAAAATTGAAGGGTACTGACTTCCTGAATTTTTTTTTAAACGTACTATTAAATTTGATATTTTATGATCTAAGTCAATCATACGATGATTCAAAGCGATTGTGGTAAAATCACTTGTACTTTCCTTGCACCTTTTTATTTAGAGTTTAAAGTTATGTTAATCATGTTTCATGTCAAATTTTTAATTTGCTGCTTCTCAAATAACTTACTGTTGTCATGTTAACAGATGTTGTTAGAAATTGCTTGTTCCACGGGTACCAACAAACTGACCATTACCTACAAATTAGTCCTAAAATATTTTAGTAACCGCAATCAAAACAATCTCTATCGAGAATTGCTACAGTGTTCGCTTACTACACCTATTTTCACTCCATAAAATTTATTTTAATTTATAACAAACTAACTGAAAACAAACTATTTGTTTGAAAACTCAGTTATCGGTTCGTTTCTTTGACAGTCAACTGGGGTCACGTGATAAATTATTTAGCTCTCCCATATATGGTGATCTCCAATTTGCGTAGAGCAACTGGTGGAAACAAGGCTTGACTAAAAAGAACGGGTGTCTCTTTCTTGTCTTGCTTCCTAGTGTGTTCGATTGTTTGTAAATCATGACAGGACGAACTTGAGAGTTAGCTGGTTTTGTGTTCATTTATCAAGATTAAGAATAATGTATGTTGCACGGGAGTCTGTGAGCGATCAAAAGAGTTTAATCCCGCCATACGGCAGCTCAGTGTGACATCTTAACCTGTAGACGCCACCAAAAGAGGATTTCAAAACTGAGTTATGATCGAACAAATGGATTGAAATGGTGCTCTGGAAATTGGATCCTAGTGGGAATTTCAGAGAATGTTTCGTTCTCTTTACTGTATTTGGCCAAGAAAATTGAACGCTCCTTCTTTTTGGCTTGTCTCGTTTTTCATAATTTGCGCTATTTTTGTGTTTACAAGAGACGATAATCTAGAAATGATGTGCCTCAGGAACCGCCAGCTTCAAAGTTCAAGTTACATCGATGACTTCAAAATGTTAAATTCTGACGACTGTGAGGACAGAATCAAAGCAAGACAAGAGGACAGCGCGGCAAATAAAACCTTGAAACAAGACATAAACTGCTCCTACATAATTGCTGAAAACGCCATTTTAAGAAGAAAATTAGAAATGTTCCAGCGATTGAACAAGTTTATGGAACTTGATTCCACGGCAAGCAAGTACGGAAGTAAAATACGGCAAAACATTTTGATCATTTCTGATTTTGCTTCCGGGAGTTCTTATCTTGGAGAAATTCTCAACCAGAACCCGCAGGTGTTTTATCTCTACGAGCCACTGAAATCATTAGAATACTACCGTGAAAATAGGCCAGAGAGCGTTTATGATGAGATGGTAACACACTTGTTGAACGGAATTTTTCATTGCAACTTCATTGAGCTTACATACTATACAAACTTTTTATCATTTCAGTACAGCTCATTGCGTCATCGACTCGCCAGTCGAGCGTTATCTTCGCCCCCCTTATGCCCAGATAACATTAACATTCCTCATTATAGTATTCGTAAGTGCGCGCCATTGAGACCACAAGCAACCTCGGCATTTTGCCGTCTTCACAAGCACACGGTTGTTAAAACAATCAGAGTAAATTCAATTCATAAGCTCTCTTATCTTGTAGACAGTGTAAGACCGGTGGATTATTCACTAAAAGTGGTTCACTTAGTTCGCGATCCACGCGCGGTTTTGAACACGAAAGTTCTGGACAATTCAAACGAAAACTGGACGGTGAAATCGGTGCGCGAACATGCACAGTCCTTGTGCCGTGACATGTTGCGTAATGTCAAGTACGCAGTAAGTGCGCCTTCTTGGTTACAAGGGCGTTATACGTTGCTAAGATACGAGGATCTAGCAACAAACCCGCATCAAATCGCAGAGCAACTGTACAAGTTTATTGGGGTGAACATTGCCCCTGAGGTGCGATTATGGATTGATCGCACGTTGCAAAAGGGATTTGCAAGTCCTTCCGTTAACTCAATTTATCGCGAATTCTCTTACAGTACGCAAAATCTACCTGACTCGGTGCAAAAATGGCGCAAGCAAATGCCTTACTCAATTGTGCGCTTAGTTGAAACAGAATGCTATGAGGTAATGAATCTTCTCGGGTACAAGATTGTTGAAGACGAAGATGAACTAAGGACGGTGTCTTTCCCACTAACAGATTAGCTATGGTATGTTACAGCATCATACTTTTTCTTTGTGTGTGGTCCTTTAGAGGACTGGGTTGATCAGTGACGTCATCGTTCAAGCTAGATCCCAGGAATAACAGGGCCAGTGTCGCTGTCGATTTATTGATTTTGCCACTATGTTAAACTGGTGCTTGTAATCTACTTAGCACCTGTCCTAGATCGCCCCTTTTCTCTCAGTTTGACCGCTCGAATCTAGATTTGGCGTTTCATTGACTAACAAATGCCCAGATGTAAACAAGCCGATGAAGCCAAACTCGCCCCGAGCTAGAGAAAAGCCGTGGGCACGACGTTGGATGTAATTGTTCCTAAATCGTCTAAATGGCATTACTGGTTAGATTGAGTAAAAGTAATGTTTTGGTCTCGGTAGTCTCTTAGTTTGTGTTATTTAACTCTGTCTCCGAATATGTTCGAGATCTATTTACAGTTATGTTCAGCAACGGATTTAACCGTTTGCCTCCCAATATTTTTGTTTTCACTTTTTTTTCGTTATGGAAAGAAAAAATCGTCAACTTAAGCAGAAATTTCCTGTACAATCCTGTGCGCTTAAAAGCTCAAGATCGAGAAAAAAAATGTGAGTCGTTAAAATGATTCATTTGGTTTTCTGATAGTCGAACGTAGTATGCCTTGTATGCACTACTGAGTCCAACGCAGACACGGTTTTGCAGAAACAATCGATGGCAGCCGAAAACAATATCAAAGAAAAAATTATTAGTTTTTATTAACATTTTTGACACTAAGTCTTTTAGAACTTCACGTCTAAAAGTTAACATATGTTAGTTACAACCCTAGTAAGAGACATGGTGGCCGAACAGTTCATACGTCGGGCCTAGGAGCTCAGTCCCGTGGGTTCGCGCGCGCGTCTCATTACCACCGTGTTGATTCCTTAGACAAGAAACCTTGCTCCACTTCGTCTTCCATCACCCGGATGTGCTAAAAATACAGCGGCCAACTGCTATTGGGGGTACCTCTACACTGAACTAAAATTCCGTCAGGGGGAGTAGAAATTCTCATAAGTGTTTCATGCTACAAAATCCTGGATCGGCTCCGACCGTGAGTGCGCTTTCGAATTCATTACCTTAAGGCGCCAATCCTCGAATTAAAGCTTTTATTCAGCTAAATATTGGTTAGTGGGCCCCAATTCAAAGACACAGCAAAACTTAAACAACGGTAGCTTCAGTGAGTTTTAGAATCACAAACATTACTACTCCTGCAAATCATTAAAAAGTCATTTCTTTGTTTAGCGTTTAAGGATTCAATTTCTTGCCGCAAATGAATGACTTGTGCTCGGTGCAGCGAAGGTCGTTCCATTTCCCACCCGTTCTCATGACAAATTCAGTGCAGTTTTCATGAATGCTGCTTGGTTCACCCCTTTTCCAATTTGTGAATGAAAGATCAGAGCCATCAACCCTGTGAAAGCTGTCATCATGGCTGTCTATCTTGCGGGATAGTCCAATCCACATATATGACGAACCAGCTGACACAACCTGACGCACAAAGTTGTCTCCTCCACACTGTGAATTGAGGTCGAGTTACTGTTCATCCAAGCACAATAGGTTTGTGCTTGAAGCCAGGGAATCTTTACTGTGATTAGTTTGAAACAAGAGTTGTTTAAGCGAAGCCAGTCCGGAGTGGAGCATATTGCTGTAGAAAATTTTAAAAAATCATAAAAGACACCGTGATTAGAAAATCAAGAGCATCATGCTTTTGGTTCTGACCCTTTTTGAAGCTCAGAGAGGCGAATTTTCTTAAATTCAAATTTTTCTTTCAGAAACCGTCAATGTGTCGAACGTTAGGAAGGCCTTGCCAACTTAAATCGTTGAGAAGAATTATCTCAAAATAACCTCTTAAAACTGTAGAAGTACACAAAATAAAAGAAACATGGGAAACCCTAATCACTAAAGCTATAAATCATGAAGTGATTTGACCTTTCGAAATACGTTACTGTCTCAGTACTGGTTTCGCGCTATCTAAGTACTTACATGGCCGCAAATGGCTTTCCACCATGAAAGTAAACGCATCAATACATAGGCACCAAGCCTGGATGAAAGAGGCCGTGCTATTCCTTCCATTGAAAAGGTTTGCACACACCTTTTAAGCAGGATTTGATCAAGATAGGCTGCGATCGTGCTCAGTTCTAAGATAAACCTGTTACTTTCTCACTAAAGATTAGAGAAAATCTTCAAGAAGGATCCAGACAAACAAATTATTTGATCTCGCATCACTTCTTTTTAATCTTTGAAGTCGACATGAATATCATGCTCCAATGCGCCAATTCATCTCCCCCTGCACTCCTCAGGGGCGGATCCAGGAGTTTTTTAGGAGGGGGTGCACTCGTCTCTTGCTCTACTTCAACACCAATAAACCACATAGTTTTTTTTTTTGCAGAATACCAGTTGTATTAGAAAACCGCAGGTCATCTGGGGGGGGGGGGGTGCGCACCCCCTGCACCCTCCCCCTAGATCCGCCCCTGCTCCTGATGGGGCTGATGCTTTGTATTCTTACCAGTTTCACAGAGGTTTCCTGTAGCATGCGGACCACATTCACACCTGAAACGTTTCCCGAGGACGTCACAGGTCTCGTGACACGTTCCTCCATAAACGCAAGGATTGTTTTTGCAGCAGCTGTTCTGACAGTCAACGAAGGGACCAGCAGACTGAAATAAAAACAACAACTGAAAATTCTCAGACCCAATGAGTAGGAATCGCTACAAAACATAGCGATCAAGCATTTTAAAATTTTAAAATGTGATCTTGTCTTCTCTGAGGGTATGTCCTTTCAGTCTAATCATATTCAAGTCTCCTTTCAGATCGGGTGACCGACGCAGAAACGGAGAAAAAACAGAGCTGACGACTGCAAGATGTTTTCCCGTGGAAGATAATGTAAAAACGGCATGTCACAAAGAGAGGTCTTATGGAAACTTCACCGCGATATTTCGAATCATTATTTTCTTATTTACACATTTATGGTAAGGAAGTTTTATAAATGCATGCAAGCGAACATGGGTTAAACAACAACAACAAAGATATTGGGGCTAAATTTCTCAGGATGAATGAACCGTGACTTAGCTTTAAGTTTCACCAGTCCATGTCGAGTTCTTTTCGATGGATTTCTTGTATTTACCCATAAATTAATTTCAGACTGACGAGAGTTGTCTTAGTAGTAAGTTACTGATTCCTTACCCTGATGTTGTAGTCCATGACCAGATCGTAGTATTGCCAACCCTCCGCGAATCCTAAAGCACTGGAGTTTGTGTGTCTGTTTTCATCGTTCAATTGGCACCTGTTCTCCCTCTGTTTAAAGTTGAACGAGATACACCGACAGTCCAGCCGACATGCTCTAAAGCAATCTATTGGCTCTAGAGCAGTGAGGTTAGCAATCATGTGACCATAAAGGGCGTGGTTATCGACCACGCCTATTGCAGGAGTGAAAAAGAATGCTCCAGTCAAACAGCTGCCCTTTGTGATTGCTAGGAATGTGAAAATCGGCAGCAGAATGACTTCAACAACAAAAGGGTAGATGTATTGCTTCAGAGGATCCATTCGAAAGGCACTCAAGCAGCACGGAGGCCGGTTATGCGCAATCGATCCTCTAATTGAGACAAAGAAAAATATACTGTTAAATGGAGAATATAAGAAGTTCATGTTCTGGAACCTTGGACTGAAGAAATAATTTATGCAAACAAGATCATCGCAGTTGAAGGCGCAACTTATACAGTTGCTAAAAGAAAGCCTGAAAAAGAGGTCAAGGTTCGGATCCCGTCAAAACGGAGTTTTTTTTTTCACGTTTTCCTTTCGCAATTGCATAAGTTGCATGCGTCTTTAACTGCGATGGTCTTCTTTGCATTTTTTCTGCATTCCGCAGTTTCATCATATGGAATGTATATCTTTATCATTCGCAAGTATATTACAAACCACTTTAATTACCAGCTCACAATTGGCTTATTTGCTAGCTCAATTGGTTAGAGCGATGCACTGTTCTTAAATGCAGAGTTCAGGGTTCGAATCCCTGCAAGCCTGAATTGTTTTCAGGCTTTGTTTCCGCAACGGCATAACTGAGTTGCGTCTTTAACCTCAATGACAGCCTTGACTGCGCTCTGTTCTGTTGTTAAGCGCGCACGAAGCGGCCAGGGAAAGGGTTTCTCGATTACGTCGAGAAACACTCGACTAATACCCCTACTACTGCCCACGTCTTGTTTTGTTGTTGTTGTTTTTTTTTGTTTAGTAATGTTTTTATGATAAAGAATCAGTTAAATTTCCCACACATTACACTCTAATTTTTTAAAAAAAACTTTTTGCTCCGTGTTTTATACGTTCTTTTTTCACTAATCAGAGTGCGCTAGATCTAAACTTTATTATAAACACTATAAAACTGACTTCATTGAAAGGCGTAATTGGTTTATAAATTCAACTATTCATTATTCATAGACACTGCAGTAGATACCCTCTCGCTTCTGCAAGTTTCATACATGGAAATACTCTCATTGTGTTTTTCAGCGAACCTTTGTTGACGTAATTGTTTACATTTTGCTCCATTAGCGTAAGGAAAGGGTATCATGCTAAATAAAACTCAACGTCGTTAACTGAAAGAACTTGTTAAATTTGGTACCCTATGCAATATTTAGTTCTTTCCATGCGATACGTTAGGAAATATCAGCCATCAGAAAAATTAAAATTTCTTGGCTGTTTAAGTGTTAATGAGCCCACACAGTCTTCTATTCTTCGTAAAATTTCGAGCTTTTTTTAACATCAGTTTCAAAGTATAATTATTTGATATTTCGGAATGATTATTTTTTCGTGTTTTTTGGGCGAGCTAAGCACGAAGCGGGTGTGGAGCGCAAGACACGCGCGACAGGGGAAGGCGCCTTCCATTTTTATCAACTGGAACATCGGAAAAAATCTGAGCTCCAGATGGGATTCGGACGACCCTCCGTGATCTAGTCGGATTCTCTAACCACTGAGCTACTGGAGACTCCATGGCGAGCAAGGGTGAAATGTGGGTCTTTAACTAGATCTACGATATGCCTTAACGCGACTGGGTGATGCAGCTATGAGTCATACGTGCTTGTCCTGGTTTGACTTCGTGATGCAGTTCTAGTCAAAGACCCACATTTCACCCTTGCTCGCCACAGAGTCTCCAGTAACTCAGTGGTTGGATCATCCGACTAGATCACAGAGGGTCGTCCTAATCCCATCTGGGGCTCGGATTTTTTCTGGTGTTCCGTTTGAGGCAAAAAAAATTGTAACCTAATTAGAAAAAGAGAAGCCTATGCTTATGAGAAAAAACCTGGAAACAAAGATTTGCCTTTATTTTTACATAAAAACGTAGAAGTGGTACCTTATCTCTCTTGATGCCTAGTGGAATCCGGGATAAAGGTTTGTTAGTGTGTCGTTAAAAACAAAGAAATATGCTCTTACCGGGCGAGCTACACGCTTTCTGAGTGGCCAAGAACCCTCCCTATTATTTACTATACCGCTATTGACCTTATAGAAAAATGACAACTTTCATGCTGCTTTATTTCAGATTAAAAACAATCTCGTTCCAAAAGATTTTCACTGACGCCCTTCCGCGTGGAACTAGGTTGATAAAAAAGGGCTCCTTAACAGTGTTTCCGCAAACGACAATTTAACTACTTCGCTGAACGATAGGTTTATTTTGTTTTTAATTTATTTATTACAAAAGACGACTACTTAACAGACCAGCAGGTGGAACCAGATAGGAAAAACCGCGTCTCAAAATATTGGCTCGGATCCAGACAAAAATTTCAATCGATTCAGTAAAAGAGAGGAAAAGTGATTATTTCAGTAGAAATTTGAACAAAACAAAGTGAAAAGCTAAAAAAATGGTTTCTTTATATTATATACGGGCCATTTTCTATACCGAATTCACCACGTCCAACAGTTCTTGTTTAAAAATTGGTGACTTACTTGAGTCATAAGTATGTCTCAGTTTTCTCTTTCAAGCCTTTCAGTTTAATCCAGGATCTCTAAAACAGTCTTAAAACTTTATGGCAACTTTATTCAGTCTGAGCTCTTTTTCCAGCATAAGCTGACCAACAGTGGCAAAAAGATGCCATTGTTCGATTAACAGATTCCATGAAAACTGATCCATGGTTTTTTAAGGGTGTGTAAATTTGTTTTTCTGTTTGTTTGGAATTGCCAAGCCAGATTGCAGCTGTTCGTATTATGCATGTCGATCATGGTTCTTGTCAGCCCCAATGTAACACTTTTCATTTCTACCCGGTCTTATATTTTTAGCTTTAGCTTGTTCTTAGTCTAAGATTTCGTTATTAACTAATTAAGGAGTATTTTCTACAATAGATGCAATGTCTCTCTAAAATACACATTTGGACAACATGAAAGTCTACACTTAAACGCTCTCCCGCATCGTTGGCGAGGAGTGAAGATAACGGAACAATCGTCAAAACAGAGTTTAATATCCTATACATGAAAATAGTCGTCAATTATTTTTTTTTTTTCACTTTTGTCAAATTTCGCCTCTTTTGACTTACACTGCAACAAGTTCTCTCTCTTCAGCTGAAGACTATGATTGTATTCAGGTAGCTATTTGGAGCGAGAATGGTTTCGATCACACTAACACGTTTTGTATTCACTTTTTAGCCAAAAAAATATGACTGAAATGAATCGAGCTCTGTCAGCTCACTTCATTTCAAGTCAAAAGGACACAAAAGGTACATGAAGACACGCTTGGCTTCCAACTGCTTATACTCACCAGAAAACTATTGTTTCCCTCTCTTGATTATGTAAGTTGAATAAACATGTTCAAACTCCCCTATTTTTATCTTGTCAACCTTTTTTCATTTTGTGTTTTCTAGTTAAAATCCGCCTGTAATTGGCTCGTAATTAGGTTTCCGATTACAAACTGCTTATAGACTACCAAATATGGAACTCGTGGGAAGAAGCTGCACTCAGCAACAAAACCAGACTATACATTCATCAAAACTTTATTTCGGTGGAATTCTACACTGCAGTTTACGGTAACTGTGTATCAGGGATATAGGGGTCCTCTTTGTTACTATTAATAAAATAAAGTACCAACTGTGGAGCGAGAAATGATTTTTGTCGCAATCTTTCTGTGTCGTTTACCTCCCCCTTCAGCCAATTGCCAAGAGCCGCAGAATTGTTCTATCTTTAGAGGAACACTGGAGCACCATGGGTAATAGAATTTGATTATCTATGCCGAAGTGATCATTGAAATTTGTGTTTACGTTTTCATCTGTCCACCCTTAAGTGTAAGCCGATGTAAAATGTTGGACAGTGTCAAGCTTTAACCAATGTGTTATCGTCATTTAGATCGAATTGTCGAATTATTATTCTTGAATAGTCGCTGAAAACCAATATGATTTGATGAAACTGTTTTCAACTATTTTGAAATTACTTCCCCGGCGCCCCAAAACCAAGTTTCCGCAAGATTACAGCGCCTCATGATCATCCTTAGCGTAGGATCGAATTCATTGCATTGTGGGAACAAAATCAAGAGAATTCGAGAAGGTCTTGATCGACCAACACCTGAAATTGTTCTTGTGTTCAAAGACGTTGCTGGTGAATGTCAATTTACTATGTTTGCAAGTGTCTCGGTGACTGAGCTAATAGCATTTGTTGGACCCTTGTATTTTAAGTTTTGTGGCGTAGACCCTGTTCCTAGTTGTACCAAGAAGGATTGCTTTACTACTGTTAGCTCAGTGATAATGTCAAGAACCTTTCGTTGGAATCTGGAATACCTCCTACTGATCTTATTTAGATGTCAATAATCTCAATGTCATTTATCATTCAACGTACAGAAAACTTCACAGTACTGAGACGGCTTTAATCCGTGCCCTTAATGTTTTTACTACTCCTTGATTTTTCTGTGGCATCGGCTTACTTTCATGTCTCTCTCATCGATTTGAAATTGATGGTACGGCATTGGAATGGTTTCAATCGTATTTGAGCGACCGCGCCGGCAGTTTGTAAATGGATCAACCTCCGAGCGTCATATTCTGCAGTTTGGTGTACTACAAGGATCCGTCCTTGGTCCTCTTTTATACTCATTGTAAATCTCTCCACTAAGTCACCTGTACGCACGAATGAAGTTTCCACTTTTGTGCGTATGACAACATTTGAGCCGTCCTCCCTTAATTATCTGGTATTGAGCAAGTATAGGTTGAAAACTGTGCTTGAGAAATTGACAACTACATGCTTCTAAATAGGTTAAATTGAACTAATTCTTCCTAAAGCGTCCTGGCTATATGACACTACTGGTTGAATTGAGTAAAATTTATGTTTTGATTTATTTAGTCTCTTTACTTGCGCGTCCTTATTTGCTATGAAACAGGCGATTTTTTTTTGTTCCTAAGCATTATATCAAACGAAACAATAAAAATGAACTTTGAAAAACTGTTAGGATAACAAATTTTCAAAAAGCACAACTTTAATCCTCTACAATCTTCTTCAAGTTTGTCTATCCGTTCCTCCTTTTGTATTTGCTGTTTATTTATACCTGTCGGTTAACATTTTGTGCGGTAATTTTCATGTTTCACTCAGTTGGGTGGCAGTTCCTGCCGCTTCCTATTTCCTCTCACCAATCCTTGTGAGAGGAGCAAGGGAGGCACAGTGGTGGGAGCACTCACCCCCACCAATGTGGCTCGGGTTCAAATCCCGGTATTCAAAGCCATAATATTATGTGGGTTGAGTTTGTTGTTGGTTCAGGTTCCTTTGCTCCGGAAGGTTTTTTCTCCTGGTACTCCGGTTTTCACCTCTCCTCAAAACCAATTTTTAATAAAGTTCCAATTTGACCAGTAATCAGCAGATGGACAAAGAACCACTCAATGGATGTGCTACCTCAAAACATGCTAAGTCGTTATCATTGTTTGTTATTGATTTTAATGCCAACTATAACCCTGCGAGCAGAGCCTCCTTTCGTCTTCTTAAGAAGATCGTAAGGAGAAAAGGAGGCTCTTTTCGAATCGCGTCAAGCCCTTGAAACAGAATGCTATGAAGTAACGAATCCTCTCGAGTACAAGATTGTTGAAGACGAAGATGAACTAAGGACGGTTTCTTTCCCATCAACAGATTAGCTAGGATGATGTTACAGCATAATCTTTTTCTTTGAGGGTGGTCCATGAGAATCAGTGGCGTCATCACTGAAACTAGAACGCAGGAATAAAAGAGCAAATGTCGATTTATATATTGACTTTGCTCAGCCTGCGTAGCAGGCGTCGAAAGAGGTAGGGGATTGGGAGAAAGGGAAAAAGGGAAAAAGGGAAAAAGGGAGGGGGATTGGGGAGAGAGGGCCATGCCACGAAGGGTAGACTATGCTGGTGCTTGTAATCTACCTAGCACCTATCCTAGATCGTCCGTCCTTCCTCCCTTTGACAGCTCGGATTCATATCTGGATTCCATTAAATTACAAATTCTCAAATGTAAGCAAGCCGATGCAGCCAAACACGTCTAAAAGGCTAGGGAAAAGTCCTGGGCACGAAGTTGGATGTAACGGTTCCAAAATCGTCCTGGCTATATGGTGTTACCGGTTGAATTCGCGTTGCTTCTGCCTAACTATCGTTTCTGGTTTCGGGCTTAGATTAATTGTTTGTTTTCTTTTTTTTTACACTGTTAGGCTGGTTGGCTTCACAAGTAAGGTTTTTGAGACCCACGTATTCCCTTTTGTTTTCCTACGTATTATATTTTTTGGTAGGCTGTTCTAAAGGGGGGTGGGTGGCCACTCAATTCCCCCCTGGATCCGCCCCTGCTTAAGGCACCAATCCTCTATTTGAAGCTTTTAACTGATAAATATTGGTAAAGATGCCATTTCATTTATACAGCAAAAGTACATGACTAAGGTTACAGTCAGATTCAGAATCACAAAATCATAGAAGGTAATGTCTTTGTTTACAGGGCTTAAGCATAGTTATTAAAGTGGAATGGTTATGAAACCCGTTGGACTACTTTGTTTTATGTTTTTGTAGCTGTTTTGGACCTGACCGTGCACAATTTTCAATAGCACTCCTATCATTTTGAACTTACCAACCAAAAGAAACATCGCATTAATTTATTCAGTCACAATTTGTGAACAAAAAACAAAGGATTGTGCACGGTCAGGGAGCTTCCAACATAACCTACAGCACCGTTGTTTCACAACTTTGATGTTTGCCGGCGTTCATAACAAGTCTCCTCTACTAACTATGGCTTAAGGTGACTGAACACAGTTTTGCGGGCGGTCAGCGGTAACTCGCGTGATGGCGCGTATTTTAAATTAGACAAACAAACATGGTGGCGAAAAAAGCAATGGCACACAGATGACAATTTCTCAAAATCTACTCATTAAAATTTTGTGATATTTGGCAGAATTTTTACTTTTATCATACTTTCAATAATAAGAACTTTAAAATGGAAGTTCAACGGACGAATTTTGTGACACATTTAATAATTACAGTACAATCATATTATTGATTATCTAAAAACCCGTCTGTTAAAATTTGGTCAAATAAGTTTCAAATGGTAATGATTAATTATGGTAAGCTGTGTGCAAGTTTATAGGCAAATCTAATGCGCGAATTTTATGTAAACTGAGCAAAAGTGAAATTTTAAGGTTGTATTCAATCGTTCATGCTGCCATGGAAACTACGAAGACGTCACATTTTACATGTCAGTCAAAATCTTTCATCAGTATATTTTTCACTTGCCAAGTTTCAGCTTGTGAGCTGCAACCTTTCTCTTGCCATGATTTGGCAAATGACATATACTCACAAACTGCCAAAACTGTGTTCAGTCACTTTAAGGAATAAATTTCTTGCGGCAAATGGCTGACTTGTGCATCGTGCAGCTAGCAACTCTCCATTTTCCACCCGTGCTCACCACCATATCAGTGCAGTTTTCATAAATGCTGCTTGCCGGTTCCTCCCTTGCCCAATTTGCGAATGAAAGATCAGAGCTATCAGCCCAGTGAAAGCTGTCGCCTGGGCTTTCTACTTCGCGGGACAGTCTGATCCACAAATGCGGCAACCCAACCTGACGTAAGAGGTCGTTCTCCTCATCACTGTGAACTGAAGTCAAGTTGCTGTCGATGCTGGCGCAAGACATTTGCGCATGAACCCGGGGAAACTTGAATGTGAATAGTTTAAAACAAGAGTTGTTCAAGCGAAGCCAGTCCGGAGTGGATCATATTGCTGTAGCAAAGAAACAAAAAGCAAAAATTAAAAGATACTGTCACTTAAAAAATTATTAAAGAATTGTTTACAAAATGAGAAAAATACAGGAAAATTAATGGAAGATAACACCTAAAAATAAATCAGCCTAACGCACCAGTCAAGTGCGGTGGCCGCATTGATATTTGCACTACCATGAAAATAAACTGATGAACTTGTTGAAAGCACTGAGCTATAAGCTGTACCATTCCTGTCATTGTACGCACAAGCTTCAAATGCTCCTGCTATGTTCAAAGACAGACCGGTGTTACAGTGCTATGGCCATTTCACTAGCTAGGGTTTTTGGAATGGGGATGCCCAAAACGCGGGGATGCCCATATCACTGTGACAGCGGGACACATTTCGGTTCCAGTTCCCTTATCGTTTCTAAAATGACGAATGGGTCAGAGATCTACAAAGTCTTTCGTTCTATTTATCTTTGAAGAAGATATGAATGTCAAGCTCCGAGAACTCCCAATCAGTCAATGCTCCTCCCCCACCCCAGCTAGCTCGAATGATCTTGTGCTTCTTACCAGTTTCACAGAGCTTCCCTGTAGCATGCGCACCGCATTCACAGGTGAAACGTTTCCCGGTGACGTCACAGGTCTCGTGGCAAGTTCCTCCGTTAAGGCAAGGATTGTTTTCGCAGCAGCCGTTCTGACAATCAACCACGGGTACATTAGGCTGAAAAAGAAAACGACCAATCCATAAAATTCTCAGCAAAAATGAACAGGAATAGCCACCAAATGTTGTGATCAAGTATTTTTACATTATAAATGTGGTCGTGTCTTCTTAGTAAGTCCTGTCAATTTGAATCAGATTTAGGCCTAAACTCAGATAGGGAAATCATGTATCAAGCTCCAGAATTAGAATAAAGATCAGAGTGAACAAACAAAGAACTAGCTGTGTGGAGAGTGATCTTTACGCATCTTCTAAGGCGTTCACGTTTATTTTAATAGAGAGGTTAAACATTACGTTTACGTCAAACGGCAAACGCGAATTTGTACCACATGACCAAGTTTCCTCATAACGTGTCGTTTACTGTTTATCATTTCTACAGATAAATTAGTAGTTTCACGCATCCTTTTATCCATAAGAATTGCTTTGAGCTGTTTTTATCTGCTCATTTTCTATTTTGAGAAATTCTCAACTTGAATCTTAAGTTTACCGTTTGCCGTATACGTGAAGCTTAAACTCTCTAATGTTTTTGATCTCTCTAGACGCGCAACAAGGCTGACGCCCTGTTTTCAGGTTGTTTTCTAGTGGATAACAAAGTAAAACGGTGTTTCAGGAAAAGCGATAAAAAGAGGAGCTTCGCTGTGATATTTCGAATCATTAGATGGAAAGATTTAGAGTGACGTTTATGGCAAACGGCAAACGTCAGACTCAAGTTGAGAAATTCTAAAAATAGAAAACGTGCGGCTAAAAACAGTCCAAATTAATTGTAATAGACAAAACTAACCATGAAGCTACAAATTTTGGGGCAGAAGTAATGAGCAGTAAAGCACAAGTTAAGGGAGAACTTGGTAACGCGGTACAATTCAAGTCTGAAATAAAAACGTCCCGGTTGGACACGTGTGTCCAGAAGCTTAAGTGAATACTTGTTACCCAGCCCAAATCAACGTTCGTTTAATTACTGATATGTGTAAACGCCAGCGAATCCGAATACCTAAATGTAATAAATCCGCAAACATTTATAGATGCGGAAAAATATCCTATATTGTAAACCTATAGTAGGCTCAGACTAACAAGATTTGCCTTCAGTATTTGAGTAGAGTAAGGGCCTGTTTATATGGAGGTGGGGGACCCCGGGTAGGTGAGGTAACCCTCTTTGGTGGGGTGACCCGCCGGGTGTTACCTCATCTATCTGGGTTCCCCACCTCCATGTAAACAGGCCCTAAGTTAACTGATTCCTCACCCTTATGTTGTAGTTAATTTCCAGGTCGTAGTACTGCCATCCTTTTAGAAACGTTAGAGCACTGGTGTTGGTATATCTGCTTTCCTCGTTCAATAAGCAATATTTCATCGTCTGATAATAGTTGAACGAGACACATTGACATTCCAGCCGGCATGCTCTAAAGCAGTCAATTGGCTCCAGACCGTTGAATTTTGCAATCACGAAACCAAGAAGGGCGTGGTTATCGACCATGCTGTTTCCAGGGGTGAAAAAGAACCCGCCTGTCACACAGTTGTTCTTTGCGCTTGCTGGATAACTGACCCTCAGTAGAAGAATGATTTCAATAAAAAGCGAGAAGATGTATTGCTTCATAGGATCCATATATTCATAGACGCAAAGGGAAATTCTATGGAATTGATCTTCTATCAAAACAAAAAAAGAGATACTATTAATTTGACTAAATTATCAATCCGTTTTCATCCTCGAGTTAATCTTCATTACATATAGACACTGCAATACGTAGTCTCTCGTTTTCTAAGCGTTTTCAAATTCTGTTGATTCTGATGGACTGTACACTCAAAGGTAAAGCGGCCTCTACTAAATTAACAAGTTGTAAGAAAAACATCCTAGTTAAGTTCTAAAAGAGTTTTTTCTTACGCCGTCTTAATTTTTAAGGAAAAAGTTAGGCGCGCGTTTGACAGAAAAGGCCACCTTTAAAATGTTTCTGGAATGAAATTCAACCGCCTAGATTAACAGTAGGCTTTTACAAAACGATCAGTTATGAAAAACCAGCAGATGGAATTAGATCAACGAGCTTTAATCGCTAGCCCTGATCCACACGAAAATTTTACGCCTGCAGACTATAAAAAAACAAATGACTAGGTAAAAAAAAGAGAACTAACAGTAAAAAACAACCATTATGACTAATTAATAGCGTGAACAATGAACAGTGCTTACTACCTTTGGTTGTATTATATCTTCTATTTGCCAGTTTCCCTATACAAAACACACGCCTAACATTTTTGCGCAAAAATTCGAGATTTGAGTCATGTTTTTATCTTTTTATCATTGAGTTTAGATATACGCAAAGTATTCTCTTCCAATACCATGGCAACTTTATTCAGTCTAAGCTTGTTTTTCGGCGTGCAGCTAATCGGCCTTTCCATTCCGTTCCTCCGCCATCGTTTTGTTTTCGTTTTATTTCTGTCATTCTTCGATATGCTTCTGTATTCTGAGGTTATGCAATACGATTCCATTCAGTACTTTGTAATAGGAGAAAATGCTTATTTTCTCCTTTGCAGATTCTTGCAGACTTTTACACCTTGTAATTTTATAGCAGTATCACACTTGAAAGCAGTACAAGTATGCGAAACATGACTGAGTGCCGTGTCTTCAAAAAATGCCTGCCTTTTTTTCAATAATGAGCCTGTAAAATTCTATTTGCTACTAAACGTTAGCCGCATTCGTTTTCTATCTGTATCTTTACTTAAAAGGTAATAAGATTTAACAACTAGGAGTATCCTCTTACCATATAAACAGATTTCGAATTCAAGTATATATACCCCAAAAATTGACTGAAATAAATGAAGTCTGGCAAAACACTTGAAATTTTTTTAAGTCAAAGGCACAATGCCCGAGACGCGTGACTGTTAGTTGCTTAATATACTCACCAGCGGAAATCTACCGTTCTTCTCTCTTGTTTACGTAAGTTGGGTAACTGTACGTTTATTATGTCTCGCTATTTTTCAAGTGTCGATCTTTTTTGTTTTGTGGTCTTCAGTAGCAGCAGGTGTTTTGTAATGAATGTCTGCCTGTTATTGGCTGTTGGTTAAGTGTGTGATTACAACTCCCAAGTATGAAATACCTGTCTAAAATCGTTTTTCGGCGTAAGTTAATCGGCCGTTCAGTCCCGTTCGCTTTAAATTGTGTTGGTTTTATTTCCATCATTGTTCGCTGTTCATAATTGCATCGGGTGTTTACAAGTCTTCTGTATTCTGAGGTCATGCAATATTATTGCAGTCAGGGTTTTGTAACAGGAGAAACTGAAGACTTAGTTTCTCCTTCCACATTATTGAAGACTCAGTTTACACCTGGTCTTATTATACTGACAATGTAATTGAAAGCGCTATAACTATGCAAGACATGCATTGCTGAGTGTGCCATGTCATAAAACTTGATATGCCTGCTTTTAGATAAACGTACTTGTAAGATTCTGAATGCCACCAAGCGTTTCCTTCATATCTTAACTTAAAAGGTAATTAGTTTCAAAGAGGAGTATCCTCTTTTGGGAGCAAGAAAGGCTCAGAACAGGTTTTGAATTCAAGTATTTACTGCCAAAGAATTGACTGAGATGAATGAGGCCTAGCAATACACTTGGCATGATTTGAAGTACAAAAGGCGCCATGCAAGAGATGCGTGGCTGTCAAATGCTTGTACTCACCGGAAAGCTATCCCTTTTACCTCTTGATAATGTAAGTGGCATGTATACGTTCCTGTCCCGCTATTTCTGAAGTGTCGATCTTTAGTATTTTATTGTCTTGGCAGCAGGTGTTTGCTAAAAAATGCCCGCTTGTGATTGGCTCTTGGTTGGGTGTGCAATCACAAAGTACTTAATTAAACTCCCAAGTATGATATTTGAGGCACTGAAGCTACAGTTGGCATCAATGACGGGACGATACACTCACCCAAACTTCATTTCAGCAGAATTTTGTACGGCAGGTCAGGTTACCAATGGCCCACAATGAAGTGCAAACTACCCTTGGAATCTTTGGAGGGTAGCTGGATGGAAGGAGTGGCCCAGTTGTTTCTGTGTGTTTCCCAAAACATACCTTTACGAATCAATTGTGGCGACAGAAAGTATATTCATTACAACTTTTCTGTGTCATTGAACTCCACTTTCAGCCTTGTCCAAGAACGGCACAATTGTTCTATTTTAGCTTTTGTTATAGCAAGTTCTCACATAACCAACTGAAATCACATAACCAACTGAAATCGTTATTTGATTGTTTACCGCTGCTTCCCTTGTTGTTCACTTAAAAATCGTCGCTTTTGCAATGTAGAGCACTCGGTTCAACATAAGAAAAAACGCGCTTACAGGGCAAAAAAAGTCTTCCTCGCAGAGACTTAAAACGGCTGCGAGAGAGACTAGGTATAAAATGAACTTATTGAAAGGCTGCAGGTAAAGTTGCATTTTAGGTTTCCAGACTGTTCTCCATACATTACCTTGTTGAATAGAAGTTAATAAAAGGCAGAAAAGGTCCAAGAATTCCTATCAGATGATCATTTTACTAATGCTCAGGCTCTATAGAGTGTTTTCACTCACGTGGCCAGCATATTTGCAAATTTATTGTAACAAAAGAAATCATTTGCATAAGAAAAGAGTTCAACTCCCAGGGGACTAGTTTGGGACACCAACATGACCGCCGTTTCATTGTTTTGGTACACCAATATGGCCGCTGTGACGTCATGTGAAAACACTCTATTCGGTTCAGATTGTGTATTGGTATTGTTAGGAGAAAAACTGGTGATTTTTCACTCTTGGGAAATAAGGGTTTTTTGTGAACATGTTCCCTTTTTGGCAAATTGTGCTCCCAAAACAGGCTTATCTTACAACTGGCATTACTCCTAATTTTTACTGCAAATTGTTCTTGAACAGTTACGCCAACAAGAATTTACAAATTATGAGTGCAAACATATTTCAAAGAATAACGATCCTTTATAAAATATATTCCAGAACATTAACTCAGACGATATAGTTATTAACACTAGAGAGCTCATCACAATCAGTCTGGTTATTACTCGATCGGATATTGGACATCAGACGTCAGACATTGGACATCAGACGTCGGATATCGGACATCAGACCTCAGATATCAGATATTGGACATCGGACGTCGGATATCAGACATCAGATATCTGATATCAGTCATCAGAAGTCGGACATCAGACACCGGACATGGAATATCAGACACCGGACTTCGAACATCAGACGTCGGACATCAGACATCAGACATCGGTCATCAGACGTTGGACACCGGACATCAGACGCTGGACATCAGACATGAGACTTCGGACATTGGACGTCGGACATAAGACATCGTACATGGAATATCGGACATCAGACGTCGGACATCAGACATCAGACATCAGATATCGGTCATCAGACGTCAAACATCGGACATCAGACGTCAAACATCGGTCATCGCACATCTGACGTCATACCTCAGACATCGAACATCGGACATTGGACATCGGACAGCGGACATCAGACATCAGAAATCCGACATCTAACATGACGTCGTACGTCTGACGTCAAACATCGGATATCGGACATTGTACATCAGACGTATGATATCGAACATTGGACATTAGACGTCGGATATCGAAAATCGAACATCGGACATCATAAATCGGACATGACTCGTCAGACATCAGAAATCGGTCATTGGACATTTTACATCACACATTAGACATCCTTATCCATGCAATTTCCGTTTTTGGAAATATTTTAAACCTTTTTTAAAGTTTCATTCGGCATTGGACTTTTTGGAGTTAATTTTGGTCCAGTGATGTTTATGGGTTTCGTTGAGGGACTTCTCTGGGTTTTGATTTTTCCTTCTTTTGATCATCGTCGTCGCCGTCAATTTAGTTCCGTTTTGGATCTTGATAGGGGGCGTTTGTTCGAGGTGGGCGCACCAGCCGGTTGGGCGCATATTTGAGGCTTGGACTTATTAACTTTTTCTGCCTTTAGGATGGGCTCTTATTTGAAGTGGGCGCTAATTCGAGGTTGGGCGCTTATTCTAATAAACACAGTATCTCTCTTTCTCTTTTTATAAAGTTAAACTTAATGTTACCCAGATGTTATGGTTGGAAATTTAATTTATTTAATTATTGATACCTTGAGGTCGATTCGGCAGATATCTACGGACCGGTTGTCTTTCTGTACTGTTCTTATACAGGCTTCACTTTTTCCCAGTCTACACGTATGAGTTTTCGTTATAAAACACATGCATCTTTTGTCCGTTTTGTGCCTTGCCTCCACTGTGGATGTTAATGAAAACAGAAAAAGCGTAGCATCCGACCTGATGAACCACTGCTCGCAGGGTAGCATTGTGCACGTGCGAATCAGGCAAAAAACCAGGGGTAATGCCCAATTCAGTTTACTACGGAACAATACTCAAGAATATTACGGTATTTTTACATGTAATGGTCCTCTCTTGGAGGACATCTTGCCAAGGCTTTACCTTCACTATACCCGGGTCGCTTTTGCGCCATGTAATGAAAAGGTGATTTCGGAGCGATTTCTGTAACGGCTTTTAGTAA
The DNA here is from genome assembly GCA_964035705.1 of Porites rus. Lineage (NCBI taxonomy): Eukaryota > Metazoa > Cnidaria > Anthozoa > Scleractinia > Poritidae > Porites > Porites rus. The sequence goes on along the minus strand of OZ037998.1, from coordinate 14,050,206 downwards.
AATACAGCTAGTGGTCTATTATCAGTGTTGCGTTCTGATTGGTTGAGCTGCTACCAGGGTATATGTTATAGCCCACTAGTAGCAAAAAGCGCCGGATTTGAAAACCAAAACAGTGGCGGCTGAATCGCGTTTTGCTAGCTAAAGTTGTTTCGTCTCGATATTTTTTACCAACTAGTTGGATTTTACTAAAACAACTATTCTTCTCGCCCTCATTGACTCAGAGCCCATTCGGGCTCGAGGAATAATTGTTGAATAACAGAGCGAAGCGGCACTACGACGATCTTGAAAGTAGATCGTCAAATATATGGCGGATAAATTTCTGTTCATTCTATAAATTATACACTCTCTATATAAAGGATAGATAATTACTGGGGGCTAGGCCTAAGACTGACAGATCGCACTGGTTCCAACAGCCCCCGTATTGAAAAAGATGACCGTATATATTCGCATCTCGCATCATTCTCATAAATTGAATGAAGAATTGCCTTTAGGAAGTACAGAAGAGTATTTTTAAGGCAACCCCTTTTGTCTCTAGTGGCTGTTCTTTTATTCCTTGAACATAGTTCAGCTGATAGTTTATATAGCACAGTTTGAAGACCGACGGTTACTATGGTTACGCTATATGACTTCATAAGCGACATGCAAGTATTACTTCCCACTTACTCTTATATAAATATTCATTAACTTTATTTCGATATACAGGTATATGAATTTCTGAGCAAAATTTTAGATAGCAGCCATTTTGAATGACGTCAAAGAGCCCAACCCTTCTCCCTTCTTGTAAAACGATGGAGAATAGAACTGAAGGTACTTGAAGAACCAAGAAGAGAGACAAAGTAACAGGTAAAACAGAATAATGTCAGTTTCAAATTAATCACGGTGAATGTAGTTTCCTTTCTTCTGCAAAAAACACTTAGTGAGTGTTGCCACATTTTGTTTAGTACAGCAATCTCCGAGGTGTGCAAAGCAGTTCTTATTCATATTCACGACCAAGACCATTCTCTCTTGTCACAACTACGAGACGGAAATGGGTGTGCAGATCGAACTGTGAGCCTGAGTGTTTATTACCCTCCGAATATCTAACAAAGTTCAACATCGTGACTAAAAAAACAAAGTCACTCAGGCAAAATTAGATACGGGCGCCGCCTGATACTTAAACTCAAAAGCCGAATGGGATAAATTGGGAACGTATTCCTCAGCCAATGCTGTTGCACAACCTCTGGGGGTTAAAGGTAAAAGTCAATCAATAGATAAATGAAGTAAAACATAAAATTAAAATAAAATTTGAACGTTCGAGAGCTGAGATAAATACATTGCAACTGTCAAAACCTTATACACGTAACAACAATAGAGTCAATTGACGCCATAACGGCTCACTTGCGTTCATAAAAAATAGGAAAGTATTTACATTCTCTGTGAACGTCCCATGTTTAGCTCCACCGAATGTAAATACATTACTGTCAACAAGGGCCTTTAACGGCTAAATTTTTTGCCACAAATATATGTCCTGTTTACATAACACGATTCATCGTTCCATATTCCGTTCGATTTCACAACCATTTCGGTACAATTTTCACCGCTGTTAGCGTTATTTGGCTCACCATCTCCCCAGTTTCTGAAGTCCACCATGGAACCATCTAACCACTCATAGCTATGATCTGTACTGTTTAAGTTGAACAGTCCTATCCAGGCAGACGACATCGAAATCAGCGATTTCTCTTGGTGCACAAAAGTATTTTCTTCTGTACTGTGAATTGAGATGAGGTTACTGCCGATAGTGGTGCAAGACTTTCGCGCTTCAAACCAGGATACCTCTTCTGTGAACACTTTGAAGCACGAGTTATTAAAGTAAAACCAATCAGGCGCAGTGCATGTCTCTGCGAAAAAAAAACAAACAAATAGAACGTTGACGGTTTTTGAAATGGCTCATCTGCATTTTTTCAAACTTGAAAAGACGAGATTTTTCCGGCTCTAAACACACGCATGCACGTTAACAATGGACAAATCACTAACTGAGTGACATTTTTTGGATTGTGATTATGTTTTGCCATATCAGAACCGTAACATTGAATGTGACCTCAAAAAGAGTAATAAATCGCTTAAAACTGGCACATTCCATTCGTGTTCTATTCTCTGCCTTCCTTTACGCCTTCGTGCTGACAGCGTTAGCTTTTAAATTTAAGCGAGTTTTCATCGAGAAATATGTTAGTGAACTTCTTCAAGTCCTTCGGTAGGGGATACTTCGTTTTAAAAATGACGGGGAGAGCTCATTGTACCTTTTAGGGGATAAAACTTTCAGGATTGGCACTTCTTTGAAAGCTGAAAAGACTGCAAGTTGTCGCGGTTGCCGTCCCTGTCGTGCACTCTTTACCACGTACTCGGCTGGATAACGCCTGTTACGTAGAGCACTTACGGGTTATAGTACCTCTTTTGTAAACTTTCCTCTCAAAAATTGAAGTACTTTATACAGTTCGTTCTAACAGGGAAACATTTGCCAGACAGATACGGTATAAGCCAAAATAGTAATTATAATAATAATAATAATAATAATAATAATAATAATAATAATAATAATGTGTGAATTAAGAAAAAATCGTCACTACACTGTAAATTAAAAAGATCTGTTTCAGCCCCAAAGTGTCAATTCAGCCCTGCAGGCCAAAGTCTGATTCAGCCCTTCTTGGAGCCATTTGAGCACAATTTAGGCCAAAAAAGCTCTATCAAAAGGCTATTCCAGCCCACGGTAGGGCCCATTTCAGCCCTGGGACCAAATCAGCCCTAGCTAATTGGACTGTATTGGCCCTGATTTAAGGGAGCCAAATTAGACCCAAAAATAGGACTGTATTGTACTCACCGAAACGGCCCTGTTTTTAGGGCTAAAACAGATCTTTCTGATTTAGAGTGTATACGTAAACAAAAGGGAGAACGGTACAAACTCTCAACATAAAGCTTCTGAGTTGTTTGGGTGGAAGCAGAACGCACAGATTAACAACGATTGCTTAATTAATGGTTGCCTTTGGTTGCTTTCGATCAATTAAAACTTACTCTTGTCCACCCAAACGATCCAAGAAATCGCTACATCAAAAACTCCTCCCCGTTCTCCTTTATTTCATTGCTGTATAGAAAATTATATCATTTTAATAATAAAATAGCGTCTCTTACTAGCTTCACAGAGCTTTCCATAAGAGTGCGGACCACATTCACAATTGAAACGTTTGCCGATGACGTCACAAGTTTCGTGACACGTTCCTCCGTTAAGACAAGGATTGCTTTCGCAGCAGCCGTTCTGACAATCAGCGGCGGGAACATTGGGCTGAAAAGAAATTCAAGAAAATTATTAGACCCATTGAGCACAAAAAACATCACATCTTCGTCGATCTTAGGGTCGAGTTAGTTATGGGTCTACTTAGCTCCACTTTCAGGGGACGAAATAATGGATTTACCGAGCATCGATAAAGACTACATTTGCACACCTTTGAGGCCCAACAAATAATGATCTTCAGGCGATTTAGCGCGCTTTTGTCACGCCTTTACACCTCGCCTTTGAAGGGTGTTGTTTGATTAGCATTTGTGCCCCTATCAAAGATGTTGCCAAATATGTCTGAAATTCGAGCCAAAGGTACGCAAAGTTGCGGGTAAAATAATGCCTGAGATTTAAGTCAAAATCTTGCTAGAAGTGTCGTCAAATTTATGCAACGCTCAGGTCAAAGATTTGACAAAGGTGTCGTCAAATATATATGTCTGAGATTCATGTCAGAAGTTTGAATCTTTATGGAAATCCTGGCAGGGATCTTGCTGAGAATCGTGAGGGACATCCCTGCAGGAATCTTAATGAAAATCCTGGAAGGGATTAATTCAGGAGCAGCGCCAAACCGGTGCAGATGGATAATTATTTTAAGAGCCCGACCTACTTACACATGATATGGTATGGCTCTCTAACTTTTGTACCCTTTATTGCTCTGTACTAGAAAAATTGAAATGGGTGAACTATTCAGTCATCGAGCGGTATAAGTCAGGATTTACAAAGTGGCACATTTTTAAAAGGAAGTTTCTCAAGTTTGAAGAAATTATGCTAATTGGAAAAGAAAAGTAAAACGTTTCACAAAACCATCAGTCATGTTCATCATGCGAATAAAAACTGGGGAATGTTATTAAAAGTCATTAATGAGCGTCATTTATGGGTCCTGAAAAGGGTTGTGGTAGAAGTACATGTTCCCTTACTCTTATGTTGTAGTCAATAACCAGATCGTAGTATTGCCATCCCTCCGCAAATTCCAAAGCGCCGAAGTTAGTATACCTGTTTTCTTCGTTCAGCTGGCAGTTATCCTGGTGTGCGCTTTGTTTAAAGTTGAACGAGATACACCGACATTCCAATCGGCAGGCTTTAAAGCAGAATAAAGGCTCTGGAGCTGTAAGGTTGGCAATCACGTGACCTCGAAGGACGTGGTTTTCAACCATGTCTTTTCCACGGGTGAAATAGTACGCACCGGTCATACAGGCATCTCCTGTGCTTGCTAGACGCATAATTTGCAACAACTGCAGACTGACTTCAACAGCCAAAAGAAAGACATACTGCCTCGGAGGATTAATAGGCATTGCACTGACGTAGTTGCTCTCCTGGATCTGACCAGTGCATTAAAAAAAATAATAAAAATGTGTCATCCGAAATCGAAACGGTGTGGAATCCAGAATCCAAGAATGTCTTCCCTTACATGGGGCGATAATTGAGGGATAAAATCATTTATACTAAGAGATTAACAGGATGGGGTATCATTACCTTTCCCTTGCCAAGACCAAACGAATTAGTCATTAAAAGGCTGCAGGTGTTTCGAGCGTTTAAAATCTAGCACAACGCATATCTTCTACTAAAGAACGTTACAAGTAACACGTATGCAATTTACGGTTGTATGGCGTACCAGTTGTAAGTTCAAAATAAGAAGAATACGACGACGGAATAAACGAAGGAAATATAAAAATTGTAGAGAGAGATTTATGTAAATACAAAAATTTAAATTTGAAGGCTAGCTGTAAAAGGGTGAATTCATCATTATTTAAATAAGCTATATTTGTCATCTTTTAGCCATTTTTCTTGATTGTAGTAGGAGCCCTTGTCGCTCTCTGTTAATTTCTAAGCCCACTCTTTGGCGGTAGAACGATTTTGTTGTCTTCTTTCGTCTTGGAGTTGAGGACGAAAACGGACAAGCTCTTTTTTCTTGTTTGGAAGCATTCACTTTCAAACTTCAGGGAAAAACAGTGAGTACTATACTTGTAAACCACGATTTCTGTCAAATCGCGTGATTAGCTTGGTTCAACACAGCGGCACGCGTATCAAGTTTGACAGGACTTGTCAACGATCAATTAAAATAATTAGCATAGAAAAAACTTTTGCACTCCATAAGTCTGTACAGAAAAAACATTTTTTCCTGGAATTTTTTTTTACAAGAAAGCTCTTAATGAGCTCTATTTAATCATCTAAAAATTGCAAATTTAGAAAAATGATGCTTTTTTACCTTGGATGATACCTTAATGCAACTTCATTGTTCCTTCATTGTGAGCTTCATTAAGGACGTGATCTACGTAACTGTTTTCTCAGCCTTTTTCTGAATCTGAATATTTTGCAAAGTTTTGACCTGGAAAAAATCTGAGCAATTCTTTCCCCCTTATGACTAATACAGATCTGTAAGAACAACCAATGTTCGATCTCCTTCTCCGATTTAGCTTTCTAGTAGTATTTCCTACAGACAATAAATTTGCACTTTTTAATTTAGCTCAGGGTTTACTGCTCTTAATTAAACAAAACAAAGCAAATAACTGAAACTGATTAAAGATTCCCTCCTATTTTGAAGCCTCTCCAGGCAATAAATCTTCAAATACCTGTCTGTCGTCTATTTAATATTTTAAACGAAAACTGATTATGAGTACATTCATGATCATAATCAACCTCTGGCAAAATGAAAAGCCACGAAGAGCCTTTGTGGAGACGGCCCAACCTAAATATTATTATTCGCGTAAATATATGCAGGAAAACTAGCTAGCGGTAAAAAAACGACTTTTCTTTCGGTGTCATTTCATGACGCTACCGTCAAAAAGCAAATGAACCTAAATTGCTAGATTATATGTGGTCTCTGCGAATTTTAGGGATTTGTCGCCATTTAGCGGTTCAGAAATAATGGAATACTAGCAGGAGTGACAAGGCGGGTGCTGCTACTTCGGTGTTAAAAACATAACTAAGACAGATACAAAACAGAAAAAAAAAACCATCCTATTGCATGAAAACCCGTGTTGGGAAGAGGACGAAAATTAAATGGCTACATAAACAGGTGTCCACTTCAAAGTTATACAAAGTCTGAAACTGGCCTCAGGGACCCGTTTCTCGAAAGCCCCGATAACTAACGGGCCCGTAAAGCTGTTGTTGTTTACATGCAACTGTAGAGGTTTAAAACGTTTTGCAGCTAACATGATGAAGCTATCAGTTAGTGAAACACAATGGAGTAGTTTACTAGCCAGCACCCGCGCCCTTATTCGTTATATTTCGATTTGAATATTTGATTTCGGGCCCGAAAAGTTACCGGGACTTTCGAGAAACAGGCTCCTGGTCTGAAATGGATAATGTTTATTGGGTGAAATGGTTGTTTCCCATAGCTAGTTTGCAATCATGGTCCCACATATTTTTCTGCAAAATAAATTAACGGAGTATAAACGGCCAATTTCGCGCTGCACCAACTATCACAAGTATTCTTTCACACTCACGCAAAAATTACAAGATTACAAATCACGAATAAATAAAAAAAATTAATCACTCTCCGTATACGAAAAAAGATAGTGCGAAGCCTGTTAGCCAAAGCAAGTGTGCCCAAAATCTGTCAGGGTTAATGTGAACGGATGGGATGTATTGAAAAAAATAGAGGGAGACATTTTACCATTTTGTTAGACTTGACTGCTCTTTGCTTCTGTTTGGAATAATATTTTATATCTACGGTGTAAACATTGGTTTGAGTCAGGGACACAGTCGCAGGGTCAGTCTACAACTCATTTTTATCTATTCCTTAACAAATATAGATAAAAACTATGAGCGAGAATAGCCTTTTTTTGATGCGTTTTCGCTCCCGTAATTAAGACATAAAATTTACTGAACCGTCGCCAGTGTGCTAGATCGGATTATAAGCCCATACTATTTGAAGGAGAAGGTGCAAACAATGAAAGCATACTCACCAGAAATTAACCTTGCCTGTTCTTGTTGGTTACGCGGCATTAACATATCATTATATTGCTACTTTCAAC
>OZ037998.1:14027925-14030425 GCA_964035705.1 Porites rus | reverse complement strand
TATGGATTTACATAAGGTGTGTACGAGGTGTATATAATGTGTATATGGGTCTTTATTATATACATACTGAGAAATACTCACCAAAAAGCTACGTCGTAAATTTTCGTACGCAAACTAGTTCTAGCCAATCAGAGGAGCGAACGATGGTTTTCACACGTGAAAAAAATGATACGTCCAATCAGAATCGCGAACGATGTTTTTTCACGTGTGAGAAAAATGATACGTCCAATCAGAAACTACAGAGGTGTGTAAGTTTCGCGCCAAAATTCCCGCCTTTTATTGCAGCTTGCAGCGCCGCACACATTCAACGAGAAAAGTTTTACTCCAAGAGTTTTTCTCGCTAAAAAAGTAAAAAACATTTCGGAAATGGAGTAGAATAGTTTCGTTTGTTTCACTGTCGATAAAGAAAACGGTAGAGAGCCGGCGAAACAACAGCGGGAAGGGATAAACAGAACGAGACGTAAGCTTTTGTTGTGCTTTCTGTCGGAGCTACTTTGCCTTTCATTTAAGCTTAAGCCTATATTGAAACCAGCCATTTTACTTAAATTCACTCATTTTCTATTGTGCATTGAGAACAAACAGTTACGATTACTTATAGTTCTTGGATTACCTCATATCATCACCGTAATTTATGTTTTTAACAAACCTTTTTACTGAAAAGCTGATACTTCGTTTTCGTTGTCATTTTGCGGTAAGTGTGTAGCGGCAAATTTTAGCATTTTTGAAAGATTTAAAATAAAACGGCCTCCAAAATGATGAATGTCTCAGTATGTATATAATAAACACAATACCACATGGAAAGTGCTTTGTACGGTATTTACGCACTCGTTGTTTTTGTATCAGAAATCTTACTCGTTCGCTGCGCTCACTCGTTCGATTTCTGATACGTCAACAACTCGTGCGTAAATACCGTACGCCAGCACTTTCCATGAAGTATTCTCTATATATAACGTGTATCTGGGGATATATGAAGTGTATTTAAGTTGTATATGGGTCTATATAAGGTGTATATGGGTGTATATAAGGTGTTTATACGGTGTATATAAGTGTATATAAGGGGTAAATGGGTTGTGTATAAGCTATATATGGATGGATATAAGGTGATATGGGTGTATAAGGATGTATATGGGTGTATATAAGGTGCATATGGATGCATATAAGGTAGATGTGGGTGTACATAAGGTGTATATAAGATGTATATGGATGTATATAAGGTGTATCTGGGTGTATATAAGGTGTATATTGGTGTATATAAGGTGGATGTGGGTGTATATAAGGTGGATGTAGGTGTATATAAGGTGTATATGGGTGTATATAAGGTTTATATAAGGTGTATATGGATGTATTTAAGGTAGATGTGGGTGTACATAGTGTATATAAGGTGTATATGGGTGTACACAAGGTGCATATAAGGCGTATATGGGTGTATATAAGGCGGATGTGGGTGCATATGAGGTGGATGTGGGTGTATATAAGGTGTATATTGGTGTATAATTGTGTATATGGGTGTATATAACGTGTATATAAGGTGTATATGGGTGTATAAGAAGTGTATATAGGTGTATATGAGGTGTATATAAGGTGGATTTGGGTGTATATAAGGTGTATAAGGGTGTATAGAAGGTTTATATGGGCTTATATACGGTGTATCTGAGTGTTTATAAGGTGTATATATGGTGTATATAAGGAGGATGTGGGTGTATATAAGGTGTATATGGGTGTACATAAGCTGTATATTGCTGGATATAAGGTGTATATAAGGTGGATTTGGGTGTATATAAGGTGTATAAGGGTGTATAGAAGGTTTATATGGGCTTATATAAGGTGTATCTGAGTGTATATATGGTGTAGATAAGGAGGATGTGGGTGTATATAAGGTGTATATGGGTGTACATAAGCTGTATATTGCTGGATATAAGGTGTATATAAGGTGGATTTGGGTGTATATAAGGTGTATAAGGGTGTATAGAAGGTTTATATGGGCTTATATAAGGTGTATCTGAGTGTATATAAGGTGTATATATGGTGTATATAAGGAGGATGTGGGTGTATATAAGGTGTATATGGGTGTACATAAGCTGTATATTGCTGGATATAAAGTGTATACAAGGTTCATGTGGGTGTATATAAGGTTTATATATATATATATTCGTTTATATAAGGTGTATATGGGTGTATATAAGGTGTATATGGGTGTACATAAGCTGTATATTGCTGGATATAAGGTGTATATAAGGTGGATTTGGGTGTATATAAGGTGTATAAGGGTGTATAGAAGGTTTATATGGGCTTATATAAGGTGTATCTGAGTGTATATATGGTGTAGATAAGGAGGATGTGGGTGTATATAAGGTGTATATGGGTGTACATAAGCTGTATATTGCTGGATATAAGGTGTATATAAGGTGGATTTGGGTGTATATAAGGTGTATAAGGGTGTATAGAAGGTTTATATGGGCTTATATAAGGTGTATCTGAGTGTATATAAGGTGTATATATG
>OZ037998.1:14017925-14020425 GCA_964035705.1 Porites rus | reverse complement strand
GTAAATTACGGACCGAGTGTTTTTCTATCGATTTATGGCCCAATCGCGAAGCGCCATAAAACGAGGATCCGTAATTTACAGTACAGACCGAAAAAACGAGGCTAAAAAGATGTCTATTATATGGCTTCTTCCAGTCTGGGGGACCGGAAAAAAGTGCAGGACGCGCGATTTCACAGTCATTTGACAGGCGTCAAAAAAGAAAGTTTTTATTAGCTCACGAAAACGCTAGCACATAACAACGGTTTCCGAGAAAGTGAAAACAAATTCGCCATGTTAAAAAAGTCTATACGGTCAAAACTAAGAGCACTGAAAGGTTTACCTCTTTTTAGCTCTGGAGTATTTTGCAAACCATACACTGTGTCTGTCTCGAAGTCGTTCCCATCTTTCCTCCGTTGGTCCTCGTAAAAAAAAAAGGCAAAGAAGCTTTTCAAGGTAAGTTTGTTGTCGTTTTCGAAGGATTCACTCGTTAATTTTTTTGGGGGAAAACCTCTCTAATTTCTGCCAGTTAATTCTCGTCTCCAACTGTGATCTGCGTTAATATTTTCAAACACTGACTAGAATTCTCTTCCTCGGTAAGGTTACAATTTCTACATCAGCTTCGTTCTCATTAAAACAGAGCTAGGTTAAAATTTGGAAAGGCAAAGTCAACATCCCAGTCCTCAGGGTTTACAGACATATTTTAAAGTTTATTCGGTCAAAACTACGAGCACTGTAAGTATTCACCCGCCAACGTGACGCTGGAGTCTTTTGAAAACTGGACATTGTGTTTGGCTTGAAGTCGCTTATATATTTCTTTCGCTGGTCTTTGAAAAAACTCTGCGAGTGGCAAAGAAGCTCGTCAAGATGATCGGGTGCAGGTATGTTTGTTACTATATTTGTAGAAGGAATTACTCATTTTCTCTTAGGCAAAACATTTCGAATTTCTACAAGTCTATTTTCCTCTTCTTAACTGTGTACTACGATGAAATTTTCAAACACCTACTAGACTCCTCTTCGATAGGATTACGAGTTAGTTTCTTCATCGCCTTCGTTCACAAATAAACACAGTTTAAAATGTTGAGGGAGAAAGTCAACATCCAAGTCCTCAATGTTGACAGACGTCTTATAACTTTATTTAAGAGCCAGTCTCTGTAAGATCCTCATATCGAGTTTTGCCCACAAAATGGATTTCACTCATAATTTTTCTGTAGACTCCTTTTAATAAGTATATAAGTATGGGCGAAAACCTAAATAAATACAACACGTTTCCACAGCTACGAAAAGTAGAATCTATGACATGGTTCAAATAAAGAGGGTTTCTTCAACTGGGAAGTTTATGATCTGCTTAATAAATAAGTGCAGTTATATATTTCTCACCCAAAGCAAATAAAACGGAATTTTCACAATTGCATTGAAATGAAATACAATTTAGATGTCATAACATAACATAACATAACATATGTTATATAACGTAACATATTTTATGTTATATAACATAACATGACACATGTTATATAACATTAAAAACCATGACACATGTTATACCATATTTTATGTTATATAACATAACATAAAACATTTTATGTTATATATCATAACATGACACCTGTTAGATACATAACATGACACATGTTGAATAACACAACATGACATATGTTATATAACATAACATGACACATGTTATATAACATAACGTAACATGACATATGTTATATAACATAACATGACATATGCTATATAACATATTATACAATAATGTGAATGCTACGCACGCTGTGATTGGTCATTGCCCATGATCTATTAGAGTACAGATACATGGATGACGTCACGGGAAACTTGTTTTCTCTGTTTTGTTCAACGTGGCACGCGGTTTTGAAAATGTTTGTGAGATTATTTCGGATTGAGGCAAGTGAAAGCTTCGGAAAAAGTTTAGCAGGAGCTATTTACAAAGAAGAAAAATGGAGAAACGGAGACCAAAAAAGCTATTGACTACTTGACAATGCCTAAACTACAAGAAATCTTCACAACAGTTGCCATCGTGTGTCTTCGCTACGAGAGACTCGCTGTTTTGCAAAATGTTTTCGCTATTATTCTTCTTTGAGCAAGAAAAGACGCTGAAAAACTTTTCAAAGAAACTGTACACAAGTAAGATGAAGAAGAAGCTAAGATGAAAAGTTGGGTTTGGGACTTAAAAAATGCCTAAACTAGCACAAATCCTCAAAAGGTCAAGCGGTTCGAGGCAGGAATGCCTGCAGCTCGTGTGCCACTTCTTTGTTTCTATGACATTTTGACGTCATCTGTGATCTATTACTGAACAGACGCACAGCAACATGGAATCTATTTGTTAAACATATGTTATATAACGTACCATATTTCATGTTATATAACTTGACACATGTTGTATAACATAACATGACATATGTTATATAACATAACATGACACATGTTAAATAACATAACATAACATGACACATGTTATGTAACATAACATAACTTGACACATGTTATATAACATAACATG
>OZ037998.1:13880425-14012925 GCA_964035705.1 Porites rus | reverse complement strand
ATCGACCCAACACAATACAGCTGCGTACAGACTGATGTACAATTTTCTACTTCTGTTGTAAACAAAGAATCGGATGACGCCTCATTGCTTTCCTCAGAGGCTTTCGGGAGCTCCAAAAGACCATCGTCTGCATCTCCACCGATTGCTTCCAAAAGAATTTGCTTTCTCTTTGCACCTCCTCCAAGAAACCAAGAAATTCTACCCACATAGGTGAGCTCATAACGGCGGCACCATTGTATCCTCTGCGAATTCTATCTAAATCTATGTCAACACACCACTCTATTTCTTCAATGTGATTGCTTGCATAGGTGATACTAGTGTCGTCAAAATACATTCTAGGTTGTGAATGCATGAGGAATTTCGGAAGGTCATTTATATATAGTAAAAACAGAACAGGTCCCGCAATCCCCTTGTAACTCCTTGTAACAACTTGTAACTCGCTGTAACCCCTTGTTACACGCTGTAAACCCTAGTAACCCCCTGAAACCCCTTGTAACGCGCTGTAACTCCAACCCTCTGTAACCCCATGTAACCCCCTGTAACCCCTTGTAGCCCCATGTAACCCTTTGTAACTCCCTGTTACCCATTGTAACCCCTTGTAACCCATTGTAACCCTTTGTAACCCCTTGTAACTCCTTGTAACCCCCTGTAACCCAATGTAACCCCTTGTAACCCCCTGTGACCCCTTGTAACCCCTGTAACCCCCTGTTACCCCATGTAACCCCCTGTAACCCCTTGTAACCCCTTGTAACCCCCTGTGACTCCTTGTAACCCCTTTAACCCCATGCAACCCCCTCCCTTGTAACCCCATGTAACCCCCTGCAACCCCTTGCACCCTCTGTAACCCCTTATAAGCCCATGTAACCCCCTGTAACCCGTTGTTACTCGCGCTTGCGCTTCTAGTTTTTAAAAGGTTGAACGGCCTGGCGCCACAATATTTATCTGAACTACTTGTTGTAAAGCCTAGAACTAAATACAGCCTGCGGTCTGATTCTGAAACATTGCTTGTAATCCCTAAGGCGACATGGAAGACTTTTGGCGATCGAGCCTTTTTCCATACTGGACCAACAGTATGGAATGTTTTCCCATCTAGCCTTAGAAACTGTAGGAACATTGACTCTTTTAAAGTACAGTTGAAGACTCATCTTTTTAAGAAAGCTTTCAATTTGTAATTTTATATTCTTATTACTATTATTATTTCTGCCATGTAGCCTTAGAAACTGTATGAACATTGACTCTTTTAAAGTACAGTTGAAGACTTTTCTTTTTGAGAAAGCTTTTAATTTGTAATTTTATACTCTTATTACTATTATTATTTCTGTGCATTTATTGTATATATATATTCCTAACTAATCTAAAATCTAAGATAAAAACTAGGATAATAAAGATGAAAAGAAAACACCTGCTTTTCAAGGAGGCCATGTGTAAAAACAGAATATCGCTAATTAAACTATTTGTCAATTGAAGTTTATGTCTCTTAATTTTCCCTTAAAGATACTAGGGGATGTCAATTGCCGCACCTCCAGAGGCAAGCTGTTCCATAACACACTTCCGCTGTAACAAAGACGTCTTTTAAAAAATTCAGTACGGGGTTGTGGAACAGCGAGCGTGTATTCATTCTCTCTAAGGTTATAACTAGTTAAATCGCAGCGACGAACAAAACGCGAAATCAGATATTCTGGAGCTGTGTTATTTACAGTGCTATGCATCATTATTGCTTTACTAACTGTGCGCTGATGGAAAAGTTTCGACCACTTTAAATTTTGAAATAATTCACTAGTACTGCAGTCATAATTAGAGAAAGTCAGAACGCAAGCGGCGCAATTCTCCAATTTCTGCAATTTAGAAGATAGGTTCTTAGAACAGTTTCCCCATACTACATAACAGTACTCAAAGTGTGGCTGTACCAGTGAATTGTATACGTTAACTAGAATCTCAAAAGGGAGAAAATACCTAATACCCTTAATTGCACCTATGGCGGAAGCAATCTTCTTAGAGAATTCGTTAATATGACACTCCCAAGAAAGGTTTCCATCGATGTGAACACCTAGGGATTTTGAAGTAGACACTTGTTTAATCGGACACTTCTTAATTTCAATTATGGGATTTCTAGCGTAGACAGTCTTTGCCTAGACATAATTAATAAAAATTCTGTCTTAGTGGTGTTTAGTGTAAGTTTGTTCGCTGCTAGCTATATACGAATTCTATCTAAATCTATGTTAACGCAACGCTCTATTTCTTCGACATCATTGCTCGCATAGGTGTAACCATGTAACTCTTGTAACCCCCTGTAACCCCTTGTAACCCCATGTAACCCACTGTAGCCCCGTGTAACACCTTGTGACTCCATGTAACCCCCTGCAACCCCTTGTAACCTCCTGTAACCCGTTGTAACCCCATGTAACTCCCTCTCAGAATTTTTCAACTATGATAAAGGTGTACGACAACGCTGTATTCTGTCGCCGCTTCTATTTAACCTTTATCTAAACGAACTACCCTTCATTCTAAATAACAATGCTAAAGATTCTATCTTACTACCAGATGGTTCTCACTTAAACTGTCTACTTTATGCCGATGATTTACACCTAATATCTACCTCTGCAGTAGGTTTGCAACAAAGTCTTGACAGACTATCAAAATATTGTCAGGATTGGCTTCTTAAGATTAATCCAACTAAAAGCAAAGTTATTGTATTTCAGAAGAAAAGTAGAAAATCAGCAACAGATAAACACAATTTTATGGTTAGCAATGAAAACATTGAAATCGTCAATAACTATACCCATCTTGGAGTGAAATTTTCTGCCAATGGAAATTTTACAAATCACAAGGAAAACTTAACAGAAAAAACAAAGAGATCCTTTTTTGCCGTTCGTCGTTATCTAGATTTTCTAAAATTACCAATTCACATCATCAACAAACTGTTCAATACACTATTTTTCCCAATTTTAACGCATTGCTCTGAAGTTTGGGGAATATCTCGCTTGATTATAGCCGCTGGGATAAAGACTCGATTGAGAAAACGCATATACATTTTTGTAAGATGTGTTTAGGTTTAAACAAACGTTCACTGAATGTTGCATCGAGAAATGAACTTGGTAGATTATCTCTAAATTTACAAATAACAATGAACATTTTCAAATTTTGGATTCACCTTGAAAATCAACCCCCTGACAGTATTGCTAAACTCTGCTTCAACATATCGATAAAATGGCCGAAGAAAATAAATCAGGTCTAATAAATAAAATAAATCTTTTGAGTACACAACTTAATATTCATAAACAGTCAGTTAACTTTAAAAACCCTTCTACTTTCCTATCCAAAGCTGAGAATAATTTGTCAAAACATCTGAAAAACCACCAGCTAAATTTGATAAGAACAAATAAAAAGCTAAAATTCTACTCCATCTTTAAAAATGAAACAAATCACTCTGAATTCATCAATCATATCCGGAATCCTGAACAAAGGCGTGTAGCTTCCAAATTTAGGATAGGAAATCATAATTTAAAAATATAAACTGGAAGATTTACAATCTCCAAAACTCCTGAAGACCTTGGAATCTGTGATCATTGCAACCAAAATTCGGTTGAAAATGAACTGCACATATTATTTCACTGTGATCAATACAATGATTTGAGAAAGACTCTTTTTATTAAAATCAACGACCGAAATACATTATTTACACATTACAATATCCATGATAAAGTCTGTTTTCTTTTTAACAGTACTGATTCACATATCAGCAGGCTAGCTGCTAATTTCATCTTTCAAGCATTTGAAAGACGAAAGAAACATAGTTAATTCTACCGTTCCATCACATCTGCATTTCCTTAAACTTGGCTGTTTATTATTGTCATTTTAATCGGTAACACCTGTACAAAGTGGTAATACTGAATAACCTTGTTGTTGTTGTTGTTGTTGTAACTCCTTGAAACCCCCTGTTACCCCATGTAATCCCCTATAACCTCTTGGGGCCTCTTTTGTTTTTACTATATATAAATGACCTTCCGAATTGCCACATGCATTCACAACCTAGAATGTGAAAGAAATAGAGCGTTGCGTTAACATGGATTTAAATAAAATTAGTATAAAGCTTCCAGCGAACAAACTAACACTTAACACCACTAAGAAAGAATCTTTATTAATTGGGTCTAAGCAAAACCTGTCACCACTAGAAACCCCTCTGTAACCCCTTGTAAACCCATGTAACCCACTGTAAGCCCTTGTAACGTCATGTAACGCCCTGTAACCCGTTATAACACCATGTAACCCCTTGTAAACCCTTGTAACCCTCTGTAAACCCTTGTAACCCGATGCAACCCACTGTAACCCATTGTAACCCATTGTAACCCCTTGTAACCCCATGTCACCCCATATAACCGCTTGTAACCCCATGAAACCCCTGTAACCCACTCTAACCCCTTGTAATCCATGTAACCCCCTGTAACCCCTTGTAACCCTCTGTAACCCTTTGTAACCCCTAGTAACCCCTTCTAACCCACTGTAACCTCTTGTAACCCCCTGTAACCCCTTGTAACCCCCTGTAACCCCTTGTAACTCCCTGTAGCCCCAAGTAACCCCCTGTAACCCCATGTAACCTCTTGTAACCCCTGTAACTCCTTATAAACTCCTTTAGCCCCCTGTTAGCCCTTGTAACAACAAGTAACCCCCGATAAAACCTTCTAACCCACTGTAACCTCTTGTAACCCCCTGTAACTCCTTGTAACCAACTGTAGCCCCCTCTAAGCCCTTCTAACCCATGTAACCCACTGTTACCCCCTGTAACCACATGTAACCCCCTGTAACCCCTTGTAAGCCCATTAAACCCTTTGTACCCTCATGTAACCCCCTGTAACCCCTTGTTAACCCCCTTTAGCCCCCTGTAAGCCCTTGTAACCCCAAGTAACCCCCTGTAACACCTTGTAACCTCTTGTAACCCCCTGTAACCCCTTGTAACCCCATGTAGCCCCTTGTACCCTCATATAACCCCATGTAACTCACTGTTACCCTTTGAAAACTCATGTAACCCCATGTAACCCCTTGTAACCTAATGTAACCCCCTGTAACCCCTTGTAACCCCAAGTAACCCACTGTAACCCCTTGTAAGCCCTTGTAACCCCATGTAACCCCTTGTAACCCTATGTAACCCCATGTAACCCACTGTAACCCCTTCTAACCTCAGATAACCCCTTGTACCCTCGGGTAACCCCATGTAACCCCTTGTAATCCCATGTAACCCCTTGTAACCGATTGTAACCGCCTGTAACCCAGTTTAGGCCCCTGTAACCAATTGTAACCCCTGTACCCTTTGAAATCCCCTGTAACCTTTTGGTAACACTTTGTTTCCCCTTGTAACCCCATGAAACCCCAGGTAACCCACTGTAACCCCTTGTAAACTAATGTAACCCCCAGTAACCCCTTGTAACTCAGTGTAACCCCGTGTAACCCCTTGTAACCTCTTGTAACCCCCTGTGACAGTTTTTAAATCATTGTAACCTACTGTAACCCCTGAAACCCCTTGTAACCCTTTGTAACCCCTTGTAACCCCATGTAACCCCATGTAACCTCTTGTAACCCCCTCTATTCCCATGTCATAAATCGTGAAAATAAATCCTGAAAAAACGATTTTCGACGTTTGTGTTGCAAACAAGCCTTTCTGAACAACAAAAACATCGGTTTCAAAAACCCACAAAATTGGCATTTTTGCAAAGGGGATAGTCCAACTCCTTCTAACACCATGTAACCCCATGTAACCCACTCTAACCCCTTTTAAACTCATGTAACCCCCTGTAACCCCTTGTAACCTCTTGTAACCGGTTGTAACCCCATGAAACCCCTAAAACCCACTGTAACCCGCTGTAACCTCATGTAACACCCTGTAACCCCTTGTCACCCTCTGTAACCCCTTGTAACCCCCCGTAGCCCTTTGTAACCCACTGTAACTTCTTGTAACCCTCTGTAACCCCATGTAACCCACAGTAACCCCTTGTAACCCCCTGTACCCCCTCTAAGCCTTTGTAACGCCATGTAAACCACTGTTACACCTGTAACAATATGTAACCCCCTGTAACCCATTGTAACCCCATGTAACCGCCTGTACCCCCTGTACCCTCTCAAAGACTTTGTAACCCCATTTAAACCATTGTGACACCTGTAACAATATGTAACCCCCTCTAACCCATTGTAACCTCATGTAACCCCTTGTAACCCCCTGTAACCCCTTGTAACCCCACGTAATCCCTTGTACCCTTATGTAACCCCCTCTAACCCCTTGCAACCCCATGTAACCCCTTGTAACCCCCTGCAACCCCTTCTAACCCGCTGTAGCCCCCTGTAACTCCTTGTAACATCATGTAACCCACTGTAACCACTTGTAACCTCATGTAACCCCTGTAACCCCTTGTAACCCCTTGCGACCCGCTCTAACCCCTTGTAATCCCATGTAACCCCTTGTAACCCCTTGTAACCGCCTTAATCCAGTGTAGCCGCCCTGTAACACCTTGTAACCCATGTAACCCCTTGAAACCCCCTGTAACCCCTTGTAACCCACTGTAACCTCTTGTAACCCTCTGTAAACCCATGTAAGCGCCTGTAACCTCTTGTAACCCTTTATAACCCCTTGTAACCGCTTGTAACGCCATGAAACCCATAACACCCACTGTAAAACGTTGTAACATCATGTAACACCCTCTAACCCCTTGTAACCCCCTGTATTCCCATGTCATAAATCGTGAAAATAAATCGTGAAAACACGATTTTCGACGTTTCATCTAGCAAACAAGCTTTTCTGAACAACAAACACATTGGTTTCAAAAACCCACAAAATTGGCATTTTTGCAAAGGGGATAGTCCATGATTTTGGTCAAAAAGTTGAAGTTTTTTCATCTTTTGTGTTGATCTAAAATAGATCGAGAAAAAGTGTTTGCTGACGTTCTAGATAAAAAAGAAGCCTTTAAAGACTATAAAATCAACTGTGTACGAAAAACGTAAAATTAAAGTTTTTCCAACGGGGTTAGTACATCGTTTTGGTCAAAAATTTGAGATTTCTTTAACTTTGATTTTTATGCAAAATAGACTAAGAAAAAGTATCTGGGAACGTTCTAGTTAGAAAAAAGTTTCTATAATCCTTTGTAACTTCTTGTAACCCCTTGTCACCTCCTGTCACCCCTTGTAACCCTTTGTACCCCCCTGTAACCTCTTGTAACCCCCTGTAACCCCTTGTAACCTCTTGTAACCCCTTGTAACCCCCTGTAACCCCTTGTAACCCCCTGTATTTCCATGTCATAAATCGTGAAAATAAATCGTGAAAACACGATTTTCGACGTTTTATCTAGCAAACAAGCCTTTTTGCACAACAAAAACATCGGTTTCAAAAACCCACAAAATTGGCACTTTTGCAAAGGGAATAGTCCATGATTTTGGTCAAAAAGTTGAACTTTTTTCATCTTTTGTGTTTATCAAAAATACATCGAGAAAAAGTGTTTGCTGACGTTCTAGATAAAAAAGAAGCCTTTAAAGACTATAAAAACAACTGTGTACGAAAAACGTAAAATACGAATTTTTCATAAGGAGTTAGTCCATCGTTTTGGTCAAAAATTTCAGATTTCTTCAACTTTGATTTTTATGCAAAATAGACTAAGAAAAAGTATCAGGGAACGTTCTAGTTAGAAAAAAGTTTCTATAATCCTTTGTAACCCCGTGTAACCCCTTGTCACCCCCTGTCACTTGTTGTAACCCCTTGTAACCCTTTGTAACCCCCTGTAACCCCTTGTAACCCCCTGTATTCCAATGTCATAATTCACGAAAATAGATCGTGAAAAAACGATTTTTGACGTTTTATCTAGCAAACAAGCCTTTCTGAACAACAACAACATCGGTTTCAAAAACCCACAAAATTGACATTTAAAAACAACTGTGTACGAAAAACGTAAAATAAGAATTTTTCATAAGGGGTTAGTCCATCGTTTTGGTCAAAAATTAGAGATTTCTTCAACTTTGATTTTTATGCAAAGTAGACCAAGAAAAAGTATCTGGGAACGTTCTAGTTAGAAAAAAGTTTCTATAATCCTTTGTAACCCCTTGTAACCCCTTGTAACCTTTTGTAACTCCCTGTAATCTCTTGTAACGCCCTGTATTCCCATATCATAAATCGTGAAAATAAATCGTGAAAACACGATTTTTGACGTTTTATCTAGCAAACAAGCCTTTCTGAACAACAACAACATCGGTTTCAAAAACCCACAAAATTGGCATTTTTGCAAAGGGGATAGTCCATGATTTTGGTCAAAAAGTAGAACTTTTTTCATCTTTTGTGTTTATCAAAAATACATCGAGAAAAAGTGTTTGCTGACGTTCTAGATAAAAAAGAAGCCTTTAAAGACTATAAAAACAACTGTGTACGAAAAACGTAAAATTAGAATTTATCCAGAGGGGTTAGTCCATCGTTTTGGTCAAAAATTTGAGATTTCTTCAACTTTGATTTTTATGCAAAATAGACCAAGAAAAAGTATCTGGGAACGTTTTGGTTAGAAAAAAGTTTCTATAATCCTTTGTAACCCCCTGTAACTCCTTGTCACCTCCTGTCACCCCTTGTAACCCCTTGTAACTTCTTGTAACCCCTTGTAACGCCTTGTAACCCCCTGTAACCCCTTGTAACCCCGTGTATTCCTATGTCATAAATCGTAAAAATAAATCGTGAAAACACGATTTTTGACGTTTTATCTAGCAAACAAGCCTTTCTGAACAACAAAAACATCGGTTTCAAAAACCCACAAAATTGGCACTTTTGCAAAGGGGATAGTCCAAGATTTTGGTCAAAAAGTTGAAGTTTTTTCATCTTTTGTGTTTATCATAAATACATCGAGAAAAAGTGTTTGCTGACGTTCTAGATAAAAAAGAAGCCTTTAAAGACTATAAAAACAACTGTGTACGAAAAACGTAAAATTAGAATTTTTCCGAAAGGGTTAGTCCATCGTTTTGGTCATAAATTTGAGATTTTTTCAACTTTGATTTTTACGCAAAATAGACCAAGAAAAAATATCTGGGAACGTTCTAGTTAGAAAAAGGTTTCTATAATCTTTTGTAACCCCCTGTAACCGCTTGTCACCCCCTGTCACCCCTTGTAACCCCCTGTAACCTCTTGTAACCCCTTGAAACCCCTTATAACCCCCTGTAACCCCTTGTAACCATATGGAACCTCCTGTAAACCCTTGCAACCCCATGTAACCTTTGTAACCGCTTTTAACTTCTTGTAATCCCCTGTAACCCCCTGTAAACCCTTGTAACCTCATGTAACCTTCTGTAACCCCATTTAACCCACTGTAACCCACTGTAACTCTTTGTAACCTTATGTAATCCCCTTTAAACCCTGGTAACCTTATGTAATTCGTGAAACCTCTTATAACCCCCAGTAACCCCTTTTAACCCACTGTAACTTCTTCTAACCCCCTGTAACCCCATGTAACCCCCTGTAACCCCTTGTGACCCCATTGAACCCCCTGTAACCCCATTTAACCCCTTGTAACCCCCTTTAGCCTCTGGTTATCTCTGTAACCTCATGTCACGACATGTAACCCCTTTTAACTCCTTGTAACCCCCTGTAACAGCTTCTAACCCCGTGTAATTCCTAGTAACCTCTCGTAACCCCCTGTCACCCCATTTAACCCCCTGTAACTCCATTTAACCACCTGTAAACCCCTTTAACCCGTTGGAAGCCGTGTAACCCCCTGTAACAGCTTCTAACCCCATGCAATTTCTAGTAACCCCTGTTAACCCACTGTAACCCCATGTAACCCTCTGTAACCCCATTTAACCTCCTGTAAACCCCTTTAAGCCGTTGGAACCCCTGTAACCCCATGTAACTCCCTATAACCCCATGTAATCCCCTGTAACCTCATGTAATTCCCTTTAACCCCATGTAACCCCAAGTAACCCCCTGTAACTCCATTTAACCCCCTTTACCCTATGTAACCCCACCTAACCTCTTGTAACCCCTTGCAACCCCCTCTAACGCCATGTAACTCCCTGTAACCTCGTTTAACCCCATGTAACCCCTTCTAACCCCCCGTTACCCCATGTTACCCCCTGTAACGCCTTGTAACTCCCTGTAACCCCATTAAGGAAGAATACCATTTTCTAAATATATGCCCTGCTTACCAGGAAGAAAGATGTTCGTTACTAGATTATTTGGAAAAAGAATATAGAATAAAAATAAACAGAATGTCACCTAACAAAATATTTACGTTTCTAATAAACCCTCCTAGCGGAAATGCTAAAATACAAAAACTATTAGTAAAACATCTATTCCAATGCTTTGAAAAAAGGAAAGGGGAAGACGGCAAAAAAGTAAATACTCCAGGACTTAATTAATTAATAACTTATTAGCCATATATGGTTAGGCATTTTTTGTTGTTTGTAATTTCAGGTATTTGGAAATAGTTGATATACTATTTGTTGTATAAGACTCCAAATAAATAAAACATGTATGTATGTATGTATGTATGTATGTATGTATGTATGTATGTATGTATGTATGTATGTATGTATGTATGTATGTATGTATGTATGTATGTACGTATGTATGTATGTATGTATGTATGTATGTATGTATGTATGTATGTATGTATGTATGTATGTATGTAGCCCCCTGTAACCCCTTGAAACCCCTTGTAATCCTGTTTATAATCCCATGTAATTCCTTGTAGTCCCCTGTATCCCCTTGCAACTGCCTTGGAACCCCATGTAAGCCCCTGGAAGCCCTTGGAACCCTCTATAACCCCTTGTAACCAACTGTAATGCCTTATACCCCCCGTTACCCCTTGTAAGCCCCTGGAACCCCCTGGAACGCTCGGTAACCCCTTGTAACCCCTTGTAAGCCCATAAAATCCCTTGTAAGCCCCTATAAACCCCTTGGAATTCCCCGGCAACCCCTTGTTATCCCTTGGAACCTCCTGGAACCCTCAGCAACCCCTAGTAACCCCTTGTAAACCCATGTAATCCCTTGTAACCCGTTGAAACACCATCTAACCCCCTGTAACCACCTATAACTCCCTGCAACCCCTTATACCCTCTGCAACCCACTGAAAGCCCTTGTAACCCCCTGTAACTGCTTGTAATCCTTTCTAACCCCAAGTAACCCCAGTATCCTATTTAACCCCTTGTGAGTCTGTAACCCCTTACAAGCCCAATAACAACTTGAGTGACCATTGTCTATGAAAGCAGACCCCTCAAGTGTAATCATAAAGTCTCAGGTATAATCATGAGTCAGAATTATGTAAGTCACATATAATAACCAGCAAAATTTAATTTAAATAAATTACTGAGGCAGTCAAGTTAATTTAAACGTTTAGAATGTGCGGAGATATAAGCAGTTTTTCCAGATTTTTGTAAGTTACGTGCTTTAGGTTTGGGGTACTGCCCATATTTTTAACAATATATTAATGTTAACAAAGAAAGTTGAATCACTGTAAAAAAAGTTTATTACTAAAATGCTATGGAATTCTTTTAATTAAGAGTTGCAAGAGCTTAATCTATTACAAAGTGCATTTCAAAGTACAACAAGGTCTACTACAAATTGCGATAATTATTAACACAAATTGCCACACTATTATTGCACGGTGTTTTCTGTTCCTGGGGACAATCGACTTGTCTTCATTGATATGCTCGTTTTTGGGTGCCGTGTTTAGAATATGAAAAAAAAAAAAAAAGAAAACAGATAAAAAGGTCAGGGAGAAGTTCACATAAGCCACTTGCTATGAGTATGTTAAAACCAATAAATGAGAAAAACGTTGAGGCAGTTTTCCCCAAAACCCCGGTTGTCTTCTTTGGCAGTGCTTGTGCACTTCAGTTGAAGAATTCTTACGAGTACATGAGATTTTCCTCCTCTCCCCAGTTCATTTCTGTGGTCTGTTATGATAGAATACGATCTTAGAATCGTACAACTCTGATCGCGTTGAAGGGGAAGAAATGGGGCGAGGTCTGATTAAAGATCACTTTTGGCTTAAACATTTTTAGTGCCGCGAGCCTTTTTGCAACTAATTGTAGCACAGTTAAGGACGCTTGCACTTGTTTTCTCGAGTGGGGAGTCCATCGAGCTCGCTTATCCCACCTCTCTTTGTGCGGGCAAGATACAGAAAGTAAATATGGCGGCGCGGGGCTATTATTTTTTGTGCAAGTTTTTATGGCTCCAGCTTTCTGGGAAAATCTTTAAAAACAGACCTTGAGGAACAGAGTCGGTTTAACATTGTGGGAAACTGCCAACCTACCTACCCCTCCCCGGACCCTATAATTTGTCCCAAGGTGAGAATTTAGTTTGAATGTCGGATCAGGGGGAGAGTGTAGGTGAGGAGTGTCAATCATGTCCTCTATACAAGGTAGGTATTTTGGGGGCTTTTCCCCCTCGGAAAGCCTTTAAGGCCTTTAACAGCAACGCCATACGCAAACGTGCGCCAACTATCCCCGGTCTCTTAAATACCAGCAAAGTCCTAATCCCTTTTACTGTGGGCCAAGATTATAAGGCCGGGGAGTGGGGTACTCAAGAAGTGTTATGCGGGGAGGCTCCGCCCCGAGGTCCAACCCCTCAACCTTTTAGGTACTATTTTTTGAAAGAAATGGTACCACTTTCGTATACCTTGTTTAGAATTCTATCCTTTTAACTACCGTAAATGCCCCGTCTTAAAAGTATGAATAAATCACAAAACTAGAATGTTTTCTCGACTCTTTCACAGCCATAAAATGCATCTGTTAGCTCTTTGGGGCCTTTTTACTTACCGAAATGACAGATTTCCCTACCATTTCATATACTTTGTGAAATCTCTTCCCTCATATACCTGAATCCTGAAAAAGGTACCTTTTTTAAGGTGGGCCCGCCCCGTGTGGGCCATTATGGGGATTAAAAAAGAAGGGAAGGCCCTTTCTCTTCGAAAAATAGAAAACGCGTTTTGAACTGAATGAAGAGTCGCTGTTGTATCAAAGGGTTTACTTTTGAGAACTCGTTATATTGATACAGTTTTGATGTTGAGCTGCATTAAAACGGTATTCCTGTAAAATGTTGATCCGGGCTTCAATTATTTTGTGTGTAAAAAGCAAGAGCCTGTCATGTTTTCTTTACAGAAGAAAGATTTCACGACTTTGCCAGTTTTTCCTTTGCGACCAAATATAATAATCGGTTCACTCACCCAATTCCTTTTCAAAGGATTTAGCTGAAATCCTATTTAAACCTTACAAGTCCCAAATGCCCTAAGGTGTATGTGGTAAACAACCCTGGTTCTTGCCACATAGACACGTGCAGTAAGAAACTCCAATCAGAAATTATTATGCAAATCAAAACGTTACTGCGCGATACATTCAAAAATTGATAGCTTTGGTTGCGAAAGCTGGGGAAGGTTGTTCATGAAAGAGAAGCAAGACGTTCTCACATAAACGTGCTGTCCGTCTTTCATAGCTTAAATGCAGGAAAGATAACTATGAAAGCCGCCTGGGATGTCAAAACCAGCCGCCACGAGGTAAATTACTTGTTTAAGTGTCAATTCGGTAGTCAGAAATTTGTATTCCGCCAAGTCCAACTTAAAATTATTTGAACTGTTATTTAGTTAGTTATCAGTCAGTTGGTGACAGTTATCACCGTTTGACGGAGGTTTTGATGAATTTCATTACACCATGACACTGACAGCTCCTTTAAAAGGTTTGATAAAAAAACCATAAATAGCCGAATTATATTTGTTTTCGTTATTAGTTTCGTGCTAGATGAGCGTGGAATATATAGCAAACGTGGGAGTCATACAAAGGAAGAAAGCTGGTTTTTTTTACAAATTGAAGACTTTTTTTCGTGCAGTTGTAATGTTGAATTTATCAATTCCGCTACGAAAACTAGAGCGTAACTTGGAGCTTCTGAATTATTCTTTTAATTAATTAATGCCACAAATGCTGATTTAAACATAAACATAAACAGCAATAATAACATAGACAGCAATAATCATCTAATGCATGAAGATTTTTAGCGGTTTCGTGGAAATTTTTTGCCTGATTTCAATTTGCTTGCAAAAAAAAATGAAAATAAAAACGTTATAGCGACTATCTGCTGAGTGAAAGGTACGGAATCATAGCCGGCTTTAAACCTTAATATTGGTTCAATGAACAAAATTTAATAATCTATTGCGAGCGTAAAGCGCTTAGATATCATTCCTCGAGCACTTTGAGACGGCGACAGAATGATATTCACTAAGAGATCGGGCCTTTCGTCGTTTTTATCCGAGCCGTTTCAACGGGTCTTAAGTCGGGCAATAATTAGAGAGTCCGCCTCGCTGTCTAAACCTTTTTGGTTTTCATTTGCTGTTAGTGTAACAAGCCTTAAAACCTACCGTTTTTATTTTTTTCTTATTGTGCAAAGCGATCATCTAACAGCAGTGGTAGAAACTTTGTGTCAGTAGTCTATTCTTCAAATGGTCATGGTGTTCATAGAAAAATCGTAGATCTATCAAAACGTATAGTGATCGAAACTGCCAGTATCTTTTAAGAACAAATTTGAAAAGAATTCACTTATTATTAATTTTTTTCTACGGCTTTTTTGTTTTTCAATCATCACTGCCGCGCCTGCCAAGCAGTTAAGGACTCAATTTCTTGCCACAAACGTATGCTCTCTTAGAATAGCACGAATTATCGTTCCATTTTCCGCGGTTCCAGTTCACATAACGGTTCCGTGAAGTTTTCACCACTGTAAGCGTTATTTGGATCATCAACATTCCAGTTCCTGGAGTCCACCAAGGAGCCATCTACCCACTCATAGCTGCGATCTGTACTGTTTAGGTTGAAAAGTCCAAGCCAGGCAGACGAAATCGAAGCTTGGCCCGTTTTGCGCAAAAAGTTATTCTCCTCCGCACTGTGAATTGAGGTAAGGGTACTTTTGTTGCTGGTACAAGACCTATGTGCGTCAAACCAGTTTAGTTCTTCCTTGACCACTTTAAAGCACGAGTTATTGAAATAAACCCTGTCAGATAGGGTGCACATTTCTGCAAAATAAAATGAAATACAAATAATAATAATAATAATTCGGCACATTAGGAGAATGGGTATAAGCTAATGGCACAAAGTTTTGGGACTGTTTGGCTTTGAAAACTAAGCAATGTTTGGTTAGTGGTTGCCTTTCAGATACCATCGAGCAATCAAAACTCTCGTCCACCTAAACGGCCGGCCCAGAAATCGTTGTACCAAAGCTTTTATACTCCCAGTAGTGTATTAGTGGTGAATTAAAGGCAAGAAAAGTGTATTATAACTACCCTCACAGAGCCTCCCATAAAAGTGAGGACCACATTTACACGTGAAACGTCTGCCAATGACGTCACAGGACTCGCGACACGTTCCTCCATTAAGGCAAGGATTGCTTTCGCAGCAGCTGTTCTGACAATCAGCAACCGGAAGATTAGACTGAAAAAAAAAAGTTGAGCATAAAATTCCTCGACCTAAATAACAGGTATTATTGCTACAAAAACGTTACAAAACCTCATAATCACGTTTGTCATAAGAAAACAAACTTAAGGATAATCTCATTAAACGTCATTGAGGAGTGTCATTTTTTATAACTCAATGAAATAAAAAGTGCTGTGTTTAATAGAAGTATACTTTCCCTTACTCTTATGTTGTTGTACACCAGATCGTAGTATTGCCATCCCTCCGCAAATTCCAAGGCACCGAAGTTAGTATATCTGTTTTCTTCGTTCAGTTGGCAGTTATCCTGGTCTGCGCTTTGTTTGAAGTTGAATGATAAACACTGACAATTCCAGCCGGCAGGCGTCAAAGCAGAATAAAGGCTTTCGAGCTGTGACGTTGGCAATCACGTGACCACGAAGGGCGTGGTTTTTAACAGTGTCCCTTACACGGTTGAAATAATATGCAGTAGTCATACAGGCGTCTTTTGGGTTAACCAGAAGCGTGGTCTGCAACAGGGGCAGTATGACTTCAATAGCCAACCGAAAGAAGAATGGTTTGAAAAGATTAGTACCCATTGAACTTGCGCAATCGTTCTCCTAGATCTGGGTAATACAGAGAAACAGATAAAATTGAAGAACGGATAAATTAGAAGTGAACATTTTCATTTTTCACTAATTCGTGAATGGGCAAAGGATTATGAACGAACAGTAGCAGTGGGGTTTAAATAGCGGGTAAAAATTCTTGAGTACCCACCGCAAAATATACAAACTGCAAAAACATTGGATATTGGATGGATAATGACGCCAAATCCATTTAATGAAA
This sequence comes from Porites rus, assembly GCA_964035705.1. Classification (NCBI taxonomy): domain Eukaryota; kingdom Metazoa; phylum Cnidaria; class Anthozoa; order Scleractinia; family Poritidae; genus Porites; species Porites rus. The sequence goes on along the minus strand of OZ037998.1, from coordinate 13,996,683 downwards.
TGGCTGGGCTGCATAGCTTGCAACAATATCAGTTAAACCAACAACTGTACTTCTCAGTTGCAAAATTTATACCGGAAAAATATCAGCCCATTTCAAGCGTCATAAATAGTGGTAACAAATGTTCTTTCACGTTCACGCAGAGTCATAACACAATCATGCTTGACCGAAAAAGTGTATGATAACCTTATAAGAACCGCAACTATACGATTTAAAATAAATTTAAATTCAACGGAATGGCTTATCTCGCTAACAGAAAGGAGACTGTAATAATGTCTGCAGACGTACATTTATATAACGTTATTTGCTTCCTTTTAAACTCCCAATGATAATCGAAAAATCCACAGCTGTATATCGATCTCAGCTGTCTATGGCTCCGTGAGGCTATAGATAAATTACCGAACATTCAAATTTTGGGCAACTTTCCAGAGTCCACGTTCTTATCAGTTTATCAAAAGCATGGAAACAAGGAAGTGTTGGTGAAAATAGCTTTGATCATTTTTGATTTAGTAATTCTTAACTGAGACGGCCACAGTGTTGTCAAATAACTAGTACTATTTCAAGCCGAGTACAAAGAAGAGTACGGAAAATTTCTAATACTCACCAGAAATTATAGCTGTTCAGCCCTGTTGGCCATTCCGCATATAAACATGTAACTATATTCAGCTATTCTCAACGTGTCTCAGTCCTTTATGGTTTCAATAGCAGGTGTTTTATTTTAAGCTAGTGGGAGTCGACTTGTCTTCACTGATTGGCTCTTTTCTGGTTGCCGTGTTTAGAATATAAAACCACCACAACATAGAGCACGAAAAGCGCGCACATGAAGGTACTTTCTATGAGTCTACAACTAGTCACAAAATAGTTGAGACACTTTTACCACAAAAAACCCGGTTGTCAGCGGAGGAATTCTTACGAGTTCAAGATATTTCTCCCCCGTTTATTGTAGTCACTGCAATGACTGAATACAATCTTCGAATCCGTACAACTTTGATCACGTTGGAGGGGGGACGGGGGAAGAATTAGAAGACCCACAGTCTGATTGTAAACACCATTTTTTGCGCTTAAAACGTTACACTGCGAATGCCGCGCCAGCCTTTTTGCAACTGGATGTAGAATAGTTTAGTGTCACGGAGCAGGAGTCCAACTAATGTATTGTTCAATTCTACCTGTTACCATGCCCCCAGAAACACCAGCTGGGGATTTGCAATTTTTTTCTTGACCACTCATGCTCTTACGTTTTATTTTGTTTAAAAGCTGTACGCCCGTTTTATATAGAGTCTATTTAATCGTCTCATTATACAGATGAATACGTTAAAGAAATATTTCTTTGTTTGTGACGAAAGCCACCCATTGCAGTGCGATTCGTACGCACATTAGTCTAACTGTTTATAAAAAAAACGTACTTTCGAATACAGGTTATCATTTTGAGAGGTTAGTACCATTGTCCTCTAACCAACCTTTTTTAAAAAAGAAGAGAGAGGAATTCGCCGTAGTGTGTTTACGTCCTCCATAAAACGTCGCATAAAGAAATTTCACGTTGTGGTCGTGCAGTGACGGCAACGAAGTGTATGAAAAAAAGCATGATGCAGGTGCCAAGTTGTTGTTTTGTTTATAAAACAAATTACTTTTTTGACGTTCTCGTCGCCGTCACCCTCGTCGTTGCTAAAGCTGAGCGGCCTGTTCACACAATTTGGTGAAACGCTGTCACGGTAGATTAGTTTTAGAAAGCATACTTGATAAAGCTGTTGCAATATTTGCAATATTACAATGGCTTTTGTCTGACTATTTTATACGTCAGCAGAAATTAGGCCATTTCCGTGCTCCAAATACTGTCACTTTCAAAACGAGGCTAAGTGCAAAACCTTATGGAAATGAGTATCATTTCGGATTGTCAACTTTCCTCATATGGACAGCAACATTCCCGCCAATCTAGCTTACGGTGTTTATATATCTCAACTGGTGAGATATGCTAGAATTTGCACGTCCAAAGTTGACTTCATCAATAGACTCCGTGGACTTTCATTACGTCTCAGACAGCAAGGCTTTGAAACCAATCTACTTCAGAAATCATTTAATAAATTCTTCAGTCGCCAGGGTCTTATCGTCGAGAAGTATGGTGCAGCCCTGCGGGAGATGAGATTAGCAATCCAGGCTTGAATTGCACCATCGTATCCTTCCATTACTTTTTTATTGCGTAGTGTTGTATTTCAATTGTATCTCGGTACGTGTGCGCGTACAATTTTATTTTGAGCGCGCGCATTATTTGTTTATTTATTTAATTGACGTGTTCATTTAGTTCGTTTATTAACGTCTTAATTTTACTTTGGGTTATTTTCCTCACTTATACATTGTCCGTGACTGTGCTCACATGGTGGGTGGTTCCTCCTAAAATGTTCTGCAATTGGTATAGGATTTAATGCAGCCGAAACCAATTGTGGAATTGCACGCATTTTAGGCATCCTACTGATGAACAGTTGCGACACGTAGAGATACATATATATTTTAGCAACTAGGATAATTTGCAGTCTGTCTTCTTTGAATTGCATGAGAATAAAAAATCATTTTCATATCAAAGGCTTCGCACTTGGCCTCGCTATGAAACAGAGTCTTCTCAGGGGCAACCCGGAAAGGGCCTATGTATGATGTTCAAAAGGTTATCTCAGCTATGTCCACAATAAGCGTAACATTAACACAGTATCCTCTGTTAAGAATATAATGTATAGTACAGGAAGTGCCTAAATACTGCTCAAACTCAGCTGGCTTTCGCACCTTTCATATAAGCGGCATTCACCTTTGGAGCAGTTTACATGTATATGACAAAGTCACAGTACATGTATTTCAAATAATAGGAGACATTATAAAACAACTGTTAACGAATATCGAGTTAGACAACCTGTCAAAAGCTGGATCATTTTTTAAGCATATGTAGCTAGAACTTATTAAACTTCATGATCAGTTGCAAAATGAATTTGCATAACTTAATATCTCACCAGCCTTTATTATTTTGCTGCTTTTGTTTGAATTTTTCAATCAACACGTTTAAAAAAAAGAAATGCATTATTTAGTAATCAAAATCATGTCTATTGAAATGAAATACTCCGGGGACGTTTTTGAAGCTGTGCAAAACACTCACAGCACGTGTTTTCAACATTTCTTCAGTTGTCTTCTCTATTTAATACCATTTTATATTTGAAGTATTTGTAGTAAAAGGATTTTTTTGTTTTCTAGGGTTTGTTTTTAAGCCACTATGTTAGCTACAGTTTTTAACAGTAATTTTGGTCTACAATCACCACCGCGCCTTCGAGTCAGCAGTTCTGTGAACAAGGGCGTCCAAGGACTCTATCCCTTATGGACCATAAATTGCTCCGTCTAAATTACACGGTCTATCGTTCCATTTTCCTTCCCCCGTCACAAGCAGTTGAGTGCAGTTTTCGCCAAGACCCAAGTAATTATTTGGCTCCCTATCGTCCCAGTTTCTGAAGTCCACCATGGAACCATCGACCCACTCATAGCTATGATCGGTACTGTTGAAGTTTAACAGTCCTATCCAGGCATAAGAAGGTAGTGCCGGCAACTAATGCACAAACTTATTCTCCTCTGCACTGTGAATGGAGGTCAGAGTGCTCTGACCTGGTATAGGACTCTTGTTCGTCAAACCAGTTTAGCTCTTCTTTGAACAGTTTAAAACATGAGTTATTGAAATAAAACCAGTCTGACATTGCGCATATTTTTGTAAAAAAGAAAAGGTGATTACAACATAAACGCTTAGGGAGACGCGCTTAAAACACATGCCCATTTAAACAGGTGTTGACCGCGTGAGTTAAGTACCACTAGTAGATTGCCATTTCATTAATATTAAGGCAATGTCATAAAGCTCAACGTAATCTACACTAGGAAGATACATTGTTTAAAACTGAAACATTTCACGAAATGCAGTCAACAGACCCTCCCACTTGGATTCCATTCTCGCTTTTCTTTCGTGCCCCGGGTCGATTGTAACTTGAAAAGATCTGTGTAATATAGGCTAGTTTTCCTGGAATTGAATTGTAAGTGAAAGTATCTAAATCTCAAAAGAAAAAGAACTTAGTAGGTGAAATTCGTGGGTCATTGGCGCTTTAGAAATTTCACGTCATAGTCCTGAGTGGGAAGGAGCATGTGTAGTCGAGAGTTCTTGCTTGGGTCTTTAAATCTCTTTTTTTTCCTTTGTCCCTCATCCTTGTCTTGCTGAATCTCCTTAGAATCTTCACTTCGTACGCTGTTTAATAGCGCCTACTATGCAGGCTTTTAAACGCGTATGTTCTCCTTTCTATCTGTCATATTAAAGTATTTTAAAAATATTTAATTCAATGCGGCTGAATTTGCCATTTGAACAAAAAAAGTCCCCTCATTATGCACTATAAATTCAGCATGGAGGGAAAATGGGTTCAAGCTAATGGTGCAAAGATGCTGGACAGTATAAGCAATGATTGGTTAATGGTTGCCTTTGGATTCCATCCACCAATCAAAACTCAGCTTATCTTTCACAAAACTATCCCAGAAACCGTTGCATCGAAATTTTGTACCTCCAGTTGTCCTTTTAGTTTAAGTTAATGGTGGGGAATTGAAGGCACGAAAAAAGTATTATAAATTTAATATTAAAGGAGTTTCTCACCAGCTTCACAGAGCCTCACATGAGAGTGCGGACCACATTCACAAGTGGAACGTTTGACAGTGACGTCAAAGGTCTCTTGACAAGTTCCTCCATTGAGGCAGGGATTGCTTTCAGAGCAGCCGTTTTGACAGACAACAGCGGGAACATTGGGCTGCCAAAAGAAATGTCAGTAAAATGGTACATGTGCATTAGCCAACTAGCAGGATTCCTTAATACTTAGCTATTTGAAGACCCTCAGTGTTGATGCGGCCTGGGATTGAACCCATGGCCTTATTCTGCTTGGCACACCAACCCTTTTCCAGTTGAGTTTGCCGGCAGTACTTTTACTTGAAAATTCAAGGTCATTTTCCCTAAGTACTCAAGTGTAATTTGTCTGTAATATGCTGAGCGACATGAACCTTCAGTTTAAATGACCCTTTTCACCTTTAAATAAATTCTGCCAATTCGTTGTTGTATTTAGGACTAAATAACGAGGGTCTAAATATGCTATAAGTACCTTACCCCTACGTTGTAGTCAATAACCAGATCGTAGTATTGTCAACCTTCCGCAAATTGCAAAGCACCGAAGTTAGTATATCTTTTGTCTTCGTTTAGTTGGCAGTTATCCATATCTGTACTTTGTTTTAAGTTAAACGAGATGCACCGATATTCCTACCGGCAGGTTTTAAAGCAGAATAAAGGTTCCTGAGCTGTAAGGTTGGCCATCAGGTGACCACGAAGGGCGTGGTTTTCAACCATGTTTTTTCCACGGATGAAATAGTATGCACCGGTCATATGGGGGTCCCTTGTGTTGACAAGAAGGGTGATCTGCAACAGGGGCGGTATGACATCCATAGCCAAACGAAAGTAGTATTGTTTTATAACAATTAAAGCGATTGAACTTGCATTGCGAGATCGTTCCTCTAGATTTGACTAATACTGGTAAACAAATAAAAGAAGAATCATGTTTTTATATGTGTTATTATAATTAGAACAACTCGTAGAAACGGACAAACACCAACAGTCGAGCGCCGTTGATAGGTACTGGAAACGGGTCATGTTATTTAAAGTTATTTCCTAGCAAAAGAACCTGACAAAGATTTTCAATGAAACTTGGTACAATGTCGAATAAAAAGTAAAAAAGGAGGGTGTCACCGCCATGTTTACAAAAAAAGACGCTAGATGCAATTGTTATCCCGAGTCTGCGAGTGTTTTAGCTCGCAGTTAGCCTGCGTGGAGACATAACATACTATATTTGTTGCCAATATAGTCAGAAATTAACGACTAGACTTTATTTTATCTCTTTTAATGTAGTACTGTGAACAATGACATTCAACAACGGCAACGTTTATTTCCTTCGGCAAATCGTTATGATGATTGCAGGATGTCCTGGCCCATAAAACAGCTTTGTCCGCGATAACTTGTGTCCGTATTTAGCGGGCTGAATTTGCAGGAAATGTAAGGCCTTTTCAGCCCAGGGATAAAGAAAACTATCCGAATCAACTGGGTGTACGTAAAGCGTTTTCGACTGTCAGTAGGGGGAGTCGGCAGCACACACATGCACAGCTCCAATAGGTGGATTCATCGTGACGTCATTGTCCACATTTTTGCTCTTTAGCATGCGATTTTACCCATAGAAGAAGTAACCGTATAGAGCGTTTTCACTCACGTGGCCAAGATGCATGCAAATTTATTGCAACAAAAGAAAGCGTTTGCATAAGAAAAGAGTTCAACTTCCACAGGATTGCTTTGGGACACCAACGTGGCCGCCGTTTCATTGTTTTAGCATTAGATCGCATCGGCCGTAGCCCCTTTTTCCCCTCATGAAATATATACAAGGTAGAGCTGTTTTCCGCTTTTATATCACACTTAGATGATATTTCAAGCTGGAAATGTTCATGAAAATGCAAGTCTCTTCAATTTAAAAGAAAAAAAAATAATATGAAAGACGGTACGATATGAACGCACGACCCAGATGGTCTAATACACTACGCTAACGACTAGACCACTGAGGATTTGCTGGATGGACTGCAAATAATTCATGTACATATGGCATCAACCCCAACAAACAAAAAAGGAGCTAACCAGTTTCGAAACAGTGTTTAACCCTGAGGTAGTGCTTAACCCTAACCAGTAGAGGCATTGCTTAACGCTAATCTGTAAAGGCAGTGCTTAACCCTGATAGTAAAGGGGAAAACTACCTTGTATAAATTTCATGAGGTGTCCGAAGGGGCTACGGTCGACGGGGATCTAAGATAACCGATGAGGTCTACTGCAGCACGTGTTAGAAACTTCCAGCCTCGTTCCCAGTCGTCCTCGGTGATTTCGGATGTGACGTCACCTGTCAAGCCATTCTCGTTCGCAGAGCCTCCTGGGGGCCTGAGCACGAGGACCAGGAGGCTCTGGGGACACAATAGGTGGTTTTCATGCAGTCTCGGGAGACACAAATAACAATGGTGAAATGAACAAATGCTGGTGGACAAACAAAGCGAGCTAACGAGCGATCTTTTGTTTACCGTCCACCAGCATGGCGGCGATGGTCTAACGTGAAAATCACCTATATTTGAAGTCCTAGATTTTAGGACTTCCGGTCATTTCTGATTTTCTACAACGTTTCTAACAGCGTTCACTTGCTCTTGCAGAAGTGTCAATGACTGTAAATTTAGGTGATTCAAAGCTTTTAACTTCCAACTTACTTTTGAATCGGAAATGACCGGAAGTCCTAAAATCTAGGACTTCAAATCCTGTGTCCCAAGAGCCTTCTGGTCCTCGTGTTCAGGCCACCAGGAGGCTCTGAGGACGAGAATGCTGTCAAGCTTCTCAGTGGGCCGGCTGCAACGCAGGCTATGTCAGAACGGTCAGCACTCGTTATATAACATCCGTCTAAAGGCCCACTTATCTTCGGTAGGAAGTTCGTAAACGTGTGACGTCACGCATGGCTCGATTCATCTGCACTTCGATCGTCTATGTCCGACTTGTTTGACTTTTGGTCAGAGGATTTGTCCCACTTTTTCGATCATTCCTCGATTGATTCCAGTCAATTCAAATAAGAAGATACCACTGCCTCTGTTTAAAGGATGTTTTGATGTTTCAAGCCCCTTCTTACTCCGCGGGCAAAAGGACCTTTCAGTGGATGTTACTGAATAGCATCCTTTGAATGGCCCCAGATCACCAGGCTATGTTAATTACTGAATACATGTACAGTGTAAAAATCGCCATACTTATATTTCACACTTGAGGAGAAGGATCAATATTGTTATTTATTTAATAATATTTCTGTCTGAGTTCGTAAAACGTGGCCACTAGGTTTTCGTCGGTTTAGCTGGATAGCCCAGGGACTGCCCTAACAGTGGGTGGGTGGATCAGGCCTGGGGGCCAAACCTATTGGGGTGGGGGGGGGGGGCTATTTTGACACAAGCTCTTCAGTAAGCAGCAGTGTTCGCTTGAGGCTTTGACTGGCAAGTACCTTGTTCTTAATTTGCCCTAGCCACTAAGCTGAATCAGGCCTCTGCTGAGAATGATAATGTTAATAGCCTTAGTCTCATTTTTATATTTTGCACGCATTGTCCCGCCTTCAAAAGCCTTGCTAGCTGAGGGCAAAACTTCTGTAATTTTATTTGTTTATAAATAAAGTTTTGTTGTTGTTTTTGATAATTGCAGAGCTCAGTGGGAGGCACAGACAGTCACCCATTGTCCTGGGTGGGGAGGATCAAAGTCTTGTTACCAAGGATACACTTAGCATAGGGCCTGTAGACACTTCCTGAAGCCATGCTTACATAAATTGAGTCATTTATTTATTTATTTAGGCTTACTTATTTTATGCTTTGTAATTAAGGCTGCAAATGAAAATGTGCTTAATTAAACTGTGCACTTTGGTTCGAAGCCATTGATACTACGAAGTCTTCATCTACATGATATCTCAAGTTATTTCTTAAGAAAGGTTGCCTATCAGGTCAATGGATTTGTTCAAGATTTTTTAGATACTTTTCTTTAACAGAACTTCAAAATAAATGAATGGTGGAATCAATATTTATATATCATCCTATCAGAGTTTTGACTGGGCTTCTTGTTGTTTCGTCAAAAATGTCCTGTAAAAACTGAAAGGGGAGGGTCCAAAGAATTTGGAAATGGTATCTTCCCGTCTGCATTAGCCCTTCCCTCTCTGTAAATAATCCCCACTCCCTGATTTCTTTTAGGTTTTGCTTGAATATTAGTTTATAAGTGCACCTTAGAGCCTCTTCAGCTGTACTTTGTTGCTTCAACTTCTTTCGAAAGTAAAGGCATTTCATTCTAGAAAGAAAGAAAATGCTCTGTCATTCGATCAAGTAGAGCCAGGCGCGTGGTTGGTGTTTGAGAAGGGGTGTTCGTACTGATACGATTATTGCTTAACTGCGGGAAATACTGCGAGCGCCAAAGGCGCGAGCCTCTAGGGGTTTCTTGGGGCAAATTGCATGCTCCCCCAGAAAATGTTGAAATCTAGAAACCTGGAAATGCTATTTTCAGTAGTCTCCACGTGAATATTTCGAACTCGATCAAGTCTAAAACAAGAGGTATTTTTAGTCACAACAACAATATTTCCGTTTGACTTGGAACATTCATACATAGTGATAAATACCGGCTGAGGACACGAAAAGTTTTACAAAACTCGACGTGTGCTGCAAGGTATACGGAACAAAAGCTTAAGCCCCCCAGTTCCCCGAATCCACTGTCTTTGTACTGAAAGGAGCGTCAAACGTCAATATGTATTAAACACGAATCACTTAAGTCCCCCAAAATCGTATTCTCCGCCTTTCGTCTTTCGAGACTCCATTTGTCAAATCCGGAACGCCTGTTATATTAAGAAAATACCTTCAATGGTGGGACTATTTTGACTACATATGATACTAGTTCACTAGGATATACTGGGGCCACAACATGGGCTACCAACTCACAACGGGACTATTCCGTTTCGTAAAGCAAATTTTGCAATTGCATCATCCTTTTTTATTTGTGCCTATAAGACTTTCCCGATTCTGTTAGCGTTTTGTTGCCGGGTAATTAAAACTGAGCTAAAACACCCAAAGTTTGTTTTCCATTCCTCCACTATTTGCTCAAAGCTGAAAGTTAGCAGCTTGTGTCTTTAGTCCTCCATCATTTATATTGACCTGCAAATGGGGGTTCGTTCGAACACCTCGAAGCCCCCCTCCTACGCGCCTGGGAGCAGATTCCATTTAATTTCATGAAGCAAAAACAAACATGGAAAAGTAATAATTCAACATTAAGATTGTTTTTCCTTAATTTTGATCATCAATAAACTTCCCTTCAGTTTTCTTGTTCATTATTGACTATGTGATTTGACTGGTGGATTGATTTTTGGTACACTCTTGATCCTCCTTTCTCCCTCTATATGTTAATTTGTTTTCTTATTTAGTATAATAATGATAACTTTATTGATCTCCTCAAAAAGGCTTTTCAGCTTGATTTACAATGTCAAATATCTAAAACTTAGTTTTCCAAAACTAGCCTTAAAAAATGCTGTGTTATTTTAACTTTAAATACATCTAAATTAGTGATAGACTGAAACTCGTCTGGGAGACTATTCCACAGCTTTTGGCCTCTGAAGGTAAACGCGCGCTGACCTGCAGCCGTCCTACAGAGTGGTATATGTCGGTGGTCCCTATTCCTAGTGTTGCAGTTGTGCACTTCTGATCTGGTTTTAATCTTCTGACAAAGATATGGAGGTGCAAGTCCATTTAAAATACCATGGTAGCATCCCTAACCGCAAGTTGTTTAATAATTGGCAGCCACTGTAACTGCTTAAGAATAGGTGTAACATGATCAAATTTCTTTGTCCCAGAAACTATCCGGGCTGCAAAATTTTGCACTGTTTGTAATAGCTCGATGTTTTTCTTGGTGGTATTAGCCCATACTGATGAACAATACAATAATTTACTGAGAGAATTAATTATAGTGATCAACGTACGCCTATCAAACAGGTATTTTACACGATTTATTTGACAAAGGTTACCTATACATTTCGAAGTTAATTGAGTTACATGTTCGTCGTACGTTAGATTACAGTCCTTTGTAACCCCCAGGTTTTTCGCAGACTTGGATGATGTAATCTCCTTGCTGAGTAGTGTAATGCTTAGATTATCTGGTATCTTCATCAGCATCTGCGGAGTCCCCAGAACCAGAAGCTTTGTTCTGTCCGGGTTAATGGGTAAACTGCTTTTGCAACACCATGCGCCTATGTTCCGAAGATCTTCTGTCAGCTGAGCTGCGGCTTAGGTGGCATCACGTAAAGGAAATGAGAGGTATACCTGTGAGTCATCAACAAAGCACTCTAATGACTCTACCTTAGTTACAGATGGTAGATTGTTGATGAAGATATTAAACAATGCCGGGCCCAAGATTGATCCTTGTGGTACACCATACGAGACTAGGCGGGGTTCAGATGTTTCGCAACCGATTCTCACCGACTGTTTTCTTCCGGTCAAGCAGCTTCTAAACCATTCTATTGCTTCTTTAGAGAAACCCATCGGACGTAGCTTATTTAACAAGGACATGTGATCAATGCTGTCAAATGCCTTGGAAAGATCTAATAACACCAAGGCAGTGACTTCCTTGCGATCCATTGCCTCCGGGGCTAGATCTGACATCAAAATATTGACTGTCTCTGTCGAATGCCGTTTCTTATTCCCACTCTGGTGTCCACTGAGACAGTTTATCCTTATTGCATATTTGGTGAATTGATTTAAGGCTACTCGTTCACATATCTTAGATAGGGCAGGTAACAACGACACAGGTCTATTCCCGTTGGCTACCTCCGGATCTCCACCATCCTTTAGAATTGGAACAATTTCAGATTCTTTCCATGGTGAGGGAAATACAGATGTCAAAAGTGAACTGTTTATGATCTCAGTCAAAATCGGGAGGATAGCCGGTAGAGCATCTTTCACCACTGCCAAAGTGTCAAAGTGTTGACCAAATTACTCTGGAATTATGCTGCTTGTGAAAGGCATCTGTTCAACCGAAGTGCCCCATGGAGAGAGGAGTAATTGCTAGCAATGATCTATCATGTAGGCAACTATTCTGCAAAGAATTTTAGGTCTGATTTAACCTCTATATGGATGTTTGTTACTAAGAAAAAATGTCTTTACTTACAATAGTTTGGAAATGCAGATTTTTAACATAGAAATTGCTGTGAACCCAGATTAGTGTCCGTGTTAGTAAGAGGTGCATGTAAGCCTATAGGGGGTGTCTGTAAACAGAGGTTCTGTACAGTACCTGATGGAAATTGGGATTTTTTTCCCCTGCTCAAGTTCTGTGCAAACTAAATGTCATACATGATAATGCTACCTGATTTACAACAGTAGTTTAAGAACATGAGTGATGTTCAGAACACTGAAAGTTTAAAAATATTACTTTGTCTAACAATGTAATTTATAATCATTACTATTACATAATTATTGTATCAATATTACAATATCATAGTCATTGCTATTAATTACAAATGTTGGCAATACTATGCAAAATATGCTTACCATGCAGACAAACACAGCCACAGTCATAGCTGTTTGCTGGAAAGGGAATTGCCTTTAATGTAAATAGCAGGGGGAAGGGGGGCTTGCCCCCACCCCCATACCTTGCCACCACTGCAGCCATGTTTCTCAACCCAAAATTGGTCAAGTGGAAATGTTAAGATTTTATTGAACACCGGTACTGTTGTAGCATCCAGGGCCTTCGTTTTCTACCCTCCGATGACTCAAGAAGCACCATATGGATCGTTTTAGCCTTTGTTTGAACAACCCCCTAGCCCTACTTATGCGTACCCAACAGTCGATTGCGGATTCTATGGACACTGTTATCTCAAAGAGGTTTGCTTGTGCTAACGAACTAAGCAAATGACATTTTCTATTGACTCAGAGGGCATGAGGTTGAGAGGAATAATATTATTTTAGTAAAATCCAACTAGTTGGTCAAAAATATCGAGAATAAAAAAAATTTAGGCTTTAAAGCTGGACTTTAATCCTTTTTTGCCGCCAAAAAGCCGGCGCTTTTCGCTACTGGTGGGCTATAACATATAGCCTAGTAGTAGCTTAACCAATCAGAATGTAGCATTGATAATAGACCACTAGTTGGATTTTACTAAAATAATATAGCTACTACTCACCTGCGGGGGGTCCTACCCACGTATCACGGACATTAAAAAGAAGAAATAACGCATCACGGGGATTAAAATTCCATGTTCACGTTTCACGGAAATTTCCGAAGTAAAAGAACAGTGCATGGCTGGACCTGTTCAGAACGCCGCTGTCTGCAGCGTTAAAGATGAGTTACCACTTAATTGACGTTTAATAGTAGAGTCGATCTTTTGCTTTTTGTGCCTCCCGCACAACAAATACAGAGAAGTAACGGAAGTCAAGTAAACATACAATGAAATGTAGGTAAAGGTAAACTGATGATGACTAATGCTGACGGATATATAGTACTCAAGAGGACTTGAACATTATTTGACTCTCCCTTGTCTCAAAGTTGACTTTGATCGTTCTTCCGCTATGAGTAGTAACTGCTCGTAGAAAAGTCATTTCATCCTCGTTGTCGTCCTTGTTTATCGCATAAGCTTTGCTCCCTTCTGCGGACTTTTCTAACCGACAGAGTTTTATTTCAATCGAGGATCCTAGACCACGCTTTTCGGACTCAGCTTTCAACTGACCAGCCTACTCAATGATGAGGCGCTGAAGAGCTTCAAGGGATGAATGCTTACTGTTTATGGCTATTAGAATTCGTTCTTTACCTCCAAGAAAACCCATAGATCCCACAGCTTTAGAATCTACATAATATATTACTCCCTCCAATTTAAAAACTTGTCCCTCAAATTTAAAAACTGTCAGCCATTGCAACTGTGATCCCCACGCAAGCTTCACGTGTGTTAGCTTCACGAAAACAGGAGTTGAATCATAATTGGTTGAAAAATACTGACTCATCAGCTCACGGAAATCATGCGTTTCCCAGCTCGTGATCGCCTACGCTCTTTTCTCGGTGGGTGAAACAGAGGCCTAAAAAGTTGTCTGCTTTCGCAGGCTAGGTCATAGTTTAAGACGACATGTATAGGAACGACTGTAAGCAGTGGCGGATCCGGGGGGGAGACACCTCTCCTTTATATTTAGGCGAAACTGAGGACCGAAGGGCCGAGAAAACTTTTTTTGGAGACCGCCCTCCCCCTTATCTGACGGTCTGGATCCGCCACTGGTAAGGGCCGGTTATTTAAAACGAAGCCCAACTTAGGCCGTGGTTTAAGAAATCATTGGGCCTCCAGATCTCTTTCTAAGTGGGTTATTTGAAGAAAATAAAAGTTTCTCTAGACGTCTAACCTTTTGCTGCCATGAAACATTTCACGATAACCCGTGTTTAGATAAAAGTGCTGAAAAAATTGAAAATGGCTTAGAAGACAGTTTTGTTGAACACTGGCTAAACTCCGTTTAATTAACCGGCCTTTAAGTCTTTTAAGACCTTTCAAAAAAGTTCATTTGAAGGTCCACTGGCTTCACTGTAAAATTTGTCTTCAGTTAAGGCTCTATTTTCACGAAACAAATTAGATGAAAATCACGAATATCGGATAAGAGATTTTAAAGTTCACGCATCACGACCAGCAAACCATTCACAGTTCAAGGATTTTAATTTCGTATTTTCACCTTTCACGAAAATTAAAAGCACTTAGTCCTGCATCACGCAGCGCAATAGCCCCTTTCACCCCCTCTAAAACATCTTTTCCGAACAGATGCAGTGGCATCTTCTTGGTTGAATCAATCGAGGGATGATCGAAAAAACAAGACAAGACCTCGAAACAAACATCAGATCGTCAGACAAATCAGAGTGGACGATTGGAGCGAAGCTTACATGGGAGGCAGGCAGGCAGCGTGACGTCATACGTTTACGAAATCCGACCGAAGATAAGAGGGATTTTCCGGATGTTGACGAGTGAAGACGAGTACGGTACAAGTGCTGACGTGTCGGGACTCGGTTCCAAGCCTCTGCAAAAAACCCAGCCTCGTACCCAGGCCTGTTCGCGCTATCCGAGTTACCAGGGGAGGCTTGGAACCGAGTGCGAATGGTAAGGCCCGGAAAAGGCCCGGTGTTTAGACAATGGATAAATTTGCAATAATTTTTGTCTACAGACATAGCAAAAAATTAGCCGTTAAGTCACTTTGTAATATTACTAAAGAAAAATTTAGCCATTAATTAACGGCTAAATTTTACTTTGTAAATTTATTGCAAATTTTGCATTTATATATACTCCCCGCAAGGCCTGGCAAAAAATGGCAAAAAAGTCCCAGATCGACGAGAAAAAGTCCCAGATAATTTCTCGACGAAAATCCTTTGTTTTCTGCGACGATCACGGAATATTTGGGACTCATGAGATTAATACATCTCTTCCGAGCATCTTTGGACCGTTTCAACTGATAGCAACGAAATGTGGCGGGCATGGTTTCCCAAAAACACTGGTAAGTTAAGCATATGCATATTGTTTACACTTACAGTCTTGTTCGCTACACGAAGCTAGAAAAAAGTTTCTTTGGTAGTTTGGCATTAGACGATCAGTGTACACTGTATGTACACTAGTATCAAAGGCTTCAGTTTCATTGAACAAAATGGGCGTTGATTTCCTAGTTACAGGGCTTGCCTTTGTTGTTCGAATTGTTGGTAGGAAAATCACGAGAATCATTTACACTGTTTCAAGCGAAAAGGAAAAAAAAAATCACTACATGCCATTTTCAGCTGTTTGAATATGCTTTTTGCTCTTTATAATAACCTAGTACCTTGAACTTGAACCTTGCAGCTCCCAGTGAGTTCATGCAGAACATTCTAATAGTCTATTTTGAAAATAGCACCAGTAACTCATGTAATATTCGGGTGTCTTAGTTTTACCTGATTTTTAATGATATGACTATCATTCAGTCCTTTATTTTTATAGGATTGCGACTTAGAGCAATTTTACTTGACCCATGAAACATACAGTGCAAAATGTAGCTACAAATAAACAAAAGAAGACAATAGAATAAGTGCATAATAGTGCTTAGTATTCTACTTCCTGTTTCATGCGTTAAGTAAAATCACTCTGAAGGAGGTTGCAATTTTAGAGATGGGAAAATTTTGGATAGTTGACACTTAATCTTAATTTACCTGCCTGACAGACATAATTTCTGAGCAAGGTATTGTACATCAAATGTTTAGTTTTTTGTTATATATTGTCTATTTTTTTACCTTCCTTTACATTAATTTTCAGAAAGTTTTGAAGGGGATGGAAGGAGAGCATGTAATAGATGACACTGGGGATGCGAAGGATACAGGAGCAAAAGAAAAATGTAATTAAGCTGAAGAAAACTTGAAATGGAAGTAAAAATATGAAACCGAGATGTTTAATATTGAATTTCTTAGATTTCATCAAACAAAACTGTATTGATTTTACGAGGAAATTAGATTGATTTCCTTACAAGCCATAGTTCTGAACACTTGTGAAATTTGTTAAGAGAAATTTTTTAAACCTGCTAACAACTACTTCTTGTCTTGTAAAACTTGTTGTGGGAATGGGTTGGGGAAACAACTTAAGACCTTTTTCCACTTAATTTGATGCCATAATGGTACCATTGGCTGAGCCAGCTACATGCCATTTTCAGCTGTTTGAATATGCTTTTTGCTCTTTATAATAACCTAGTGCCTTGAACTTGTATCTTGCAGCTCCCAGTTCATGCAGAACATTCTAATTGTCTATTTTGAAAATAGCACCAAAAACTCATGTAATATTCTTTTTAAACTTATGACTCACTGGAAGACCACTGCTGCGAAAGTGGTTCGAGACAAAAAAAGAAAACAGAAAAAAAAGTAAAGCACTTAATTTGAGTGTCAATGTATTCAGCACAAAAGTAATAATTGGGGACACTATTTTTACGTCTACTCTAGTACCGCCATTTTACGTGGTCATGCATCCGAGCAACGCAAAGGTCTAGCCATTTGCAGCAAGGCAAAGGTAATACCTTCATTTCTCAGTCATTTTAAGATCCTGAGTATTGGTCCGACCCCGGGAATTAAACTTGTGGCCTCCCACTCTGAACTCAAGCACTCTACCAACTGAGCTAATTCTACCACGGTTGAAATTAAGTTTACATGAGGTAGTAGTACAGTGGAACATAGAGCCTAGATATGGGGTCGTGCAACAACAACAACAACAATAGTATCAGACATTGATAGAATCAGAAAGAAAGCTTGCCTGAAAGTTTTCAACAGTCCCCAAAGGATCATCTCATTTAAATGGTGGGTAGGTACACTGGTTGAAGATAACTTGGATATGGAATTAAATTTTATTCATACTAAATGCTATAAAAGCATGGACACAAAGTGTTTTACATCTGATGCCATTTCACTATATTTGAACGCTCCTGATGTTACTCAGTATGTTGTAAACTGCCCCTATAGCTTGTATCTGCCACATTGAGGTGTATTCAAAAGGCTGACAGCACTTCATGACTTCTGTTTTGTACATTTAATGGACAAAAGCAGTGTCTATGAGTTGATCCACTATCGTTTAGGACGACACCTAGGCTAGAAGTCTCTCTTGAATTGCAATGCGCGCAGTGCTGCAAAAACAAATCACTGCCCAGTGATGCAAAAGGTCCACTTCCGATTGACTTCCATCGCTCAACAACGCTGTTGGAAGAAAATTCTCCAACATCTCTATGTATTTGATGGCAAACGTTGATTAAAGAATCCCAACCTATTTCCGACGCTTTTTTTCATTTCTTCAAGAATCTTTGCTGAAGTCGCATCCTTGGCTTGGCGCCGCCATTTTGGATTTGCCATTATTTGCCAGGCGTTCTAGGCGAATTTTCCCGACAAGCTTGACAGGTGACGTCACATACGAAACTGGGAACGAGGCTGCAAAATTTCCTGTTTTTTTTTTTTTTTTTTTTTGGCGCCAAGTGGTTTTTCCGATCTTTGCGCGCGCTCTTATCGTCGCCATTTCACCGCCATTTAGAGAATTTCACTATCTTCATTTGCTCTCCGAGGATGGCTTTTCATCAGCAGCAATTTCAGCGGCAGACTTTATATCAGCCGACTTATCATAATCCTCACGTAACCTCCAGGCGCGTTTCTTGGCAGCAATTAGGGAAAGATCGATTTGATTCGTCGTTCGGTGGATATGATGAAGAGTTTGTAAATGCAGTGGAAGACGATTTGCAGTGTCCAATCTGTCAGCTACCGCTAAAGGATCCAGTACAGACGAGATGTGGCCACAGATGCTGCAACACGTGCCTTCACCAACACTTCAGATGGTAACTTGCAGTTCTTATTGACATAAAATGTCTACTATCTTTAATTATCGATGGTTTTCACGTTACGTCCTCGCCGCCATGCTGGTGGACGGTAAACAAAAGATCGCTCATTAGCTCGTTTTTTTGTTTCTCCACCAGCATTTGTTCATTTCACCATTGCTATTTGTGTCTCCCGAGACTGCATGAAAACCACCTATTACGTAGTGTGTATATCTGTGAGCGGAATCATTACTGGGCTGCCCGGCAATCCCAGTCATAAATTCGGTTTTCGGTCGTCTGTGGCGAAAAACGGCCCCTGGGGGAGGGAAGACAAGAGGTTCTGGTACCAAAAAACGATGTTCTCACAAATGGTTTCATTCGATTTTTCCTTGCACGGAGCTTTACACGGATACTCCCCCTGAAAAACCCACAAGGCGTTGCGAACCTGAAGAAGGCTATTTGCGCTGTTCGAAGCGATTCGATCATAGGAGTCACTCTATAATTTTTTTATTGTTCGAGTTTAAGTCAGATGATGTTGGCACTGGGAAACTCAGAGAAATGCTCACGTTGCATACAAACCGACACACCGTTCACGGTAGGTTCACACCAAAAGATGACTGTGAGCGTCAGGTTTGGAACGACGGGGCCGCTTGGTGAACTCAAAGACAACTATGGCTGAAGACTTGATTGTAAGCTGTTGTAGTCAGTGAAGCGAACAACTCAGTTGCCGATGAATGTCAGATGAATCCTGATGTTACGCACGTCCATGAGCGAGGGACGCGACAACTTTGCCATGTTAGAAGACTGCCTTTTCCTTTAAATATTTCCTTCTATTTAATTTGGAGGTCTAAATTTCGGATACTGAGGATAAAGAAGACACGGACAAAAATAGGAACTCTGAAAATTTCGCACAGAAGTTCAAGGCTTGACTTGAGGAAAATAGGAGCTATTACTGACAAGGCTTGGTGACTGAGTAGAGCATACAAGTGTAGCCCACGTCGAGGTTTCAGGGGGTTTGCTTTTGTTTGTATCTGTATCTTCCTAAGCTTTTATCATTAAATTTGTATGTGATCTTGTGATCACAATTCTTTGTTTTCGCCCAATCAGCAAGCATGCTATATTGATGTCAGCATTAGCAAGTTCCAGAAACATGCCTTTGAAAATTTTCAGCTCTCGTGATGTTTCTTGATATTTCTTCTACCATTTTATGGAGATGTAAACTGAAGTCACCGCAAAATGGAAACTTAAAAAAGCGTATAATCCACTTATCTCGAAACATAATACACATGACTTATATAACCTTTATTTTCCTAAAGGTGTTTTGAATACGAACGAACACAGTCAATGTGAGGGGCAAAAACAGCATTAATATACTCAGTAAATGAACCATAGGGTTTTAACTAATATAAGGGTCAATGTTATTATTGTGCGTTAAGATGAATCGCTTGAAAAGAGAGACTTTGATTGAAGATGTGATCAGAACTAAACAAAGTCACAATAGTGCGTCACGTTCAGTTTTAATATCCAAGGACTGTGAATAGTGATTCCATATTGTTTAGTTGGCACAAAAACTTCGGAGGAGTTATAAAGCGGCATAATAATTATGCCGCTTTATAACTCCTCCGAAGTTTTTGTGCCAACCATGAAGAAAAGTTAGTCATGGGTGAGACAAACAATGAACTCAAGCGAATTTTTAACTCATATTGGTATCAGCTAAAATGCATTGTTTGAAGTGCGTGCTGATGAAAGCAACATACGAGCGAAAAAATCTTTAAATTTTTTTAGGTCACAAAATGTAAAGGATTTTATTCCTTTAAGTTAGATAAAAATACCGAGAGGAAAATCTTAAAACTGAATATTTTTAATCTTGTGGAAAAAATAGTGCGTTTTCATGTAGACTGTGGACCGCAAATTAGGATCGTCTATTTACTGCACTTTTCACAAACATGCGAATTCTGAAGTTCAGAAGCAAACCAATGATTGCGTTTTTTGCTGCTGTTAATCATCTTATCTTAACAGACCTCTTCGGAAAAAAAAACTTTACTTCACGGGTTCAAAAGGTCACGGTTTGTGATTTGTTGATTTTGATCCGTTTTGTGTTTCTCTGTTTATTTATTTTATTTTTATTTTTATTTATTTTATTCCTCCAATTCCTAGCTGATACATAGTTATGTAAATATAACTGAGAAAACTAATATAGTAACAGATAAAGATTTACAAAGGAAAGAAAACGCGTAAAATAGAAAGTACAACACTTAAATTGAATTACATTGTATATTGGAAGGAGAGGAGGGGGGCACATCTAGATAAACTAATATTGTGCCACTTAAAGTTATGTATAACAAATATAAAAAAGTAAAGGAAAAATGACAAATAGCTCAGAAAGTTATTAAAGGGATTTTGATTCATTAGTATTGAGCCAGGTACCAGCGTAAAAGTGCTTTTTTAAACATTTTTTTAGATGGTTTGTCTCTAATGGATTGCGGAATATCGTTCCAAAAGAAACTTTCAATAATGCTGGGGCAAAATCTCCTAAGATTAGTTCGAAATAAAGGTATTGCAACTTGATTGGATGATGCACTGCGGGTACTGTAATTATGTAGTTCAGATACTAATGAAACAGGTATGTTAGGAAACTTTTCATGGTGGAAATAATCATAAAAAAGCATACATGTGTCCAGTTTAACAATATCAGGAAATTTCAGAAGGCCTAAGGGTGTGTAGTGTTGAGTTATTGATTCCATTAAAGGAACATCAGTTATAACACGAACTGCTTTGTTTTGTAACTTTACGATTTGAGACAATGGAGCGTTATAATTATTTCCCCAAAGTGTACAAGCATAAGTAAGGTAAGGATAAATAAGAGAATAATACACACTAATAAGTGTTGTTTCAAGGTTCGTCGCTTGTGATCGTAATTATGATTGACGGCAGCGAAAAACACAATTGTGAAGTTTAGAGTTCGCATGTTTGTGAAAAGCGCAGCAAAGTCTCACTGCAGTCAGAGGCCCCTGGATCAGGCGGGATCAATGGGCAGTTGGCTGTCTGTTTTAGTATACTTCTGGTTTTCATACAATACTATATTTCTGTCTAGTGTAAATCAGTTCCGTCCGTCGCACTTTATGCTCGTAGAACGACAACAATTTTTGGAATTTCCGGTTACGTCAAATTAGTCACGTTATACTGTCACGTTATATTTTGGGGCACAGAGGGATTGGGGGAGGGCTGCGTGAAAATAATGCAAATCCTTTCCTGCTTAGAATAATGGCTAACTTGTTTATTTTTTTTCATAATGGTGGAATTTAAGTAATGGTCCGTGTAAGAACTAGGCAAAAGAAGAATAGGCCAGTGCAATAGCGGCAGTTATTTTTTAGGTGCTAATTTCTCTAATCAAATTAAATTTGAATGCTCTGATTGGTCAATAGGGCGAAAAGCGTGAAATTTGAATTTTAGAAATGAATTAAGATAGCAAAAGAGTCATTCAAACAATTTTTTATTTTGTCTACTGCTCTGATATGTTGAAAACTATAACATATCTAAAATTTAGAGGATTTCTATGCGCCAAACCCGAGCAAAGTTAAACTGATATAAAATTACATGAAAATTACTGATATAAAATTACATGAAAATGGCACAGGAATACATCCATCGGCGACCTCCTGAAAGACAGCTACTTCGGTTCTCACAAAGGAAATGTCAAAACCGTGATCGGAAACAGCAGTAATTCAAGCTCACATGGCGAACGCGCCAAAGCTGCGCGTTTTTATTTTGCCAGCATAAAGAACAACAATTTCAAAAATCATGTCGGAGGATTATCCTAATGGCCCGCATTTGAATAAAAAGACAATTGTCCATACAGAAAAAAATTCATGGATGTTCGGAGAATTCGGTTTCAGAAGAAGCTCTCTTCACAGTCTTACATAGTAAGTATATTTTTAGTCTAAATATCTCAGCAAAACCTACTTTCATTCTTAGAAAAAGTAAAGGCAACAGTTACAGTCAAACTTGCATTATCTTTCCTACCGGGTAACACTCAAAACAACTAAGCGGCTGCCGTCTTACAACTGTTGCGAAATTACAATCACAAATTTCAGTTCGTTTGTCTTAAGTTGCACTTAGCTCGACGAAACAGCCTAGAATGAAAACAAATCGAATCATAGAAGAGTAAAGATACACAGAATTCTGATGTTTCGAAAAGGACAAAATAACTACACAGTCACATCATGCGGTGATGCGAAAATTTATTGGGTTCAGCTTACCTCAAGCTCAAATCAGGCGGCTCCACATCGCTTTGAGAAATTTAATTTGTTTCTGTATAAAGAACAAATCTATAAGTATTGCTTCCACTCTTTGTGCCCAGCTATTCTCCACAATTACTCTGAATCATCACTGAATCAAAGCGATCTCCTCCTGACAACATAAACAACTGCTTTGGTCCTACTTATCCACATGGCCACTCGACGACATGTTGAGGACAGCTGCAAACGCTGCTGCAGTAGGAATTTCAAGATCACTCCGATGATAAAATACATTGAATAAAAGCAATAAACAATCGATAAAGGGAAATATGTAGATTTCAGCGGTGAAATTGACGACATTTCTTCGGGTAAAAGACAAATTACCTCACATCTCAAATATCGCATCCAAGATGGTTCACAACAAGGTCACACGCGTGTTGCACGTTTTCCGCTCTAACTTTTGATTGGTGCACAGAACAATGCTTAAACTTGGCTGTGAGGTAAAAGACAGGAGAATGGGGAAAATAAAGCTAAAAAAAGTTGTTTTTGTCACGTTCTTCTTTGTTTTTTCGTCGATTTTTGGATTTCAGCCAATCAGAATGCACCATTTAATTGAAATTAAAAATTAAAAGTTAACACCTTTTAATCGATTTTGCGTTCTGCCTGCCTAGTTGTTACGCGGACCATTACTTAAAAGTTATTATACAGCCCCCACTTAAAAATAGTATACTTTTTTTTTTTGTTACGAAAGTCTTTCAAAAGGGTACAATGTTCTGGATGAGTTTATGTTTCAGTCTCACATGAGATTCTGTCGCATGCAATGGTCGGCGACAAGGTTTTGTAGTAGCCCGAGTGTGTATAGCCACCCCCTCCCCTCGGAAAAAAATAGCCCTGTAGTGAACTAAGGAAGACGTTTGCCGGAAAATCAGGCTGCAGCCGAAACTTTGTTCTTGCTGATCTTCTTCGAACGGCAAACTTTTGCAAAATGGCCCTTTTTCTGACATTTAGAGCAAACTGCATCTCGGGCAGGACATCTTGAACGAGGGTGGTTACTGTTTCCACAGAAGAAACAAGTAGAGGCATCTGATCCTACTGCAGCTAGTGTGCCAGAATCTATCTGCTCCTGATCCTCCGTAGCGGTGAGTGGAACTGCTGCATTTACAGACAAAGGAGGACTAGCGTAGGATTCGGAATTACGCATAGCCAACTCTAGAGACCGAGCTTGATCAAACATAGTCTTTAAATCTAGCGTATTGTTCTCCAATAACCTCTGGCGTATCGAAGGTGAACGTAGCCCAGTAATGAAAGCGTCCCGGATGTTTTCCTCGCGGTATTTAGAGGCAGTAACACTTTGGAAATTGCAATCCTTGCTAAGTGTCTTCAGAGATTGAAGAAATTCATCCAGCGTTTCGTGAGGTTGTTGGCACCTCGTCGCAAGTAAGTGGCGGGCAAATATTTCATTCCGAGGCTTCACAAAAAGTGCTTGTAATATTCCCACCGCTGCTTCATACTCTGTGCACTCCTCGATGTGTTGAAAAATTGAGGGAGACACAAAGTTCGCCAATACCGAAAGCTTATCGAGGTCATCCTGCGGTAGGGCAGCCAAGAAGTTATCGAACGTTCGTTTCCAATGTAGCCATTCTTTCGAAGCTTCGCCACTGTTAGGGTCCGTTTCCAAGCGCTCCGGTCTGAGTACTTTGTCCATTGAGATTGGTGATTAAATTGTAGTGAACTAAGGAAGACGTTTGCCACAGTAAATCACTTTGGTCTCCCACACTTGCCACAGTGGGTGCCCCTGAATCCCTGTCAAAGTCTTTGGGAACTGTTACTGTCGAAGGTTTGGAAGTCAAAGCCCTATTTGACAGTGGCAGCACTGAAAGTTTTATTCATCCAAGGTTGGTGGAGAAGGCCGCTCTCACCATTCACCCTTCATCTGGTACAGTATCTATGGCTACCTCAGTGTCTAGTACAGTCAGTATCACTGGTACGTGTACCGCTAACCTCACCTACCAAGGACGTGAATATGCAGGTTACCATCTGTCCGTCTTGCCTGGACTTTGTGCCGACCTAATCCTTGGTCTTGATTTCCAATCCCAGCACTCGAGTGTCACTTTCCATTACGGGGGCTCCGAACCACCTTTGGCTATCTGTGGTTTTAGCATGTTGAATATAGATCCACCTGAGCCGTTTGCGAATCTGGCGGCAAACTGCCATCCAATTGCCTCGAAGTCTCGAAGATATAGTCAGGAGGATTCCGCCTTTATTGATGAAGAAGTGAGACGACTACTCAAAGAAGGCATCATAGAGCCGAGCCTTTCACCATGGCGTGCTCAGGTCGTTGTGACTAAGGATGAAAATCACAGGAAGAGGCTAGCAATCGACTACTCACAAACAATTAACCGATTCACACTTCTAGATGCTTTCCCATTGCCCAGAATAACCGACATGGTCAACAAGATCGCCCAGTACAGAGTCTTCAGCACCATTGATCTTCGAAGTGCGTATCATCAAGTGCCGCTCAAGGAAGAAGACAAGCCTTACACAGCCTTTGAAGCTCGAGGCAACCTCTATCAGTTCACTCGCCTGCCCTTCGGGGTTACCAATGGAGTAGCCTGTTTTCAGAGGGAGATGATGAAGTTTGTAGATGAGAATGGTCTTGAGGCGAGCTTCCCCTACCTTGACAACGTTACTATTTGCGGCAAGGACCAAGAGGATCATGACGCTAACTTGAAACAGTTCCTTGAAGCTGCTGAACGCAAGAACCTCTGTTATAACACTGAAAAGTGTATTTTCTCAACCCGGTGTCTTCCCATCTTTGGATACATCATCGAAGAGGGTACCATACGGCCAGATCCTGATCGTTTACGACCCCTTCGAGAACTCCCCATTCCACACGACCCAAGGTCCATGAGCAGGTGTCTCGGATTATTCTCCTATTATTCACAATGGATCCCAAAGTTTTCGGATCGAATCAAGCCAATTGCCTCTTGCAAGACATTCCCTTTGCCCCCACCAGCTGTTGAAGCATTTGAGAGCCTCAAGAAGACGATAGAAGACGCTGTTGTCACTGCTATTGACGAGACTATTCCCTTTGAGGTTGAAACCGATGCTTCCGAGGTAGCATTAGCAGCCACTCTTAACCAGAATGGAAAACCTGTTGCCTTCTTCTCACGAACTCTTCAAGGCAGTGAACTGAAGCATGCAGCCATAGAGAAGGAGGCCCAGGCCATAATAGAAGCGGTGAGGCATTGGAGACATTTCCTTGCTGGAAGGCACTTCATCCTGAAAACTGACCAGAAATCAGTGTCTTACATGTTCGACAAGCAACACCGAGGGAAGATAAAGAACGAGAAATTCCTGCGTTGGAGACTGGAACTCTCCTGCTTCAGCTTTGATATCGTCTATCGGCCAGGTAGAGATAATGTCCCAGCAGATACACTATCCAGGGCTATGTGTGCCATGGCCACTGAAGATTCCCTCTTCAAGCTTCATGAGGCTCTCTGCCATCCAGGCATCACCAGACTAAATCACTTCGTGAGAACCAAGAACTTACCTTACTCCCTTGAGGAGATTAAGAAGATGACAAGCCGGTGCCCTGTATGCTGTGAATGCAGACCTCAGTTCCATCGCCCAGAGAAGGTTCCCCTTATCAAAGCCACTCAGCCATTCGAGAGAATCAACATCGACTTCAAAGGCCCCCTTCCCACTAATAACGGAAACAAGTACTTCCTTATGGTTGTTGATGAGTACTCCAGGTTCCCGTTTGTTTTCCCATGCCCTGATGTGTCTACGAACACAGTTATTAAGTGCCTTACATCGCTGTTCTCACTTGTTGGAATGCCAGCATATGTCCATTCAGACCGCGGAGCTTCATTTATGAGCAGAGAGTTGCGCGAATTCCTGACTTCGAAAGGGGTGGCTTCAAGTCGAACTACCAGTTACAACCCAGAAGGAAATGGTCAAGCGGAGAGATGCAATGGTGTGATATGGAAAGCAGTTACTATGAGTTTGAAATCCAAGAACCTACCTCTCAGGAACTGGCAAGATGTCCTCCCGGATGTGCTACACTCCGTCCGCTCTCTTTTGTGTACTGCCACCAATGAAACTCCACATGAGCGATTCTTTGGTTTCTCACGCCGATCGTCCGCTGGCGCCTCCATTCCTACCTGGCTAGCGACACCTGGGCCACTGTACATGAAACGTCAGGTACGCACAAGTAAGATGGACCCTCTGGTGGAAGAGGTGGAACTACTCCAAGCAAACCCTCACTACGCGCATGTGCGTTATCCTGATGGTAGAGAGACAACAGTAGCCACGAAGCACCTTGCGCCGAAGGGCCAAGTTGTTGAGACCCAGCCAGCACCAGAATGTATTCCCGTGGAAGCAGAGAACTTGCCAGTTGACACATCTGTGGGTGTTTCGCTTGATGCAGAACCATCGTCTGCGCCCGAACCTCCACCTGAACCTCAACCTGAACTTACACCTGCACGGAATGTGGAACCTGCACCTGTTCGTCGCTCCCAACGAATTCGTCGTCCAGTAGTTAAACTCAATCTTTAAGGACAGGGTGAATGTGGTAAATGACAAATAAGTAAAGTCCCTTTGCAGCCCAGTTAAAAATCGCCTTTCGGCGATTCTTGTTTTCCCATGAGTTGTGTTTGGTTCCGAGTGGAGTTATTGAGTTGCTTAATATTTAACAATTATTCCTCGAGCGTGAATGGGCTCTGAGTCAATAGCCCATGTGGGCGAGAGGAATAATTGTATTAGTAAAATCCAACTAGTTTGTCAAAAATATCGAGAATAAAGAACTTTTAGCTACGATCACATTTAAGAGACATAAGGACTCTTGATCACAGTAGATTAGGCCTGGAAAACAAATCAGGCCGAAGTTTTTGCGTTTGACAAGTTTACTTTACAAAATCTTGCCAACAAATCTGGGGGCATGGAAACTAACCTTTTATACTTTTATACATCACATCTGTTTTTATCATACAGACCTCGGACAGAATGCAGTATTTCACAATTTTGCAATACAAATTGCACTCATTAAGTATTCAGGACGATGGAAGCACGCGTGGGTTTTTAGTGAAACCATTGAAAAAATTTCGAAAATCACCTATACGGCTAGCCGGTTCTCACTTTTGACAAGTGCCAAATGAATCAACAATTATAGAGTTATGCTTACACGTAATGAAGAATTTATTATGGTTATTTTTTATTTAATGGTTTTATAACGATGTGTAATCTTCAAAAGTGTTTGATATGAGCGGCATTTTGAGTACTCCTGCAAGCGATGTTCATGAACGACTGAAAACAAACTGCACAGTGATTAAAATTGCACGTTACAATCAGTAAAAGAAATATAATTCGGTGAAAAATATACAGAGACAACAATTTTCATTCACAAAGACAAGTATTAAAGTGTCTCTAAAAATCCTGAGTCTTAATGCTTAAGTTTATGTTTTAAGCAGGCTTCCTTGTGTTTGATTGTTTCGAAGATGAACTCAAGGCAAGAAAATCGCTCAAAGCTTTCTTTTACAGCCAGAACTATAACTAAATATTCTTTGGAAAGTTTTCTTCTATTTGCAGTGGGAAAATGTATAAAGGCTTTTTAAAGTTCTGTAAGCTTATATCAAACCTGATACTCGGTAAGATCATTGTCTCAAATCTTACAAACGTGCATAAACTAATTGGTGCATAAACTACTGTACGCTCAGCTTCATTAAATTACCGGTAGATATAACAAACAAACATCAAATACAACAATATTGCAGATTAATGGAAGAAAAGCTTTCCATAGGACTTGTTAGTCCTAGTTCGATATCCTTCAATGACAACGCATTGGTAAGAAATTTCCATCCTAAGAAATTTCACTCTTCAAAGCTTTTCAAAGGTTTGCGGCCAACGTGAAGGGAATTTGCATAATTATGGTCACTTTTGACTATAGAACCACGCTTGACCTGTAGTCAAGCATACAATGTACATGTATCATTCTGATAACAGCATAACTGTTACAGTCATTATTATTTATGACCAAATTACAGCGGTTGTTTATCTGAGGCGAGAACAAAGTTGCTTTATTCTTGAAACAATCAATTTCAACACAGTATCAGATTTTCGAAAATCAATCAGTTTCCAGAAAAGAAAAAGTATTATAATTCTCTTCGGTAGTCTGGCTGATCGCCCGCATCTGTTCCAGAATAATTATTTTATTCAGGCGTTCATTCGTTCGATCGCATCTGTTTAAAAATATTTTCTTCATTCGTTCATCTGTTCAAAAATTTTCGTCAGCTGTTCATCCATTTGACTCCATCCTTGCAAAAATTTTCTTCATCCGTGCAAAAACTTTCTTCATCTGTGCATCCATTTGGCCATTCCATTTCAAACGGCTTGGCTATCCGTTTCTCATCCGTGTGCTTGCCGTGCGTTCATTCCTGAGAAACATCTTCGCATGAGAGGTCACATGTACATTAACGATCTGCCAAACCACTTTAATTTACTTCACCATACTTGTATGCAGATCACGCGCAATCCAACCTTGCATCAGTGATAAATTCTTGTTTGAATACTCTCAATTGGTCTAATATTAATGAATTGCAATATCATCCCTCCAAAACCAAGCTAACGATTATCTCATTAGGTAGTGTATGGAAGAGGCAAGTCTTCTTGCAGTTGATATGCCACTCTTCCTGTACAATTTAGTAACAAAAATAATAATTTCATATTGAATCTGGATTTCTTTTTATTTCAAGTTATGATCGATACCTCGCCACAAATATTTCCTTATGAAAAGATCAACTTCTAGATGCAACAACAACAACAATCTTTATTATCCTTATTGTCGGGGATTTCTTACAACCCCGCATGCTGGTACACTTCACAATCAAGAGGACTGTATACTTTTCGAATACAAATGGTTTATTACAATCTAGATCCAACAATCTAATACAATCACGTTCAACGATCAGAGACCGGCGGCGAACTCACACCCAATCCTACATTTGCAGAAGTTTTTCTACCACACGAGACAGTGATTTTCCAGTATTCACGTGTACAGTAATTTCCCGAGCTCACAATGTTGTAATGCACCTAAATTAAGCTATTATTGCAAAATAACACGTTCTTCGTCCTTATTTGGTTCAGTAAATTGACTAAGAACTCTGGTCACAAATTATCGAGACTATTCTTATTCGTTATAAAGCTCATGTTGTGATGTAGTCATATGTTTCTAATTAATGTTCATAAAGTTAATAGTAATCAAATGATGCTTATCGGATTTCTTTTCCGACACTTATCATTAAGTTTTTCAAAAGTGCACTGGCTTGCAGGTAGCTAAAGCTAATCTTGGTGGGCCAGTCAATTTACGTGTAGGGAATATTAAACACTGTCTTAATGTCAGATCCCGAGGGAAACAGTTAGATTTGTTTTCCTGAGAATCCTCATGTTTCCTGAGACGAAGTTGAAGGAAACATCAGGACTCTAGGGAAAACAAAACTAACTGTTTCTCTCAGGACCTGACATTAAGTGTTTTGTTATATTGCTAGACTTTCACTTTGACAGCAACAACTGAAGCAATAACAACAAGCAAAAACACAAATTTAATTCTCAAAACCATAGCCTGAATTTCATCCGATTACTTCGAGTCGTTATTACTCCCTCAGTAACGTCTGAATCGACCGGCCGTTAATGCCGTCCAGTGACATCACTACTCCTTGATCTTTGCTTTAATTCATGCGAAAAGTAAAACACGACTTTCAAGTGGAAAACCGAGAAATATCGTTTGGAAATGTCTGCATGATACAGAATGGCTTTATTTTTTTCGATCGTAATTCATGTTTATCAACTGCATGCAGTACAACTCTGAACCGGTTGTACTGAATTCTTTTATCTGAATCAAACTCGGTCGCAATCACGCAATGAAATAAACACACACACGGAACACTTAGTTCAAAAACACAATGATTTGCTTTAATTGAAAAGAAGCTATTTGGTCCTTAACGAAGAAAAAAACAAGGAAACAAGAAAGAAAAGCTAACAGAATCATTACACTTGACGGTAAAAATGGCAAGAAGGTCAAATTATAATATTGAACTCAGAAAACTTCGCGTTAACAAAATCACCGGCCGCCGAAACCACAAAGCGCCTCCAAATGAAAAACCTACCGACTCTCCGCAATGATCCTTCATTCGCAGCTCAATTTAGCATTTCAGTTTCGAAGACAAGGGCAATTTTGCTGTTTAAGATAAAGATTAAGCTTATCGAAATGTTTGAACTACACGAAAGAATGCCAGGGATGCGATCCGCTGAATATCAAGCGACAATCCCGCTAAAATTTTTCATAATTATGCGAATGTTTAGACAATCAACCAATCAAAATCACTACCCGGTTTTCGGGTAGTGAGTGACGTCACTGGACGGCATTAACGGCCGGTCGATTCAGACGTTGTTGAGAGGAGAAAACGACTCGAAGCAATCGGATGAATTTCAGGCTATCAAAACCACTGAATGAATGATTTACAAAGTACTTTCCTTATATTATCTGCAACTTTTTCCTCCACTAGCTGCTGTTTCTCCTCTGGGATAACTTTGAAAATCCTTGCTTTTTAGCTTGAGGATTCATGTTTGTGTTGGTGTGGTCTTTCACATAACAGAAAACTGGCAACATTTTGAAGAGTTTGCTGACCTTCGAAAACATGATCGCCAGGATTTTCCTGTATTTGCAAAGGTTTTACTTTAAAACTTTTTCAAAAAGCGAGTTAGCACCAGCCATTTTGTTTTGCTTTACATTCACCGCCTAGTGGGGTGAATATACATGTAATGTCATAACCTGGGATAGCAAACCACTTATGCAGATTCCTTAAAACACCTACAATCTGTGACATTAGAACTTGGGTCAGATGAAGGAATAATGTTGACATGTGCTCAACCTCCTTTTTCTTTCCCTTCAATGTGGGCCTCGAAATTGAACAATTCCACTGAAAAACCATGACAAAACAGCATTGGAAGAGAGAACGACAGGTATCATTGCTTTGTGACCCATGTTGGGTGTCCCTGATTGCAGATCCCTCAGTGTGTACTATACTAATAGATTTTAGAGCTTATTTGCAGGTAATTTAAAATGGCACTGAGAAATCAAGTTTTTTCCCAGGTGTGAATAGTTTCACATTAAGGCATCGCCATGCAGAGAAACACAGGCAGTAAATTAGGTCGCATTCTGGCATATTTTCATATTAATTTTCTATCTTATTGCATTCTCAAGGAAAATGCAGTTCATACAGACATATGCTATCTTTTTGTATCTGTACAGGTTAGGGCAAACAAGGCAAAGGCCGTATTGTCCTGTGGACCGAAACTGGCTGCAATTAAATGTAGGTGTCTCTTGGTACTATAGTAGCAGTAGAAAGACATAGCCCTAACAAAATGATTTCAGCACTGGAGCTGTCATCAACAACTCGAAACTCAGCAAAAGTCAAGCAAATTCAAAATGCATCAGCTCCCCTCCCTCTTTCCATGTAACTATTGAATTTGCTCTAGTAGGTTATTCTAATGTCACTGGCAGCCAATTTTTTTATATAATAACAATTTTCATTTTTCAGGCTGAACGAGTTCTTATGCATATGGTACTTTTTTGACCAAATTTCAGCCTGAGTGTTCTCAACCCACCTGTTCTTTTATGCTGGTTTTTACTGTTTCACCCCTGTTTCACCCCTGTTTTGGGGGTTTTTGCTAGAACTAGCCTTCAGTGGGCATCTTCTGCCAAGGATACCAGGCTTGACATCCTTAGAGGGTAAAAACACCTAAATCAACTTATCGGCTTTACTTGAACTGGTTTCAGTCTCTCTTTTGTGAAAATGGTCATAAATTGGCTTAGGGACCACGCACGGGAAAGAAGAAGCACACAACGTAAATGAAGTTAGCCGATTTTTTATTAATCCCTTCACATTTGCAGGCTACATGCACAATTGTTTTTCCCCGAACAAATCCTTATTGTTTGAAAAGTTTCTTTAAGCAACAATGTCAGTACTCATATTTTGAGCTTGGGATACCTGTGTTAAGCACAGTGGTTTAAAACCATGGCAATGAATGAATGAAGTTCAATTATTTGATTTAGGAGATTTTCGCTGACAAAGCAACAGAAAGAAAGATTCTTTCATTCTACATAAAGTGTCCAAGTGAAGGTTGCCAATGGACCGGTGAACTGAGGTCTAAAGATGTAAGTAGCGTTACTTGATGTTTCTCAGTTTTAAGGTGTTGAACACTAACTGGATAAGTTGTGAGTGGTTACCACTTATTGGGGTGTTTTTAGAGTCATTGCAAGCATAGAGCTAAGTTGTTTGCTTGGACAAAATTTGTTTATAAAACATTACAATGATTTGATGCGATTGTAAACCTACAGAGAAATACAATACAATTATTCTGTTTGTACCTGCAGTATATTGGTAACTGGTAGTAGATACAATGTACTTGTGCTCGTAGAAACGGATAATCAAACAAGAATCAAAAACGACCAGAAAAACAGCTTTTAAAACTCGGATATAAACAAAGAGCAAAGAAAAATCTTTCTACAGCCTTTGAAGTTATACACTGTCTACTCTATGACCGATAATGCTGGATACATTAGCACTACATCCTTTGATCCAAAAACAAATAAATGCACAAAATCTCAACAATAATTCATACTTTTACTACCTTTTTTTCCAATTATTTGTTTATGAAGAATCACTTGACAGTTTGCCCTCATCAAATTGTTCCATGCACTAATCCAAACTGCCCTGAAACCATGAAAAGGAATTGCCTGGAGACTCACATGACCACTACCTGTCCATGGAGGATTGTTCGCTGCAATTACTGCAATGTGTCACATCAGGAGTGTAAAACTAAGGTGATAATCTCGATTGTTATGTGTTAGTACGGTTGGGCTTAGTATACCATGACTTATAATTACACCATTTTCTCATATCCTCCTGTATTGGATTGCCTTTGCATTAAAACTTTATTTTATTCTAAAGGATCATCAGGCTGCCTGTACGAGATTCCCACTCAACTGTGAGCAGAGCTGCGGAGCTGTTATTCCGAGGGAGATGGTATGCCGTCTATAATAATTACCCTAAAAACGGAGTGAGGTTATACTATTCACAACACTCATAATGATATGCGAAGTTGAAATACACCTAATTAAGAGGTTTAACGGGGCTAGTCAAAGGATTTCACATGCCATTACATAACTCTTCAGCAGAGCCACGCAGGGGTGAACAGTCCACCCTCCCACTCAGAAAATTGTGTGGGTCATATTACTAAATACCCCTAAGCCAAGCTGTCCCAGCTTGGCTTAGTCCACTTACCAATCAATTTTCCATATCTTAATACAACTGAGCATGAATATGAATGTTGTTGAATAGATTACTTTTCTGGACAAGGAGGGAAGAGGTGTGCTGAGGTCACAAATGTAATAACTGTTCACAAATAAGCCATAGGTGCCAAATCTGATTAGAGTGCTAGTCAAAATAATATCATTTTCTTCCTCTTGTTGTAGTTGTTATTACTATTATTATTATCATTATTATTATTATTATGAGATCTTCCCCAGTTCTTTTCTGGGAATTTTCAGCCATGTCTCAGCAGCAATCCTGCAGCTAAGAGACAAGGAACTTTTCTCAAGATATGAGCAGCACCAAGGATGGCTGACAACTGCACACTTCCAGAAATGTCTGGCAGACTCAACATCCCATACCAGGCCTTTGCATTCTTCAAGAGAGTTCCAAGTGCGCCAATCACAATGGGTATTACTGACACTCATGGCTCTGTGGATTCTTTTAATTTCGAGAGCTAGGTCTTGATACTTTTCCACCTTTTCCTCCTCAATAGGCCACTTGCACTAAGAGGTCACGTGACCAGTGCTTTCTTTAAATAATGAGTTGGGATCTTGCTGATGCAAAAAATTGACAGAGCACATAAATATTATCTTACACCCGAAATTTGAGAGGAAACGCATTTAAGGGAGCTATTTTATGGCACTTTGATTTTTCAACAAAGTAGTATGATTTGTATTGGCCGCCATGTTGGAGAGCATTCTCTTGCCCTCCAACATGGTGGCAAAAAACTACTTTTTGCTTATATCTTGTTAAACGTTTGAAAGTTACGCTCAGATGTGCTGTAAACGTTACTACACCATCTTTTCAACATCTTCCTTGAAGTTTAAGTGCAAAATTTGTGTTTAGAAAGAAGTAATTCATGATTTTGAAAGTCACATTTTGGTCACGTGACCAGCTACGAACTTACTCATTTTAAGAAAATGGTGCGGGTTTGCAAAACCAACTCAGTATAATTATGTTTAAGATATCACCCACTAATCGTTTTTCAAAGGCAAAATCGTAAAACTTTCATTTTCATGAAAACGATGTCACATGACCTCTTAGTGCAAATGGCCTGAAGTAAGGATATTTTGTTCTGCTGGCACAGCAATGTCGATAAGTGTCCACTATTGTCTGTCTGTGTTCTACAGTAATATCTGGACGATTATATCCAAAGCTATCCTCACTTCTCTATTCTCTGCAATTGGTGAGGGTGGTTGTACCACTTGTTGGTACACTCTAACTGGTACTTTCTGGGTAGGTCCCAGTGAACCTGTAGGGCCATCTTGTCGTGGTGCTTCCTATTTTCCTTCTTGGCAAGCTTTCTGCCTCCACTGTTTTTGGTGGATTCACAATCAAAGTGGTGTCTCAGATGCCTTATCTATGCTGTGCTTTATAACTGAATTTATTCCCAAAGCTAGTTCTTGAGCAGCGAGGATCAAGCCCTCTGTTTTCCTCTTTAAAAAGATATTCTCGAGACATCTCCAGGACTCCTCTCCAGCCACCACTGAAGTTTGCCGAGCAAACTCTCCCTGTAGGGCTTTTTCGTTCCAGTTCCTTAGTTTCTCCTCTTTCCCTCTCCTCTGGTAGTCCTAGAGATTCTCTTCTTAAGCAAGGACCTTCTCGTTCAAAATCAACTGCAGCATCCACTCCGTGCTTTTACTCAGGCAGTCATGCAAGGATTTGCTCTCCTTCTTACCACACTCCTCAACACCAATAATCAACCCTCTTCCCCCTTGCTTTCTCAGCAGACACAGTCTGGCGACATTACTTCTGGGTCAGGTTGTTCAAAGCTGGGTTAAGATAACCCAGTGCGAAATTTGAATTCAGATATGAAAGCTTGAAAAGCAAATTCAGTTTAATTCTTTTTGTCTACTATTTGGTGGTTAGATACTCTAAAAAGAATGGAGAAAATTAATCGAGAAAATGCTGTTGATAAAAAGAGAAAGAAACCCAGGTTAGGGCTAATCGGCCTTCGAACAACTGGGCCGTGCTGTGTAGACAGCCATTCATTGCCATTGATGCTGCTAAAAAAGATTTCTGCCATTCAATTTTGATCTGCAGAGCTTCTTAACTCATCTGCTATCTTTCCTTTCATCTTGGTATTGCGAGTTAAATGGTCCAGTTGTTAAATGCCAAGATAATTATCTGTAGCTTTCTTCCTCAACTTCCCCAATTTGCTGGTCATGGCTTAGGTCTGTTTCACTGCTGTCAATCTTCCTTCCTCTTCTCATTTCTAAGACAGCACACTTTTCTAGCGCAAACGACATCCCGATATCTTCTGAGAAGATCCTTACTGGTTGAATGAGCGAGTCAAATTTGCGCTTGTTAGCTCCGTACAGCTTCAGATTATCCATAAACAACCGATGGTTGATGTATACAGCTTTTATCTTTCGCAGCACTAGTGTCAGTGGCAACGTGACTACTATAAACAGCAAGGGTGACAAAGAGTCTCCTTGAAAGATTCCTCTACTGATGTCAACCTGACCAATCTCCACTCCAACTGATGTCAACACTGTCTCCCAGTTCACCATGCTTTGCTTATTATAGAGATTATAGTTTTAGCTGCACCGACCATCTCTAGGCATTTCAGGATCCATGAATGGGGCACCATTATCATAAGTTTTCTTACAATCTTTCCAAGCCATTGATAATTTGTCAGCCTTCTCCAGCTTTTCTTCTGAACAGTTTTGTCTACGAGCAATTGGTCCTTTGTTACTCAGGTTCCTTTTCCATAGCCCTTCTGCTCATCTCCTTGCAGTCCATTCCTCTCCAGATGTTGGTATAACTTCTCTCCCATGTTTTCCGTCAAAAGCTTCCACATCATGGGTAGGCAGGCAATAGGGCAATCTTGCTGGCCTGATTGCCCTTCGCTGGATCTTCTGTATCAACACTGTTCTTCCTATGACCATCCACTCTGGAACAATTCTGTGGCAAACACAGCAAGGTGTCCATTTCCTATTTTTCCCTATTTTTTCCTATTTGTTGAGCATATTTCTATTTTCTCCTATTTTTAAACTAAAACCTTCAGCCAAAATTTGTAACAAAATTGAAAATGGAATTATAGTTGTATGCATTTTAGTGTGAGATTGATCATAAGGCAAGTAGTATATTGACTTCGATGTTCTAAGCAGCAAAGTGTGACGTTCTTCTTAGAACTTAACCATGGCACATTTACAATCTGGTACCAAAAAGAACAGTGTCATTTTGCGAACACTGCGGCTGTACATAAAACTATGCGGTCTTTTGACTCAAGCAAGCATATTCTCGACCAGCTACCGATTGCAGATTAATGGAAGGAAAGCTTTCCATAGGAATTTTTTGTCCTAGTTTGATATCCTTCAATGACAACACAATTGTAAGAAATTTCTATTCTCAGAAATGACACTCGTTGAAGCTTTTCAAAGATTTGCCGCCAACTTGAAGGGAATTTGCATATGATCACCTTTGATTATAGAACCACGCTTGACCTGTATTAAAGCATAATTTACAGCGTAACTGAGCAAATAAACTAAATGTTACTGATCATTCTCACTCCTTCTAAGCCGCGAAAGTTGATATAAATCCTGCGAACGTAAAAGCTGAGGACTCGGTAGCCTATATTATAATCCTGATGGTGTGCTAGGGGGCTATCTTTGTCGACGAAAGTACTATTGATTTTCCCATTTTTCTCCTATTTTTTATCATTAAGTTTCCTATTTTTCCTATTTTCTCAATCCCTAGTTTCCTATTTTCCTATTTTTTTGAGCAACCATTCCACTGGACACCCTGACACAGTCTTTCAGGTACTATTGCAGTCTAGTGTGAATGCCTGTCAGTTTCTTAAACCAGTAACCCTGGACTAGGTCAGGGCCTGCTGCCTTCCAGTTTACCATCTTGTTCACTCCATTTCTAATGTCCTCCACAGTAATGGTTGCATCTTCTTGAGTCTCTGTTGTGCTGAACTCTCTCTCAATGTCTTCCAGCCAAGATGCATTGTCGTTATGACTCCCACTCCAAAAGGTGGTAGCTTCAGTGGGTCCGGGCAACTCTGTTTTACCTCGTTCTTTTCCATCTAGCTTTTCATAAAACAGCTTCTGGTTAGTTTGAAACAGTTGATTCTGTGTGAACTATTGGCATCTCTGGTCGTATCGTTTGATTTTAATTCCACCTGCCCTAATTTTCTGTTTCAGCACAGCTGAAACATAAGTAGTAGCCCTTTCCTCAAGACGATATTTTCTGTTCAGTCTTTCCCTCTCTAATATTTCTCTCTCATATTTCCCCTTCAGACTTCCTTAATCTTAGTAAGATCTTTTCTCCAAGTGTCAATGTTCCCCTTGATCCTTCTCTTCCAAAATGGCTCTTTTGTTCTTTCCCCTCTCCTCTCTTTCAGCATTTTCATTCCCTCTGTTGTGACACATGTAGCTGAATACAGTAACAAATTGTTGTGCGTCTGAA
This sequence comes from Porites rus, assembly GCA_964035705.1. Lineage (NCBI taxonomy): Eukaryota > Metazoa > Cnidaria > Anthozoa > Scleractinia > Poritidae > Porites > Porites rus. Next base: position 13,958,738 of record OZ037998.1, on the reverse strand, counting down.
TCTTCTTGATGGCTCTATTGACTTTTCCAACTTCTGCTTTCAACTTTGCTCTGTTGCATGATCTCAGTGATGGTAATCCTGTCGCAGTAAAACTTTAAGTTCTGGCTTTGCCTCTTCTTGTGGCACTTCAGCTGGGGAACCACTGGGTTCCTTTTCAGCTGTCACATTATCTACACTTTGGTGCTCTTCTTGGATATCAGGTGTCATTGCTACGTGGTGTAGTGTATTGTTCCACTGTCTCCAGCCACTTGTCCTTAATCTTGTGTACCTGATCTGCAAGCCTCTGCTCAGTGACCTCTGTTATAAACGCATTTTTGGTGTTATGAGTTTTCCACAGGTTCAGCAGTCTTCTGTAACCTCTCCTCCCTGGTTTACGTTTACATTCAAACAGTTGTTTGTTGTCCTCCTTTGACCATGCCAATCTCTTCAGTTGTCTATCAGCAGTAATAGGATGACGACTGGGCCTGCGCTCCTGCTCCACAGGACATGTGCCAGATGCGCACCTTCGCTGTATGCTCCAGTCCTGTTGATGTCGTTAGTATAAAATTCAATATTCGACATTCTCTCATAATATGGGGGTTGTGCTTAAAGGTTTCCACTAACCAGTAGTTTTATCTTGCCACTATCACTAGATAGATTGCTAACGAAAGCTTACCCAGTTCCGTCTGCGCTCATTAAGGTAGTCTATACCGCACCAGACACCAACCTGGTGTTTTTTGTTAGAGGGGGAACCATGTCCATTTACCACATCCTCGCGGGATAGTGTAATATATAGATTTAGCCAGGGCTAAAAGCGAAGCTCTCGATAATATTTACAGTTTGTTCGAACAAAATATAAAATAGTGTAATGCTAAGCGGCGAAGGCAACACCGGAGAACGGTGAAAAAACAACAATAGGTCTAATTAGCAAAAAAGCAACTTTGCACGTGCAGCACACTTTTTTTGTAGATTTCTTTGTCGTTGTTTTGCACGACCACAACGTGAAACTTCCAGAAACTTTTTTATGGAGGAAATGTCGTACGTGTTCTCGTTCACTTTCTTTTCACTGCCGCTCATTTTCTCCTTGCATTGGTGGCCGTTAGCATTTCTCATTTTGTCACCGCCACTACAAAATTTTCATGTTGTTCTTCCAACAAAAAAAATGTCTCCTTTGTTTTTTATCTCTCCCTCTAGATCTCTGTTGCCCTTTTTCTCGTTTAGTTTCGCTGGCCTGCCGCTTTTTCTCTTTTTCTCTGTTTTTCTCTTGCTCTATATTCCAAATTTGTGGACATGACAAGTAATCCAAGCTTAATACTTTAGAAAACACGGATACAGAAACAATTTCCGGTTTCGTCTTTATTGACTCTTTAGTTGCCTCTGCTTTACAGACGCGGGTGGCTATGCGATTTCCCGCCAAAATAACCTCGAGTTGCATTTGGTTACTATAGCTGTTGATTGAGTTATTTCACATTGGTATGCCTGTGGTGCGGACGGACGGTCGGGTGTACGGTCACGTGAGTACCAAATTTTCTCGGATGGGTAGATTACCACATTTTCTTACCCATGGTGCTACGCTGCGCGCGCTCCGCTATTATTATTAAATTATTTATATTATTATTAAAAACTGAATCATTGGATAATGCAATGCTAGGGCTCTGATTGGCTTAGCCATAATGGTACATGACCTATTATAATCCACTGATTAATTTTTGAGTGATTTTATTAGCTATTTTGGGTCACGTGATACCAAATCGGAAGGCGGGTATCAGGCAATACACCCTGTCTGTGTCGATATTTGCCCTACGATTTTTCAGTGGCAAGAAAGCATGACAAAGCCAACAAAGTGTGTCTCTTTTGAGTTTTTATCTTCTTTAATAATTTGAAATGAAAGCAGTAAGAACAAACTTGTTTTGTATAATCCAGTTTCACTCAAATTTTGATCTCTTCGCAACCGACAGTTCTGGAAAATACAGAAAATATCAATTAAATTAAGCTATGAATCGAAGATGGGCAAAATTTACAAATTATTAAGTTTAACATTTGTGCATTTGAACAGAAACTTGAATACAGTTTTCTACGGAGACATAGCTGTCAGCCATGGAAAAGAATACTTCAAAGTGTTCACGGAAATGAGCCTTTTTTGTTACCTTCAGCGTGGAGAAAAGAGGGAAAAAAAGTGTAGCAGGCTATGAAAGCGATAAATTGATCGAGTTGTACAGAATGCAACCAGCAACAGTTCGAGTCATCTTTGATTATCACGCGATTTATAACCTTAACTCAAGTAAATTCTGGTCAGTTCAACCTGTTCTTACAGATCGGCTTCATTATTTCTTCTACCTTTTTTCTTTCTATGACTTGCTCAGTTTTCATCCCCAGCAACAAATCCAGGTTTTGCCAACAGCCCACTAATGTAAAACTTGAATTCTTCAACTGCTCCAGATTTTTCAGTTTCTGTGTTTCATAGTTGTAATTACTTTTCTAGCCCTTGTAGCGGCAGTTATTGATATGGTTGGATTCTCTTTACTTAACAGTTATTAGAAACTGTTTTTTGAGTAGTTTTCAAACAGTGCTGTCAGTAAAATATAAACAAAAAGTGCTGCTTTTTTGAGTTTTGATCTGTGCAACCCTCCAAGCTGCAACCATTTTGGTCACCGTGGCGCCTAAAATTTTGGAGCTGGGGACTTGATTTGTAAAAAAGTCTCCCTAAACCAAAAAAGTTGGTTGCCAAATGTTGACCAAGCAAAAATTTTCACTTGGAGGGTTTTTATTTGGCGTTGGGAGAGTTCATTTGACATGACAGCCTGTCAATGTGCTTGATTTCGTCATTTGCACGCGTGCTCACCTCTTGTTTTCCTTTTTCTGTTTCTCCCAACATGTTAAAGATGTAACAAAATTAATCAGAGGATTATAAAATAAATAAACCCCTTCCTGGCTTGCTGGTATATGGGATGATGATGCCCTTGGCTGAGAGATTATTCTCAAAATTTGATATTTGCCCTCGAAGCGAAAATGTTTATTTTTCTCTCAGCCGCGGGCATTATTCCCCAATATACTAGAAGCCCGGAAGGGGTTTATTTGCTAATTATATCATGCTCTCCAAATATGGTAACTGTACGAGTGTGCAAGCTGAAAATAGTTTGTTTTTACAAATAAAGTCGGGAAGAATTCTCAATATTTTGTGGTCGTTTTTAATATTATTCCACTAGTGCTTGTTGGATATGAGACGATTATAGCCAGCTCGGTGCTACGAGCCTTGTTGGCTATCTACAATCTCATGTCCAACGCTCTCGTGGAATAATTGTTAATTATTATTATATTATTACATGTTATTATTATTATTATTATTATTATTATTATTATTATTATTATTAGTATTATTATTATTATTATTATTATTATTATCATCCTCATTAAACATACCTTCTGGATGTCTTGCTGGAGTCTTCTTGGAACATCAAGTAACCACCCGTGACCTCAGGGTTGATTTCCAGTGTCACTCCAGTGTGACGTGAACAAGCAACATCAATAATCAGGCACTTCTGTTCTATCTTATCCACTACACAATGTCAGGCTTGTTGTACTCAATCTTGTTGTCAGTCTATATTTGGTCCCACAGCAGCTTGTTGGTGGTGGATTCATACAATGGTTGTGGCTCATAGTCATGGTTGTAATATTTTTCATGCCTGTCATATCCCATCTTTCCACATAGGTCCCACTGAATCACCTGCGCCACCTAAGGTCGTGCCTCCAACATCGATATTGCTTTTGAGTAAGTTTTTTGCATTCTTATGCAATATGGCTAATTGTCTCATCACTTTCTTTGTACATTCTACACTTTGGAGACACATTTTGCTAGTCAATTATCCTCTTTATACTACCATCTCTTAAAGCTAGATCTTGAGCTGCCATTATCATACCTTCCGTCTCCATCTTTAGTCTTCCCCTTTTCAGCCAATCCCACGTCTTTTTATCTCTTGCTTCTGCTGTGTTCCTCCGAAACTGCCCATGAAGTTATTTCCCCTGAAAGTGCTCTTTTCTTTCTTGCTGTAATGATGATGCTTCACAAATTTTAGCATGACATCTCAGAACCTCTTCTTTGTACACTGCCTCCAATAGGTGGCTGTTACAACTCTTAACATCCCAGCTGCTAAGACTATTGATCTCACTCTTTACAGATCTAGAGTCCTCAACACTCATTAATCCTCTTCCACCCTCTGATCTTTTAAAGTAAAGCCTGTCAATATCAGCCTGTAGATGCAAAGCATGATGTAGAATCATCAATTTGCGCGTTTTCCTATCCATAATCTGTAGCTCTTCTTTCGTCCACTCCACCATTCCTGCCGCACATTGCACGACTGCCACTGCCCTACATTGATTATTATTATTATTATTATTATTATTATTATTATTGTTATTCTCTCTTCTATCACTGTTCTTTTTCTGCATCAGCTGGGCGCAAACCATGCACCTGGAGCATCAGTCGCTCAAGTCAATCATTCTGTTCACACACTAATCACCTTTCTGAGGATGATGATGATGATGATTATTATTGTAATACAGTGGAACCTCTCTCTTGTGACACACCTATTCCGGGAGAAGGGACACTTTCTGGGTCCCGAAACCTGGGTTTAAGGTAAATTCAGGGGACACCTTAGCTCTCAAAAAGTGACTGCAGAGTCGCTAAAAATCATTTATAAGTTTAATGGTTCACTAAGCACAATGGCGACAGCTCTCAAAACACGAACTATCCCACTAAAATCGATGTACTGCACTTGTGTGTATTCAAAACACAATATCGCAGAGATCAGTTGATCATGGTTTTTTATTCATTATCTAGCTGGCCTTGACTGCAGCAGATTCCAAGGAGTTAATTTGTTGGTTATTAATTAAGAACAAACCCCAGCCCAACTTCCATTCAGGGGACACTTGATTTTGTCCCGAGGGTGTCCCATGAATAGAGGTTCCACTGTAAAAGTCACATCTGTCATAAGGGTCTGAATTGTAGTCAGGTAAGTAAACGGGTAGCAATGATAAAAGTACAGTGCGTGATAACTGGTTGAACTCGAGTCAAATTTCTTGCGGACTGGTTTTTGCTCTTCAAAGTTACATAAATTTTTCATAAATTATCCCATTAGAGACTGGAGGAGACGAAGACACCAACGCACTCGAGAACTAAGTAATGTTACCTGTCGTGTCAAGCTTTTTTACCAAGCTGCACTGAAGTTACATTTGTAAACGTCACTGCGCAATAGTCCAATTTCGATATATTAAAATTTAGGCTTGGCATCGAGGCTTCGGAGAATAAAACGAAAGAAATGTATCATCCATTGCTGAGTATCAAGATGATTTCTCTTGTTTTATTACCCCAAGCTTTGGTACCAATTGCAAGTCTGAATTTTAATATATTGAGATTAGTCTATTGCTATTTTGACCCTCATAACATCTGTGATGTATTACCTATTACAATTGTGTGTCTCATTACATTTGTGACTCATGCTTTATTACAGTTGAGGCTCTCTTAAAATTTTGTAACCCATTCTTTTTTTTACAATTGTGATCCCTATTTCAGTTGTGTCCAGTTATTACATTTTTGACCTTAACGTGGCTCGACTGCATTCTTTTACGAGCAGTAGGAACCACGTCGTAATAGGCCAATTGCACAACAGACGACTTTTTTTTACTGCCAAGACCAGAATTCATTTCGGTTTTTTTTTCATATTTTAACTTTTTTAAATCCCAGTAAGTTTTAATAACAAAAGCCTCAATTTCACTTAAGCAATAGAAAACGTTTTCCGTGTTTGCATAGCCTGGCATAAACACGAGAGAGATTGGGGGAATTCGAGACAGTCATTTCATCTCGGGTTTGCATAACTGTCGAGAATTCTCCCCACCCCTCGAGTGTATATATCAGGCTATGCAAATACAGAAAAAAGTTTTCTATTGCTTTTATAAAATAACTTTCCCGAGAAAAAACGTAAAACTCCTTGTTATTAAAAAAAGAAATAGAAATTCTCACCAGTCGCGAAGTATTGTACACGCGTAATCAGTTCTTGTTTTGCCAAAAAGATGCTTTCCAAAATACGGGTTTTTCTCGCTTAAAATGTCAGCTTAAGCGAAAAAAAAAATTGACGCATCATGTTTGTAAAGATTTTCCAAGTTTCAGCCGACGAGGAAATGGGTAAATAGAGTAAACTTTTCGAGTTTTCAACTCAAAATCTATTTCAAGTTCGTGCTTTCGTGATTAGCACGCGCGCGGCAAAACATCTTGACGTCACAACCATGTTTACATACTCATGCAAACACGCCTTTCGGCCAATCAGAGCGCACGTACTATCTTAGTTATTTTACAAAAGAAAGCAATACACTAAAGGATTCTGGTATAGTAGTAGTAAAATGAGACCATCGTGCAAATGGCCTATTAACAAAGATATACGAAAGCGATCACCACGGCTGTATCAGTCAAAGACGAACATTTGTTATTAGCAGTGTTCTAATAGCAATGCAATGACGTCATTTTCTAGTTTTCGTTTTGAAATATTGTTTACTTTGGTATTTTCTCACTCGATCTTTTAAAAAATTCTGATCAAAGGCACATGGTGAATAGCTTGCGAACGCAGAAGTGTTTCCGGTCGTCGCTTTTCTCCAACCGAAAAGTAACTTTCAAAATGTATAAAAAAAAATTCGAGGAACTCAATTATGGTATTTTTTAGCAATATTTTGATAACCAGGTAACAGATGATTTGAAATCACGCCATCTTGCTTACGCTTGACCAAGTTGTCTAGAAACTTCTTTTCTTTACAAGGTTGGGAACCTTGAGGCTTGAAAAACGTTAAAGCGCTAAAAATAACCTCAGCATGTATCAAGCTCCACATGATATTCCTAGACCTCCAAGGTGTCCCATTTTAACGTCTGTTCAAGTTCGTCGTTAGGGAAAACTGTCTGCGAAACGTGGGAGGATAATAACAGTTGCGTTTCGCTGAGTTCCTCACTCTTCTCCTTCACTCTCTCTTTTCTTCTGTACTTCTTATCAGGTACCAATTTTTTCCCTTAGGATTCTGGCGACGGCGATGAAAACTTGGCAAAAAAAAGGTTTTTTAACTACAGCGCAAGGGCAAAAACAGACAGCCACACGCTTTTGCCATTTTCCAAATACTCAGATCGTGTTTATTTGAGTGCTTACTTCTTGTAAGGCCTCTTGGGATGCCGACAGCCCGTGAGAAATCTTAGGATGTAGTGTTTAAGGAGTTGTAACGAACATCGAGACCGCTGTTGGATATACAATCTCCCGTGAACCATTTTCGGAAAAAACCCTCCAAGAGTCGAGAAAGACAATTGCAAGTGAAACAGGTTTTGGCGTCATGACGTTGCGATGTCAACTGATAACACTGGCCATATTGTGGTGACCATTTTCCGATATCTTTGTATTGAGTGGAACCTCGATATAACGAACCTCTATACAATGAAGTCCTCGATATGACGAACGATATTCTTCGCTCCGTTAATAGTAAAATATATGGAAAAGAAGCTCTTCATAACGAATCCTCGTTACGGCGAGCGTATTTTGGCAGTCCCTCGGCCCTTCGTTATATCGAGGTTCTGTATTGCTTCTAACAAATGGGCTCCAACTCCCTAAATGAGTATCGTTCCTTTGCAGGTTTTAAGCCATATTCAGGAGGACTGTCCACTCACCATTGTAAATTGTCCTTATAGTCATATGGGCTGCACAGCTGAGGTAATGCTTACTAAAACCTCTCATTCACGATCACTCGCGTTCAGAAGGACTTTGTGCTCAGAGAATAATAGGTAGTTTGAATTCTCCCGACGGCGACGGCAACAAAGACTTATAAACAGCAATAGGTTTATCGGCTTTAGGAGAAAGTTACTCACTTCTAGCGATTCTTGCTGCTCTAGAAAACTCCCGGGAAACTGGTTCGGCTTAATACCCCTGGTCTATCAAATACCCTCAATAATCCTCCAGTCTATTTTTAAGAAAATCATCTAAAGAGCAATTTCTACGTAGTCTCAAGACAACCCCACACGGGATTGCCTTAAGGACATACTAAGGATAGCCAATGGAGGGGAAGAGAAATAAGTGGCTATCTGAAAGCTGGGATTAAACATCAGTTTGAATCAAACCGTCGATTAAATGAAGCGAGACATCTAAGACGTATAAGCTATCATCACCCATATAATCAGGATATGATCACCACCTGACAAGGTCACAAAATTTTGCTCTGTCATCTATTTCATCCGTAGCTAAGGGCCTGTTTACATGAAGGTGGGGGACCCCAGATAGGTGAGGTAACATGTGGCGGGTCACCCCACCTATAATGTAAATGTGATCCAATAAAAATGAGAGATTATATGGACAGGCGGGGTAAACAGGGGCCCGTTTCTCGAAAGTCCCAATAATTAACGGGCCCGGTAAGCTGTCTCGGTTTCCATTAAAGATCGATGTTTCAATAGTTTTGCATCCAACAAGATAAAACTGTCAGTTAACGAAACAAAATGCAGTAGTTTGCTAGCCAGGACCCGCGCTCTTATTCTTTTTATTCCGATTTGAATATTTGATTTCGGGCCCGAAAAGTTAACGGGACTTTAGAGAAAAGGGGTTCAGGCCCTAAATCGTCGTAATTACAAGCATTTTTCTATAAGTCCAGTGTGAAATGGGGTTGACAGACCTGCAAGACTCCCCAGTGCTTGTTTTCGCCTTTTTCATTGTTTGGCTCTCACGAGTATGTCTTTGAGAGACCCCCTCTTTTGTACGATACGAGGGGCGGATTCTTGTAGATTATGCTCAGTAATAGTTGTGGTTCTATAAAATGCCAATTTCTGCCTAATGGTTGGTTCAACTTTATCAACTGTTATATCAGTGTTTACGGCTGGCGCTGAGCGCGCTGGTTCGATCGATGCACAGTTCTTATTAGTGTTCAGTGCTACGGAAGCTTTCGCTCTCTTTGATTTCTTGATCTCGACCTTGAAGCGGTCGATTTCACGGTAATGGAAGTATTTAGCGCTTTGAGGGTTTTTTGTTGTGTTTTGGTGCGGAGGGATGCCTTCGTCTTCATCGAACTTGCCGAGAAGTTCCTCCTCCTTTTCTCTCTCTACTGAGACTTCATGTTTCTAGGAATTCTCATTGGCATTGCTTTGGTCAGCTGGGGCATTTAGTAGCCCGTCTGACAGTGCACTCTTCTCTATTTTAGACAAATATATTTCATAAGAATATCAAGGCTGAAATTTGCGAAATTTTTAGAACATTTTAAGAAAAAACACGAGGCTGAGATTTTGAAAAGGATATAATTTTGTGTGTTGAAATTCTTTAAATACAATACATGTGTACGATTATACGTTTTTAACTTACCCGTAGAAAATGACTCCTTTGTCCAAACGGCAACACTAACGAACAGAATGAAAAAACCTGCACTAGCTATAACCAATGTTCGATGCTAACGACAGTTCGATGAACGGTACTTGTAATACATTTTTACCGTGTACAACATAAAAGGAATGACCAAAACCGCAAAGAAAATTATAATAAATTATTTCTTTTTAAGAATAACACAGGAATATTTTCAGTATTTTAAGAACGGCATAAAAATAATATTTAGCCTGGGCTGGAAAAACAACATTCTTATAAAAAAAAAAGAGTGTATTGGGCTCTGCGACATTTTCTTGTGTAAATCGGCAAAGCCGCGGTTTCCATCCTAATCTTGTGGATCTGGTCATTTGCCAATTGAATATAAGAACTGATAAACTTCAGTTACTAGGTTCCATACCAGTACCGTGAATTTGAAGAAAAAATTAATCATTGAAAACCGAATAATTGCACCTGAGGTACATCTGTATAGCCTCTGAAATACAGCTCTAAAATCCACTAGCTGTATTTTAGAAGCTATAGAAAGGGAACTTTCCGTCATGAGGTGGCAAACACCGACTCTCTCGGGTGGAGAACGTGAATTCTCGGTAAGTAGTATAGTTTGGACCAAACTGTCCGTTTTTAACGCCGATGACATCATACCCTTTTGTCTTTATCTCATAAATAAATGCGGTGGGATATCATAATCTTCCCTTTTGGGTATTTGTAGTGCAAAAGAAACAATAGGCGCATCTAGGCTTTAACGGTTTTAATTTGTTTGTCATGTTCTTAAAATCACTGAACCGTAACGTAATAATGCACGTTGTATTTCCTGCTTCTCTCATTATCCATTGCAGACAACTTAGTTTCTTTGTTCTCGGCTCACTGGGTCTTGGCGCGCAAATCGTGCATATTATTGAGGGCGAAGGCTAACTAGCTCTTTCTCTCACCAAACAGCCCCTCCCCTCCTCCTCCTCAATTGGGTTGTTTTCCTCCTCAATTTTAATGTTTGCATAATTACGTTACGGTTCAGTGATTTTAAGTCACGGGCGAGTTTGACCTTTTTCCTTCGACACCTTGAGTTAACTAATGTATACTTTTCTTAGTTTCTAGTCAACCATTTGGAAACAAAACATTTGTCGACCTTAAAATAACTAGAAAATCTGCCAAACCAGATAAATAAAACTAGAACATAACAAACAGATTAAAACCGGTCAAGCCTAGGTGAGTCTATTGCAAAGGGAAGATAATGAGATTCCATGGAATTTTATTCATGAGATAAAGACAAAAGACTACGACGTCATCAGCGTTTCCCCGCTGAGGACCTGTAGATACTAGTGAAGCCATGTTGACTTTAATTCAGCTGAAAGATTAAGCACATCTGTACATGGTGGCACCAGACTGAGCAATTCGGTTTTGGCAACCATCTTGAATAGTTGGAAACTGTTTGTCGTTTTTATTGCAGATTAAGCGGGGAGAAGTTGAATCACATATTGACTCAGCCGTGGGACATCATCTTGACGTAGCTTGTGCAGAATGGAGTAAAGTGCAAACTTATTTAAGTTGGCAGCATGATCAGATAAATGACTTACAAGCCAAGTTACAAGCCCTCGAGGCGAGGGTCAATAGACCATTTTACAGTCGTGGACCTAGTTACGTAGCCTTCAACTGAATGTGTGGCTGACGGTGAACTTGTTTTGATACAAACCTCCTTTGCTTTGTTATGGAAATTGTCCTTGAAAAATACTAGTTAGCATAAGAATAACTTGATTTTCATAATAAAGCAGGAAAGTTTGTATCTAAACAAGGTCACCGTTAGCCTCGCTTCCAGCCATAACTGTAAAATGGCCTATTTTCAACAGTGACGAGAGTTTCTGTTATTAGTTTATTTTGCGTTAGCTGATAAATATGTTAAAACCAACAGAGTCTTAAGTGGCAAAATAAGTGTCTACAATATCAAACGTCGCGATCGACCAGTGCATTGTAGCAATTGGGCGGTTTTTGTTGTTTTCTTTCAAAACCTACAGGTATTTTTGTTCGAAATGATGCTCATTTTGAGTTATTAGAAAATCTCCTGGGGTCCCGCGGAAAGCCTCTTTGTTGAAATACGGAACCCTGTTCATCACGTGAACTATTTACACGTTTCGAAACACTCATTAGTAAAATCGATGGAGAGAATTTGGAGCATATTATTCTGGGCAATTTTTAGTTGCAGTCTTTTGTCGGACTCCAGAAACGGCACATCGGATGATGCAGAACGCAGAATACCGAAATAAGTACAGTGGAAGTACAGTGGCTAGGTGGTACCCGGTTCGAATAAAAATTACAGGGTGTCCAGTTCCTATTTTTTCCTATTTTTTTGAGCCTATTCCTATTTTCTCCTTTTTTAAAACTAAAACCTCGTATCTTTCCTATTTTTTTAGCTAGTGAAGCCAAAATTCGTAACAAAATTGAAAATGACATTATAGTTGTATGTGATTTTGCGTGAGATTTATCATAAAGCAAGTAGTATGTTGACTTTGATGTTCTAATATTAGTAAACATAATAGTTACATTTGTTGTTTCCATGACCTCTATTGCTTATTAGAGTTCTGTTAACATGTTTTTTTATATTGTTACTTTTTGTATAATTTTTTAGTGCACCTACGTGTATTGTATGTAGTGTTATAGTTCTGATGACTATTTCACAATTAGTCACCGTGAATATCGGCGAATAGTCACCGAGACGTAGTATAATTGCATTGATGATAATTCGAGAAAATAACATAAAAAAGACATATTTGTGAAAAATTTTGGGGCTTTAAGATTTCGGTCGAGGGCGGCTCTTATCGACAACAAGCTGGTTTTCTTATAATAGCTGCCGTCGGTTTTCCTCACGGAAACTTAAAATTTTGCCCGACATTTAATTCATCGACTTCCATGTTATCTATTTCTTTTGTGAACTTTTGCTGCTGTTGAAATCATTCTGTAGAACAAAATATTTCGCAAAAGTTACTAAAAGTTGCCGACACTTTGAAGCAAAAAAAATGTAAACAAACATACCAGTTTTCAGTAAATTGTGTTACTTGCTAAAGAGAAATTTTCTCAACCTACCTTTGAATAGCTTGACTCCAAATTTTGTAACATATTTTGATTTTTGAGGAAGAGCATTTTCTTTAAATTGATCAATTTCCGACTCCGAAACATCAACACATTTGGCTGCCATTTCGACAACTGCTAGCCTTCAATGTTATAATCAGCATGTGGTGATTATAGCGGGATGAAGTGAAGCTCCTAGCCAATCATAGCACTCAATTTTCGATAATCAGCAATGTAATAATTATACTAATAAATAAAATTGTGCATAGCCCACTGAGACTGTATTTCAGCATCTCTACATGTTATATTTTATTTTGAGGTCTTGCTCGCTTTTATGTTCATCTTTGAAACTGAAAACAGGATCAAGTTGTCCCCTCACAACACAGGCCAGATAAATCATCCAATCAGCTTCTTGTTTAAAAAACCAATCACTAGCTGATTTGGGATGCTGAAAAGAACAGACTAAAGTTTAGTTTACGGCACTAGCTCTCTTGGTGAGCCCTTATTAACAGCTATACCTAAGCAACTGACAAAGGATCCAACATTTTGGTTGCGAAACTGGTCTTGCAGTCATAGCTAAGCAGAGTGTTATGTTCTTCTTAGAACTTAACCATGACACACTCGCAATCTCGTACCAAATGGATCAGTGTCATTTTCCGTACACCGCAGAAAGCCCGGTTCCGTATTTCGAATTATGCGGTCTTTTGACTCAAACAAGCATCTTCTCAACCAGCTACCAATTCCAGATTAATGGAAGAAAAGCTTTCCATAGCACTCTTCAGTCCTAGTTCGATATCCTTCAATGACAACTAAATCCTAAGAAATTTCTATCCTAAAAAATTTCACTCTTCAAAGCTTTTCGAAGGTTTGCGGCCAACGTGAAGGGAATTTGCATATGATCACCTTTGACTATAGAACCACGCTCGACCTCTAGTGAAGCATACATGTATCATTCTGGTAGCAGCATAACTGAGCCAATAAACTAAACGTTGCTGATTATTTTCACTCCCTCTTAGCCGCGAAAGTTGATCTTACTCCGACGAGCGTAGAAGCTGAGGCCTCGTAGCCTTTATTATAACCTTGATGGGGTGCGGGGAGGGTATCTTTGTCAACAAAAGTACTATTGATTTTCCTATTTTTCTCCAATTTTTTAATGCAGAGTTTCCTATTTTGTCAATCTTGAGTTTCCCATTTTCCTAATTTTTTTTTAGCAACCATGCCGCTCGACACCCTGAAATTAAAGCTATCTTTAGAGCTAGCTAGGCCTAGAACATTTGTTTCGCTTTTATTTGGTCATCGTTAGGGCTTAACGAACGAGGAATATCATGTGTAGCATGCAAATTCATTAGGGAATTTATTTCTCACTAAGTTGATTTCTTCATTTAATTTCTCACTTCGTACCGCGTATCACAAAGCCAACATTAGTCTCCACGTAATTAATTTCTGCGTACCAGTAGCCACCCTGCCACTTGAACAATATTCTACGTAGCTGCCAGGCATTTTTGTGTCGTTTTGTTTTGGTATTCTGCAGTTAAGCCATGTTTCTGATATCATTTATGCTAGCAAATCGGTGAACCTACTCGTGTTACACCAACAAGTCGTACTTTACTAGACTTGGTCAAACTTGATATTTACAACCGCCCAGGTAATATTACTTGTGGAGGGATTTCTCATGTAGGGATCAGTGCCCATAGTTTAATGTATGCCTATCTTAAACTGACATTTCCGCCAGGGACTTAAGGTCCCGATACTACTTGTTTTTACTCAACGCAACAGTGGGAAGCTCTCACAAAGATTGGTTGATATTGAAAATCCACAGGCGTTTTTTTTAAAGTTTGTGATAGGCATGCTCCTCCTCAGAAGACACGCACAGCCGCTTTCAAAAGTCGTTAATTCTGTGCTCAAAATGTTGATACACCTTCTGAGGGATCCCCCCAAGTAGTTCCAGTCCAACCCTTTGGAATTAGCTGTTTGTTAAGAAAACTATAAACTTCCGGAATTAATAACATCAGAGGCGCTAAGAAATCTTACTATGGTATAGGTAGTGCTTTTGAAAATCATTCACACAACCCACGTAACATCAACAGGTCTCTACAAGTCTGTAGTTAATGAAATCGATCATAATAGGGCTAATCTCGTCCACAGGGCCTGCGTTACCCTTATTCAGCGGAACGGGCAACGGGCGCTCCGGAAAAATGCAAAACCGGAACCCCGAAATCCTGGTTCCAGTTTATTTGCGCCGGCGTGAAGTTGTTTACCATTTGAATATTACTATTCTCGTCACAATAGCCCGTCGTTTCTTGGTCACGTGGTCGTTACAAATTAAGCTGGGGACGAGACTATTACATGTAAAGAGGTCGCGCATTGTTACATTTTTATATGTATATACTCGTTCCAAACCTGTTTTTTACGATACCTTTGATCGATATATTTAGTGGAGAACGTTACTTGAGAGGACGGTACAAGGAGACCGAAAAAATGTTTTTTTAAACACTGCAACATTCGTCAGTCATGAAGGCACACTCATTCTTTCGTTCTCAGAATGAGCACAGCTGTATGCAAATCTGAAAGGTCCAGCACTCATTTCTCATAAAAAGTGATATATTGGAACGACTTTTAGAATGAAGACAGGAAAATTTTGAAAAAAAAGTCATTGCCGTGGCGTGGTTTCGTGACTGATCGAAACTTTTTTCTTAGCGGGTTTCATTGCGATTGATGTGTACACAAGGTCGGAGGTGATATTTCATAATGTTATGAAGTAGTTGCTTTTAGTGTTGTTTTAAGTATTGATATTTTAAAAGTGTATCTCATAAATAGGGTACCCGAATGATTATAAGGAAATTCAATGTATAGCCCTCACGGTTAGCCGTTGCTGTATCAGTAGCACTATCACTATAGCTGACCATGAGTTTTACCTTCACTGAAGATCCTGTTTTGTATGCGTAGTCGTTCCAAGCAGTTTTTGCTCTATTCTTCACAAGTTAAGCGACAGGATATGCAATGGAAAGTTCTCATGGTCAGCTGAGCCAAACACGTCTACAGTTTGGTTATTTAATTCACTAGTGATAGGCTTGCTAGTAGTAGAGTTTTTGTGGCTGTAGCAGGGAGCATTTGGAAGCTGAGAATAATAAAGTTCTTTAGAAGAACAGTCTTGGTACCACCCGTTAATTGGCTAAACGAGCATTCATGTTCTTTAATTACTACCCCCAACATGCTTTTTAGTGAACCTGGGCACTGATCAGTCGGTACCCTTCACAAGCCAATGCGGTGAAAAATTTCAAACTTGCAACACCCTCAAATTCCAAGCCGAACCTAGCCTATTAACAGGCTAAATAAATGTGTTGTGATAATCACTGTTTTGACGTTATGCTGAGTTTTTTTTTTCAAATTAATGCGCACTACATATCCCCATGATTAAAAACATTTCAGTGTCGTCATTTGTAAAGCTGCATTCTTACTTTTGCGTTTTCAAAAATGCCTGCCGTGGAAAAGTCTCTGGAACGGAAAAGGAAGTTACGACAGAAATTATTGCTAGAGAAAGCCATGACTGCAGGAATGTGACAAGCGTTAAAAACAGCAATGAGGCCTTGACGGTAGGAACCAGAGGGCTAAAGTTCGAATACGGACGAATGTCTCCAAAGTCGATTTCCTTCATAAATTTACTCAGGGGAAGTCGGCAGCACTCACATGCACAGCTCCTTGATATTCTTACTTGTCTTACTGTTATCCGGGGAAGCAGTTTGAAAACAACGCTGCTTTTTAGGGAAAAATTTCCCCCCTCTTTTTGCATAGTAAACAGAATCACTTAGCCACCTGCAGAATAACAATTATTATTCATTTAATTATTTTTCATTCAAAATATTTCGCCGTTTCTGATTGGTCGGGTTTCAATCCCCCGGCTAATTCTTCATAACGAACTGGCGCTTACCATATTTGGAAGGTGTGAGCGTTTGATGGTATATTTGATTCAAAACGAGGCTGCTTGGGCAAAAGAAAAATGGCGTTCACTGTCATTCGAAGACGAAATAGCTGGACTTCTGACTTAAACTGACTGGAAAAAATGCAACAACACGCAAAACATATTGTTCGACGGATGTTATCTACTTTTTGAGGAGCATCCGCAAGATAAAACATCTGTTTATATCCTAAAACCGTGCCAAGAAATAGGCTAAAGTTTAGAAGGAAGTCACGTTCACACAAAAGTTATGACACAATTAGGCCTCACGGAAAAACTTTATGAGAACCCGCACTATTTCAACCCTTAATATTTCAGGCAGATGGTGTACGTAGTCAGAGTAGAAACTGCTGATACTCACCAGAAATTAACTCTGTTCAGCCCTCTTTGTTATTATAGTAACACCACACAAGTGATGAATAGTTCTGATTGGCTAGCTAGGAGGTCTTTCAAGTGGAGCCGAGTACTTTTCAATTCCGAGCAGCCGAAAAGAAACAAAAAGATCTTTAAGTCTTCAAAGTTCTGAAGCCCACAGTTTTTGTTGAGTAGAGTGTCGGATCCAAAAATATAGGATCCTAATATTGACGATCGTCAATGTTTGAGGTCTTTCGTTTAGTTCAGCACATCGTTGGACTTCATTTGATCGCCTGAGTAATTATATAAATGTGACTAAATGCAAACTCAATACGAGAATTTTACAAAAGTAAAGTGATTTTTTGGTCCGCTAGCTATAGTGACAGACATTAACACAATTATTCACCTCAGTGTCGGTGAAAGTGGTGAATATTTACCATGCAACTTTGCGACTTGGTAAATAAACCAACTCCACTTCGGTAATTATATTGCTGTTTCCAACGTGTCTTTTTTACGGAAGACATTTCAAGAGCACTGTAGGTTTTCCCTGGGATAGTCAGCTTGTCTTCAGTTACCGGCTCCTTTCTGAGTGTCGAGTGAGAATATACATTTATATATTGAAACAGCGTGATACAACAAAATAGCCTTTATTTAAATATCAAGCACACGCTCGTGCGTGTACCAGCGTTTGCAAGACCTGGAATGAAAAAATATAAATATGAATATAATAGAAACAATATAAGCTTTTCTTAAAAAGACATGACATTTTTTTAATTACAGGGTTAGCCTCCTATTCAGTAAGGCCAAACTAAATCAATCGCCAACTGATTGGACAGCTAACTAAAATGGGGTGATTCTATTGCCAAATAATTGGGTTAAACAATTTATCTCTCCATCGTCAGGGGCGTTTGTGGCTGTTAGTGACGTTGTAGGTTAAAGCTTAAACTTGGAAGGTATTGTCCTTAAAAAAACTAGTGGAGCCGATTCACTGGCCCTACGCAACTCTTTCTTTCCGCAACCTACACGTGTCATTCAGCAACTTTTGGATAATTACTTATATCTCTACCAGAACATTTTCAAAGTTGGCCAGTGTTCTCGCCTTATATTAAGCCCGCCTGAAACAAAAATATTTTGAATGAATCATGATCGTAGAAAGCGTTAACTGTAGCAATGAGTGTATGTACACCGACCATAACAAACAGAGCCCCAATGGAGGGGGACCTGTTCAAAACAGAATCTATGGAGTTCAGACTTTTCAGAGCACCTTTGACTCTCCAGTGGTCCGGTTTATACAGGCTACGAAAACCAGAATACGATAAATCATACATGAGCCTAGCATCATTAACATTACCCATGGCGAGAAAAGCATTACCGAGGAGATGTCGAGTCTCTGCCAAAAGGTGATCCCTACCGTTCCCTTTGTCCATTCTCAGGAGAGTCTCAAGGGCTTTCATGTGTAGGTGCACTGCCTGTTGGGGCTGTCTCAGCGCACAATAAGCTGCACCTAGACTGTTCAATGTCGTTGGAACAGAGGTGTGATCATCACCCCAGGTTTGCTTAAAAATGTCCAACGCTCTTTGAAGAACCTTTGTGGCTTTCCGTGCTTCGCCAATGCGGGTATACACCACACCTAGGTCATTCAGGGCCTCGCCTACTATAAAATGATTTGCGTTAAAAACTTTTTCCTTGACACCTAGTGAGCGTTCTAAAAGTTCCTAAGCTTTTTGCAAATTTCCTTTGTCCCTGTACATAAATCCCAGAAAATTCAACGCCTCAGCCACATGAGGATGGTTAGATCCATGGAAGTCCTGGAGTATTTCCAATCCGAGTTCTGAATAATATATCGCTGTGCAAAACTCTCCTAGCTTGTAATAAATCGTCCCCATTGTGTTGAGGACCCTGCCTACAGAAGCATGCCGTGGGCCATATGTTTGCTGCAATATTGCCAGTGACTGATTATATAGTTGCAGAGCCTCACTATGCTTCCCTTGACGACTGTAGACTACTGCCAAGTTGAGAAGAGACCCCGCGATGTAGGGATGATTGGGGCTCAGTAATGTTTGCAGTAATTTAAGTGAGCCCTCGTGGTATGCTTTTGCGAGGCTTAAATTGGCGAGATATCGATATATAACACCAAGTTTTTGAAAAGTTGTAGCTCTTTCAAGGACAGATTCCTTTTGCTCTATTTGGCCTTCACTTGCGTTGTCTTTCATGAGGTTGTAATTTTGCCCCCCACTTTTACGATTAACATCCAACGCAAGTTCATGAAGATCTTTTGACTTGTAGGGATAGCCTAAAGTTCGATACATAGACCCTAGAAGGTTTAATGTAACTGAGCTGTCTCTACTTTTATCTGTATTGGGCACCAATTTTAGTATCCCAGTGGAAGTTGTATTTAGTGCCCTCATGAGATCTTCATTTTTTGACCTTGTTGCTCCGCTGTGTAAACATACTACCAGGAGCACTATTTGCAAATCATACCGGTCACCTCTGATTGCCTGCAAGTTTGTCAGATTTACAACTTCGTTGAGTCTGAACACGTTTGTAGCTGGTTTTATTATGGCAGGCCCGGAGAATCCTGAACTGTGCGAGATAAATCGTAAAAACGTATCTGTAAAACGGGTTGACATGATATCGGCTACTTGTAAGCGTTCCCTCGTAGAAAAGACACACATCGAGGTCAAAATTTCTAGACATTGAGAACCAAAAGAACTGTTAGGGTCTGTCAAGGAAGTGTTGTATACATTTGAGATAGTTGCGTTCAGTTGATGTTCAAAAGATAAGGCGAGCCTTGAGAAAATACCCAGTAGTAAGACACGGCTTTCAGGATTGCTTGTAAGGGCAACAGCAGTCAGATTACAAAATGTCGAGTTAAGGCAGTCTTGGTTTTTGCTACTTACCTTGCAGACCTGTCGAAAAGCTTCACGAATCACTTGATGGCTAGAAAGGGTTTGCTTTCCTTCTTTGCCTGCCACCTTAAAAAGCACGTTTCTTAGAGAGTTCCGAATTTGAGCTTCTGTGAAGTGCTGGTGAGAATTCTTTTTCAAGAAATCCAACACATATGCCAAACTGAGTGGGGAGGTGTCGGTGTAACCAATACAAGCGAGATCTCGAATCACGGGGTCATTTTGCGCGCTAAGATTCACAGCTTTGAGAACTGCCGTGTACATTGGAATTGAATATTTCGAAGCGTCACTTTCTCGCCACTCAATTTCTTCTTCCATTCCAAGAGAAGGAATATCTCTTTTAAACTCAGATATGTAATCTAAATATCCATAGTCTGCACGCTTCGGAGGACCTTCTCGCACACTTTCAATGTAGATAGCTGCTGTTGATAGTGCTAGAGGTTGGTGTCCAAGAATGTATGAAAGTTCACTGGCATGGTTTTCGCTATCTTCTTCCAGCCCGGTTATCGATTCAAGTAATTTGACAGAGTCAGTTGGTAACATGCCTTCATAAAGATCCTGTACATACACGTAGTCGCTCAGCCTTTCTAAAGACACACGTTTTTGTACAGTAATGATGACAACAAATGTGGCGAAATGACTACCTCCGGGTTCGAGGTTGAGGTTGCTAAATAACAATTTCAAATCTTGTACGTTGTCAAAAATCAAAACAGGCTGGCTCTTCCTCTCCTCTAGTAGCTCTTTGAGTTTAGTAAAAAGGATAGAGAGTTTGATGTCGGTTTTTTGTACACCTTCGTTTGAAAATACGTCACCGAATTTGAAATTTAATTCTTCTTTTAGTTGCTTAATGCCATCCGCCTTTTTTCCGGAATGACTACAAAGAGCTAAAACCGCATCTGTCAGACTTGACAAAAGAGAAGTAACGCTAGCTGCATCAATGGTAATAACGTCCACCGGTCTTTTGTTTTGTTTCATTGATTCGAACAAACGACGTCCAACTTGTCTAGCAAGCTCAGATTTACCCGAGCCTGGTCCGCCGATCAAGTACACATGAACTTGTTTTCCATCATGATCTTTAGACAATCTCTTTATTTCTCGCGTCACGTTGAAAACTTCTTTCAGGCGCCATATCCAGCGATGTCTTGGAGGCCATGAAACCTCGTTGTAATAAATGCGTGACAACTCAGCCGGAAACAGAATCTGCCAAAGTTGAGTTGCTGGCGCTACGATCGTGCCAACCAAAGATAATGCAAATACCACTAATGTCAGTGCAACAATGAGGGAAACGGTATTTGGGTATTTGCTCTTGATTGGCTCCAAGACAATTGTCAGCCACGGACGATATTTTTCAGCTAACTTCCAAAGTAAAGAAGATAATTTTGTTTTCCAATTATCCGGTTGTTGTGCTGCCGTTGTACTGTCGTTTGACTTTGAGCTTGACGGCTTTGATGTTACTTTCCTTTTCTTAGCTCGGGTAGGGCCTTGAATTCCAAGAGGTAAAATTGCCCTCCCAGTGGAACGAGTGTTCGGAGTTGCTTGGCTTCGTGTTGAAGGCATCTTTAACCTGGGCCTTCATCGCTTCATTCTATATGAACGCACCTGATATTTACCCGGAAGTGAACCGATGTTATTTCATGAAACGACACGGCATAACCAAAGTTAAAAGACCAAAAAAGTGGTCATTAAATTGCCCATTAATCGTTTTTTAGAAAAAAAAAACTTACGAATATCAAGGAACTTTGTCAGGATTTGTCGTCGCCTGACATATTTGAAACCACAATCCTTTTGTCCCGCGCTCCTTTCAGCATAAAAATTCCCATGACCCCTTGCGCCGTGCCTGGATAAGAGGAAAAGGAACACATAAAATTTTATTTTCATTAGAGACATTAAATAGACCTTGTCACGGTTTTCGACGCCATCTTGACGAGTAGGCAAACGCGTGAGAAATTACAGTGTTTGTATGAGAATCTAATGTCGAATAATTTCGGTAGAACGATTGTTCTGAAAAAAATATGAATTGTAAACTAAATTGAATTGAATTGATTGTTTTGTTTGCTTTGTTTAGGGATCAGAACACCAATATGACCTGACTGTGATCATGTAAAATGCTCTATTGAAAAAAAAAAAACAAACACCAGGCAAAAGAAAACAAAAATAAAATTGGGACTTCAGCTGGATTTCGACATGCATTCCTGTGAACAAAAAAAATGCACCTACTCCAACTACTGGAAATTAAAAAGAACATATCATTTTGAGAATGATGTTCATACACAGGCACAGGCACGGGCCAGTGGTGAATCCAGGGGAGGGGCCCAGTGGGCCCGGCCTGCCTTTTAATTTTGGACTAAACTGAGGCCGAAGGGCCAAAAAAAACTTTTTGGGAGACTGCCCCCCCCCCCACCCCCCTTATCTAAGGGTCTGGATGACTAGGCCCTCCCCTTATCTCAAGGTCTGGATCCGGCACTGCAGGCATCTGGTTTCTAGCCCAGAAGCTCTACCACTGAGCTACAGGAGACTTGTGGCAGGTAGGGAAATTAAACTAGGTACTGTATGTGACTGCCATGAACATGTTATCAGAAAAGCTTTGAAAGATTGTCATCCTTAACAACCCTGCATTTACCAAATGTTGATTCAAGACTGCAGCTTACATGCATATGTTGTAATTCAATTTTATCCTTGGAAATACGTGTTTAAAAATTTGTTACCATACATTACCATACCCCAAAACAAAGAGAGACAAAATTTAAACCAAGCATAAAATTGAACCCCAACATATATATTTGGGTATCAAGAAAGTGTAGAGGAATTTTTATCAGCGACTATAGTGTACATTTGCAACAAAGCCACAGCTAAATATCACCTTTATTTGAGCAAAACTGCTGATTTAGTGCTGGTAAAAAAACATTTACTTACAGAGCTTACAAAGAATAAGAAGAAAACAATACAGACTGAAGATGCTTAAAATTAAATATGACATATTCAGACATGCATCTTATGTTACTGACAGATCATTTCAGGAAATGAGAGAATTACATGTATTTAAAAAAATACTGCACTACTTTAATCACCAGTTTATCAGTAATCTTGACCACTATAAAAATGTTTCTTTTTAGTGTCTTCAGATTATTATTGTAAAGACAAATAGCTTTAACTGTACAAAAACTGTGATGTTTGAAGCTACACTCTTTGCTCTGTGGACATCCCAACCACAGGGTGCCCACACAAGCTGATTGTGTAACTGTTTGGTATCCTTAACATAATAGTTGTAATTTTGAGCTTGAATAATAAATTTATTTCAAGTACACGTAGCTGGTTAGTCATACAAACAGCTTGTGTAAGCTCCCTGCACCTAAAACAAGATTAGCTGGTGGGCTTTGATTTATAGGTGGATAAAAATCCATTTTTTTATCAGCTTCTTAATTCACCTTATCAAAGTTATGATAAACACTGACAAAGGTAAGGAAAAAACTTTACACTTTGGATGTTATTGAAAAGCCTGTTTTTAAGTTGAGTTTGATTTATTAGTCAGTACAATTGGCCAGTGTGATAATTAATAATCACACTTCAGAAAAATCAGCAGCTCCCTGGTTAGTTTCTTCTGAACGTTGTTGCTGTGGCTGACGTTTCGTCTCTCTTTCATTGACCTTCGACTGAATGAACACCTGAAAAAAAGGAAATCATTACTTTAAACCAGCTTCTTATTAACATGGACCTACATTGTATTTGTAAATTTTCACACACATAAACACAATGTGCCAGAGACCAATATACACTGTATACAGTAACACTATGGAGAATCCTTGTTAATTCTGCCTCATTGAAAAAAATTATGCTTATTATTGACTAATGAAGCTAAAATCTCTGAATATTGAAGGAGCATAACAATTTCAGTTATCTCTGAACGTTTGAGCCTGATATACCTAATCATTTCAGGGAAATTCTCTTTCAAAAACCCCAAGAATAGTTCATTAAAATTTTGCCACATAGCAATCTTGCAGTGCTTGATTGCCCATATTTCCTTTGTTATTGATTGCAAAGAGCTGAAAATTGCACCAACTTCTTAAATTAACCAGTTCATTCAACATTTGAGCCTAATAATTGTACATGCGGTGAAGTCTTCTATGGGTTGACTTTGTATGCTTATGACCTCTGCAAGGATTCGCCTAATACATATAAGAGAAATGAGAGATGACTTATTTCTCACTTGAAAGTTTGTTATAATTAAAATACTTTGTTATAATTATATATAATACTTCTAACCAAACAAAATGTACATGTATCATACCTTTGATCCATCAATAAAGTGACTTGGCTCATTGAGTGCTTTTTCTGCAGATGCAGGAGAATCAAATTCAACAAAGCCATACTTTTTTGATCTTCCAGACTTATAGTCCTGTCAATGATTACAGAAACAATGGCAATGAAGTATATAATTAATTTTGATCAAAAATTGAAGATGGACTGTTACTTTTTTGTGTATGGTCTTGCTTCAAAGGACACAGCTGTGTTCTAAGAAAAACTGTTAGGTTATCAGTCCAATTATTCTTCTGAACCTTGAAAATTCAGGTGTGCAGCATTATAAGATGTGCAAAAGTTAACAATAGCTTATAAAATGGTTGACAAAATATGGCAAAAGTTACTCACAGGAGTCATGGCCATATATTATGCCAATTCTCCTGGATACGGCACTGATCTCCTGAACAGACGGGTCACCAAATCTCCCAGATAAATTGGACTTTTGAGCTTTTCTGTGCTTTAGTTGGAAATTTTGCCCATTTTTTTTGTTTTAGTTTCTGGGCCATTTTTGCACCTAAAACACTGACCAAAAGACCCTCACCATCTATGCAGGCTATCTTTTTCATGAAAGCGGAACTTTTTGAAGCAATGTTCTTGATCAGCTTTGTATTGCAAGGGCAGATCCAGGATTTTTTTAGGAGGGGGTGCACTCGTCTCTTGCTCTACTTCAACACCAATAAACCACAGTTTTTTTTTTGCAGAATACCAGTTGTATTAGAAAACTGCAGGTCATCTCAGGGAGGCGGGGGTGCGTACCCCCTGCACCCTCCTCCTAGATCCGCCCCTGTATTGAACACCCTTCAGTTCCCCTTATATTATTTTGTCAAGCAATAATGTTACATTTTAAAGTTCTCCAGACCTTAACCAGTATCTTTTTTTCAAAAATGACAGTCAGCATACATGTACATGTATATCCTCGCAGATCTGCACTAACCCCAACATTTATTTGTTACCAAAGTCTTTGTAAAAAACACTACGGAATTGGGCCTATTGATTTGTGTCAATAGTGAATGCAAATTTTTCTGTAAGTCAAATGTCTCCTGTTATTTGTAGGTGGAAATTGGTGAAACATCTTGATTGTTTTGGAGACAGTAAAAGAACAAAAGATTACCAGAATGATCATCAAGTTATTTCCATGTTGCTGGTGAAGCAGCAAAAAATTATGCTGAAAATATTATTAGTAAGAATGCCACTATTTTGAGCAGTGGTAAGAATAATGGGAACCCGCCTGTATCGATCTTCATTAATTGAGTTTACAGCATTTTTCACTACGGAATTCCAGAAAAACAAACGAGAAGTTGAACGGTTTGAATTGCACTCTAAGTTGTTTTCATCAGCATGCAAATTACCTATCCTTTCCATCAAACTGAAATATCCTGGCTTTTGTTGTCTATTTGCTTCACTTACACTTACATGTATATGCAAATTACCCTTCATTCAGCGATTTTGCTGGAGACAAAAATGACACCTTTGATTTCCCAGATCAGATGCTTGCCTTTTTGGGCACCCTGTTCACTTTAACTATCAAGATTTTTTAAGCTTCACTTCAGAATTTTCATTCCAACATTTTAAAGCAGGGAAGTTATCATGATGGTTAATATTTAATATTAAAATTATCATTTGTCTTTAGGGAATACCCAAATAATTGCAACAAGCTCTACTACGAACATACTTACAAAGACAACTCTGGAAGATGTAACAACGCCAAACTTCTGAAAGTAT
Organism: Porites rus; assembly: GCA_964035705.1. Classification (NCBI taxonomy): domain Eukaryota; kingdom Metazoa; phylum Cnidaria; class Anthozoa; order Scleractinia; family Poritidae; genus Porites; species Porites rus. Next base: position 13,933,092 of record OZ037998.1, on the reverse strand, counting down.
TCTCTTAGGGTATCTGTCAACATTAATTATTAGTAAACAAATTAAACTAAGATGAATATTATCATTTAGCAAGGGGTTGAAGGGGGGAGTGGTTGGAAAGGAGGAGGCAAGGGAAAGCAGCCCTTCTTTTTCGGCGGAATTATCATGAGAAACATTTTCTGAAGTGGTCCGGCCAAAGAACAGCTCATCAATGGGGGTGGACCGGGTAAAATAGCTTGACGTTAATAAGTCTGGCAGGATCTGTTCAGCCTCACCTAAGATACCTTCCATATGGAAGTGGGGTAGTGAGGACAGTGAAAAGGGGATAAAAGATGACGAAAACATGGAAAGTCCCAATATTTTGATGAGCCACGTGCATATCTCAAACCACTGTGGACGGTAGACAATCTGTCGATCACCTCCCCTTGTTTCGCAAGAACTGACTTTGAGACCCTTTACAGCTTCACGAGATTTTTCCGATAACGTATTGCTAGCACTTTTTTATACGACAAGTAAAAATCAGGAATCATACCACGACAGACTGTCCAGGGAAGTTTTGCAACAAAAAGTTGAGCACGACTTGACGCCATCTTGGATTTGACAAATTCGGAACCTGGAAACTAGTTTTATCGGAAAACCGCTAAGCAGTAGTTGGACTGTGCCCTCATGCGTGGGCTCACAGGAACCGCGGGGAGATTGAATTACATCGTGCTTCAACATGACGGTCCTTGGAGGAGCCAGGTAAGAAATTCTGCAGTCTTGATTCTTTGGATAGCGAATTGATGGGTGTTTGGTATTTTTATAACTTTCTTCCAGTTCTTCGAGTAAATTCAAGTTGGATCGCTTGTTTTTAAAGCGGTTTTGGCGATGCCTTAAAGTGATGTTTCCGACGTGGCTAGCCACAAGCTCTCTTCTTTTTGTTGTTTTCCTTGGAGTTTCCTTGGCAGGTAATATATTTAGGCCTCGCAAAAGGCAGGATTGAGATACCTGCGGCTGTAATTGTATCTTAATCTAGTCTACACTTCAAAGAAGCCAAATGCCCGAAATGTATCGCACTAATAATCATTAATAGTTTTAATTGGCTTTCCCGGGGGTGACCCCTGCCAGGTACATTTCCGGGGATTTTACTAATTCTTCGGGATATGGGCTATAAACATCTGAATAAACCCCCATTCTCAGGGGCTGGGAGCTCAGAATATATGTACGGAAGTTATTGGTCAGGTCACAGGTGCAGTAGTGTGCCTAATAGAGCAGGCAGTTGTGGATGCCTTTATTATAGGGGGTGCAAGGCAAGTTTGTTGTTTATTTCATCTGCTGTGTGCAGTACACTGGCGAACAAATGTAAAAATACTAAGAATTCTGGAGTAATACTAAGAATACTAATACTAGAATACTGGCTTTCAATCCCACACTGGTTAGCCCAGGGATTTTGCTGTTTGTTAACCAAAGACGTACAATGCCCCTACCACATGGTGGGCTGTTTCCCAGAAATGCATAATGATCCACTCCTGCTCCCCATGTCCCTGAGAGCTTGGCAGCCTGCCATACTTGGAATAGCTTCCAGTCAAGGCTGAAATTGCAGCTAGAGTCCTTTTCCTGCAAATTTTTTTAAGGAAACCAGTTCCAGTTCATTTCAGTAAAAAAATCCTGGACAAAAGTCCTTGGGACAGTACTGCAGTATTCATATTTTTCTGTCATTTCTCAGTTCCCTCTTAAAACAGTGCATACTTTTCGAAATTTTCTTGCAGTTTTCCCTCCCCCCCCCCCCCCCACCCTATACAAAGTTGAAACTCGGAAAAAATTATTGATACATGCTTCTCAAACTCATTAATTATTCATGAGGGCAATAGCCAATAACTGAGGCATATTTGGGTCACGTGCATGAACCTTGATACCCAATGAACACTCAGATGAAAATCTTATGGGTTTTGATCTGAGATCAAACACTTACATTTTAATGGGCATTTTTCTATAGTAGAATAGTAATATATCGTTAACAAAAATTCCGAAATGACCTGAGTATTATTTGATATTATTAACTTTGATAGCGTCGGATACTGCAAACTATTCCATAAATGGTCTTCGGTGGATATCTCTCCCCCGACTTCTTGGCCACCTCCATCACAAACTTGCTAAGCCAGTAATTCAAGGTTACTGCATCCATTTCTTCAATGCTGGTAGAAAGCTGTGCAACCTACTTTTGAAATGAACGTACTTTTGAAATGTATTTGTTTTTAAAGTATTATAGCATTGTTTGTGTAGATTTTTTCCCCTGGGGTGGGGGCTTTTTTGACACTTTTGATTGACCTTTCGTTTCCCACCCTGGGGAATTTGATCAAAAAATTTTAAAATTTGTCAAATCCCCACCCCTTGCCCGCACTCCGCCCCCCCACGGGGTTTACATTGATAGGTGCATAAATGAATTGTGTCCAGACAATTGCACTGTGACTCAGTCAAGAATGCTCTTTAAGCTATGATTTTAAAAGATGATGTGACTCTTTGGGCTGGATTGTGTCGTTCCTCCTTTGGTTATTACTTTTGAATTAGCTTAACAGTCTTGTGACCGCTGGTTTGATTGACAGATTAGAGACAAGGTCAAGGTCCATCTGGCGTGGTGAATTAAGGCGTGCTGTGCCAGAGGAATTTTCTCATGGCTTCCCTGCTTGTGTCTTCAGCCTTCAGCCGAAAATGTGTCGGCCTCTGGCTGACAAAGCTCCTTGTTGCACGTGAGAAAAAACCTCTGGTACCTAGGGTATAGTCTTTTGGGAAACAGTTACAAATGTGCCCATGACGTTCATAATTTATGTTTTCATTTTTAGAAGAGTTGTTTGTGTACAACACTGGACTGATTCCAAGTCAATTTTATGAAGTGCTTGGAGGCAGAGATAGCACTGGATTTAAACATCTTTTGGTTTCTGCATCTCTTCTCATTCTTGGCACTGCTTTGGTGAGTAAGACAAGGGATATTTGTAGAAATGATAGAAATGTGGTGGTGAATTTAAAGCCTAGAGAATACATGTGAAAGATGTTTTTTCAGTCAGCAGTGTGCAAAGAAAGTGGTGACTGATAGCCTTGGGATAGTGGATTTTGCTATTAGGCTAAACAATTCTGTTCTTAACTTGGCCAAAGGCCAGATGAAAGTTTTTTGGAGAAGTCAAATTACACAAGAACTGTAGCCAATGCTTATTAAATTTTCTGTTTTTGGGCTAGTGGAAAATACTCTTGGGCTAGTACATACTACCCAAACATTGGCAAACTGTAAAACGAAATTTCATTAGTCAGTGATGTAGGCAGCTCAGAAGAAAAAATCTGGGTATACTTCCAATAACGGATAGGAGTCAAACCTATGACCTTCTGGTTACCAGTGTTCTCTCTAAATTTTAGCTCAGCGGGTAAGGGACCTGATTCATGGCCAGTAAGGCAAAAAATATGCACCAGAGGTGCACTTTCCTGCAGGGGATGGGGGTAGTGGAGTGAGGGACATGGCCCTGCCCTTGCTGAGAAATTTAGGGGCTAAGCTCTCTGAAACATCATTCCCTCATTTTAAGACCTATTTAACTCAAATACAGTGTAGCCTGTTGTTATCTTTTTTGATATCAATAAATTTACTTCATCTTTGAACAATGTTCTCTTTCTACAAATGTGTGTCCCATAAAAAGAAAAGCTGTGTATAATAATTATTTAGTATGTTTCCATATATACATTGTATTTATTCATTTTCCTCGTGAGAATTAAAATTAATTGGATCACAACTTCCCTTTTATAAAACCTACTTTTTCAATTTTAGTAAACCTTCAAGTGGTTGTAGGGGGGTGAGTGTTGCTTCAGGTGGTAAATTTTACCAGTTACTGCCTGATAAGAAGAACACTGGGTTACTAGTCCAGATACTCTACCACTAAGCTACAGGAGACTCCTGGGAGCTAAGGACAAACATCCTGAAATCTGCTAGGATTGGAATGTCTATATTAATTTGCTTATGCGCAATTATAGGAATGCGATGGTGAATTTTAAGCCTGGTGAATACTTGTTTGAGAAAGTCTGTCCGTCACATAGGCAGCTCGGAAGAAAAAATCAAAGTACTCCCAATAGGAGTCAGACCTACCACCTTGTGGTTACCAGTACTAGGGAGCTTTAGCATTGATGACAGCTACCTAAGCGAAAACTTCACCTTTAAAATGAATTTGTGTTTTTTCAAACTTTGTCATGTTTATATTCCAAATTGCTGAAAATGTAAAGTGTAGGCAAATGTCCCCGAGTTGATTTCTTGGGAACCGCACTCGAGTTTAGGAAGAGAAAGAAAACTTTGTAGTCTCTTGTTTACGGCCTCCATAAAATGTGGATTTAGACATTTTCATGTCGTAGTCATGCAGTGAGCGCAAAGAAATGCACAAAGAAGCATGATGCACATGCAAAGTTGTTTTTTTCCTCAATAAAACTATTGCTTTTTTTGATGTTCTTGTTGCTGTCGCTGTCGTTGTTGTTAAAGCTCCCTGTTAGTCCAGATGATAACCTATACACTGTAGCTTATAGATAGAGCCTCTGGACTAGTATCCAGAAGGTCATATACTAGTTTGGACTCAATGCTTTTTAGGAGTACTCATGCAGATTTTTTCTCTCAAGCTGCCTGCCATCATTTATATCTGAAAAATATTTTTCTCAAGAAGTAATCATAGGTTCGGCAAGATTACTGTATTACTTCAGTAATGCATCCTTTGATTTTGGGTTTACTGCTTTAATTATTTTTACAAATATTAGGGTGCATTTTTTCATTAACTTTAAGGCCTGTCCCTAAAATTAATTGTTATGTGTAGATCGAATAGTTATTTTAATTGCGAAATATTTCTTATAGGGAAAGAGTGCTGTGAAATATGTCTCTAGGACCCTTTATGTCAAGTGGCGAGAATTGTTGACTATGCGTCTACACTCTAGTTATTTTAGAAATTCCGCTTATTACAAGCTGAATGTTCTTCAAGACAGGCTGGATAACATGTGAGTGTGATTATGTAAATGTAAGGGAAACTTAATACATTGATTTTATCACTCGGGTACAAGCCATCAGGGATTGGGAAGGCAAAATAGACAAATGGGCCCATGGCCCCTGACTTTAAAAAGTCGTGGGCCATTTCGTAAAAGTATGGGCCATTGAAGTCATGGGGTGGGCCGGATGATAGGGAATAAAGAAATGATAGGTACAATTCGTAGTGGCAGTACAGTATACTTTGGTTTGAACCTACTTTTTACATTTCAATTCAGTTAGTGTTTCTCAGTTACAGTAAAATGTGCATGATATGTAACCCTGGCCACTGTACCTGTCACAGTCCCATGGCTTAAAAAAACATTATGTTACTGTAAAAGTCAACTCAAGAACTGAACTGTGGTAACAACTGTTAACAACTGTGGGAAAAACTATTTACACTGAACTTTTAGTTAGCAAGATTGACTTATTTCAGTGCCGTTCACAAAAAATATAACTTTGATACAGTTTCTGCTAAAACAATAAAATGTCATAATAACTCACTAGTCACACTCCCATTGTCAGAGTGTGAGAGACAGAATGGCTTGCTTTTAGAAGCCTTTACTTTTGTTGATGCCAAATAATGTTTTGCATCCCGAGGTTATGGCATTTTTTTTGCCATGTTTGAGGCAAATCTTAAAGAACATGGCATCTCTTTCGTACACTGGCCATGGCCATAAAGTTAGCCACTTCTGTTGGAACTTCCTGTTTTCGTTTATACTTGCAGTTGCAGGCCTTGAAAGTGTGGAAGTAGTGCTCGTTTCTTCACATTTATCAGTCATATCGGTGTTATCAATTTTGCGACCTATCTTATCGGAATCGTTGCTAAAAAAACTTGAAAGTCTTCTTTGCCCTTGACCATCTAATTTTGGAACTTTCTTTGGAGGCATTATCATGAAAAGCAAATAAATTCTTATTCATTTTGCGGTGAAAATGACGGAAACAAAAGTGAAGCACATGTCATGGCTCGACAGAACCTCGTTTGTGAGCTAAAAGCTAGGAGAGGTCTGGGGATGAAATAAACAAACACGAAAGGTTTCTGTCCGAAGAAACAAAGATATTTCATGTTTTAAATTTTTGTATTACGAAATTAATACACAGATTGAAGTGCTCATCACCTATTACACGACCAGGGCACATGCTGGGCCCATTTAGCAGTTTTTAAATGTGACATTTTCTAAATTTTTGCACCATTTGCGCATGGCACAAGGCCTTCCCAATCCCTGAGCCATACTTTGACTATTTATTGGATTTGTTGCATGATAGCCTTTGTTGCAGAAGTGATTTAACCTCTGTTTAGTAACATCTGCAAAGTGGTGCTGAGATTCTCTGGGCCCCCAATGGACTCAGGGAATTACCAGAAATGCATTTCAAGTTTCCTTTTATTATGATTGGAAAATTGACAATCGCTTTTTTAACAGGCCAATCATGGCAGGTATTCAAATCCTGGTACACAGGTGGGGACCCAGAAAAAGGATTTCAGCACTGTTTTGTAGACATACTTAACCACAGTTTAGTTTCATCTGAGGAGTGCTTAGGCTATTTCATGGTAGTCCTGAGTTTACTCTGATCCTTGACTGTGCCTCCCTAGTGAAAACTGTAAGTGTATAATTTTTGCTATTATTCAAACATTTCAATACACATCCATTTTCCCAACTTAAACAAATAATTATGTATACTGCAATAATGCGGAGGAACCTGTATTTCCTGAGTGAATGGTAAATTTTATGGTAAATTATTCCAAAATTTTCAGGCTTGTAGCCCTTCAATAATACTAGGACATTTCCAAGTTCCAAAAACCCTCACTTTCAAAATGAGGCCAAGTGCACATCCTTTCTTGTGAAAATGCATTTTATTTGCATGAGAATGAAAAATCATTTCCAAGGCTGAGCATGCACTTAACCTTGTTTTGATGCAGAGGCCCGGGGGAACTGGGAAATGGCCTATTTTATCAGTCTCTAGCTTCTGCGTGTCTGTTTTATTAGCCTGCAGTGCAGACATTTTCTTCGGGCGTGTGAATGTTTTTGCTCGTGAAAGTGCGGTGTTGAAACTCCATAAGAGAGGAGGAAAAGGGTGCAAGTCAAAGGGAGTGGGGGAGGGGGTGGGGAGAGAGAAGAGAAAATGCCTGCCTATTTTTTTTTCTCCCCTCCCCCTCCCCCCTTTCTTCTTTCTCCATAGCACCTACACCCCTGTACCTTAAAGGCTGCTATTTCTACTCTCCCCAATGTTCCTCTGTCATAATCAAATCGAAGATGGCAGCTAAAACAATGTGAACATAAACAAGCTTTCACCCGCCTAAAATACACCTGCAGTGCAGGCTACTGTACGGACTGATTAAATCTGTGCTACAGAGGTGTTGACTGAACTTGGGCATCTTTCCTAATTTTCACTTTCCCTCACAGTGACTTCTTCTTAATGTTGGCATTGCAACCATCATGGAAAATTGCTCTCCTGTAAAAACTTATGATATTATTGTTGTTATAAACATATCTGTAGTAAATATTTTAATAATTATTTTGCCTGCAACATTTTCCTGGTCACTAACTGCTTTCTCCATTATTATAATTTTTTTTTTTACTTTTAGCGATCAGAGAATCACACAGGATGTTCAGAAATTTTGTGACACTTTCCGGAAATGTAGCGTTGTTTTTATCATTTCTCCATTCACTGTTGGATATTATACCTACCAGTGCTATAAAAGGTAACTTGCCTATTTCTTTTTTCTTTAATGTTATCATCTAAAACCTATTTTCACACATCAGTGCACACCTGCCACCTTATAAGATGGCTGCTGTGTTGAGCCCAGTTTGTGCCTACAGTGTAGTTATCATCCAATGGAATCAATAATGAATGACAAGTGTAATCAATTACAGGTGACTCCCGATAACTTGAACCTTCTAGGGAAATCGAAAAAAGTTTTGAGTTATCGAGACTTTGAAGCAAATATACCCAGAAGTAAGAAAAAAAAAAAACAAATGGATGGGGAAGTATTGTAATATTAATAAACAACATAGTATTCAGGGATGGGCTGCCAGTGAATTTGAACTGGAGTGTCTTGAATGTCTCAGACTTCAGTACACAGTTTTATTTCCCTGACATGCGTTTATAACGTGGTTCGAGTTATCGAGGGCAAAATTATAAATTATAGAAATCATCTTAAGGGAAGCAAAAATTGTTTTTTTCAAGTTAGTGGGAGGTTCAAGTTATCGAGGGTTTGAGTTACTGAAGGTAAAATTACAGTAAACTGTGTGAAGGAAACCCAGGCAAAATTGACATTGGTTAGAGTTAGTGGGAGGTTTGAGTTATCAAGAGTCAACTGTATATCTCTCAAAAGGTTTCACAGTTTTTTACAGTTTTGTATATCTGTCGATATTAATCAATGCCATTATTGACCCGTCAATAACTGTTTTGGAAAATCAATGACCAATCAAAGAACATTATTAAAATGTAATTATCTGTCGTTTGTTGTTTCCCAATTTTATTCTAAGCACTGCAAGAAACATGACAACCCAACATTTCTCGAGGGTTATCCAAAAAATCATTTCAAATGCATGTTCATCGACTGTTAAAATTACAATTTGTGCCTTTGGAACATTGTGTAGTGTGAACATGTTTTGGCGCTAGTGTGAATGCAGTTGTAGGGTGCATGATCTGGATCAGGATCAGTGATCCAAGATCACTTGGATCATGGTACTAACACTATAAAATAAACCAATGAATTCATTTGATTTGCCATGATCCAAGTGATCTCAATCACTGAACCTGATCTGGATTATCCCAGTGGAACATACCTTTAGAAAACAGTTTGAGTTTTAATAGCGGGGGTTTTGAGTTAATGCCCAGTCAATTGCAAAATTCAATTTGCTATATAATTTGATTTATATAAATTGATAGTTACTGATTTTTCAGCTCTTCAGTGTATAGTGCAGTGCAAACTGAATTTATTTCATCAAAAACGGTAACATGATTAGGCATTTGTTGTGATAAAATGTGAACTGTTTGTTGCACCAATTAAAATCAAATTGATGGAGTGTTGACTAGTGTTAGATTTAGTGTTTTTACCGATTAAACAAAAAGAAAATGTAATGGGATGGCATCCAAGTGGAGTTTTAGGATCCAGACTTTGAGTTATTGGGGTAAATTAAGTGAATTTTTGATCAGGCGAAGTAAAATATAAATCAAGTTATCGGTGAATTCGATTTTCCGAGTTAAAGTTAACCAAGGAAAAATGACTGAAAAGTGGGGCAAAATCTAAGGGAAGTTTGAGTTAGCGAGGAGTTCGAGTTATTCTTTTTTGAGGTATCTGGGTTCTACTGTAGATGGATTTCTGATCTTGATTTTCTGGATCGTTTTGATTGACCACACTGTGGTAGAGGCAGGACTAACGATAGAGTGAAAGTCAATATTAACCAAATTTTAACAAATTAAAAATATTATACTATTTGATTTGTAAAGAGATGCTGAATGAAAGTTGTTTTCCCTCTAAGCTTTAGCCAAATATATTTGTCTGTTAATAAAAGTTACTGTAAAATTAATGTTGATATATATACCGGTATTTTGCCTTTTCTTTGCTGCCTGGTAAAACCACAGACACAGACTTGCTTAGCTTGTGTACTTTAAATACCCTGTTTTGTTCTCAAATAGTGCTGGCTATCTTGGACCACTTCTCATTTATGCCTATTTCTTTGTTGGAACAATTATTAACAAGTTGATAATGACTCCAATTGTTTCCCTGGTTGTCAAGCAAGAAAAACTGGAAGGCGACTTCAGGTATTCAGAAAATATGATTCTATTGCAAGTAAAATAGAAAGATAAAAATGTAAAATAAGTTGATAATAGAAGTAATGTCCATTACCTAGTTTTACTAGGGTGTGTCACCACCCTGATTGCATTATCCAGTTTAGGGTTTGTCACTGCCACCCTCATTACATGCACTCTATGGGGTGAGTTGCTACCACCCTCATTGTACTCCAGGGTGCACCCAACAATCTTTAGTCCCATTTACTGCCAGAGATTGTGGCATCAACCAGACCCAGATCACATTGCATCCCATCAAACCCTTTAACTATGAAGCATTTCAGGTTACAGGCTGGAAGTAATGTCTGATCCAGTCTGATTTAGTTTTTGTCAGTGGCTCTGCAGTAGCTTTTATGGATGTTACACAAGATTATTTTGTGACCAGAGTTCTTTTTACTTCGGCGGAGCACAAAGTAAAGGATTCGCAACGCTCAGGAATGTATCAAAGTTGCCATTTTTTGACAAGATTGGTCAAGCAAAGTTTGTAAGTTTTCGGTTCTATTCGGCTATTTGACGAAGTGAGAGCCGAATTAGTCCGAGATATCTCAAGATCACTTCGATTTCTTTGATTTATTCTTTAACTTTTTCGAGGAAGGAAGAATTATTATTTGGCTTTCCCGGGGTTTGAACCGACTCACCTGTGTGACCTGTCAGATCAGAGGAGACTCTAAGTTGAGGGATTAGCCGATTGCACTACTGCGACCCAAGGTAGTTTGGGATATGAAAAATAGTTATGAAATGATGCACTGGTTTCGGGACAAGATTGGGCATGCAAGTTCGTGACTTTTTGGCTTGTTTCAACTATTTCACGAAATGAGACCGGACTACTTCCTGATATCTTGAGATCACTTCGAGTTTAGTCTTTAATTACTCGAGGAATAAATAGAGGATATTTCGTTGCCGCACAGAGACATGAAATTTCTCTTTGAGTGTTGGAAAACATTTCACGAGTGAGCCCTCCTTTCAAACTGTTTTATGATGAATTTAAAGTTACAAAATGCTGCACAAAGACATTTTGTCTTTGTTGAGTGTTACATAGTAAAATTGCTTTCATGCGTTGTGTACTTTGTGGAATGTTCTCTACGTTTTTAGATTAGCCATGAACAATTAATTAGGGCATGTTTACATTTCAGCATGAGTCAGCAGATTTGCATCAGTTACTGAAATCATAAAATATGTCGAAAAGCTACTACTATTCGCCTGTTTAGTATTTTCTAGAACCTTATGTCAAACGGTATTCAAGTTCCAAGCGAGTTCTTTTGACGAACTAAGTTTTTTCCCACGAGCTGGACTGCTGTGTTTAGTCAAGTGTGACGAAGGTTGATTTTCAGGTTCTGTGTTTACAAGTTCGCGGAAGCCGTAAGATATCTGAAGTTCAAGTGAGAGTTTGTTGTTATTGGTAGAGGCTGTTTAGTTTTACTCAAAGTTCAAGTCAAGTTTGTGTTGGTGGATGCTGTGTTTTAAAGCTCTGTAAAGGCTATGTTCCTTTGGTGTTAAACTTCCTTGTGTTAATCCAACATCCCTGCGTGCTGATAGTCAGCGAATAATTATCCTCAAAACATTCGAACTAATGACTTTGAGTTTTAGCCAATTCCATGCTCAACGTAATTGACTCCTTACCCATGCCTTACATATCTTTAATCAGTACATGAGACTGCTATGCTGTTTTTGAAGCCTGATGTGACTAAGAAAAATAGAGAATTGTTTTTTAAGAAGGATTTGTATGGAGTCATCAGAGCATAACTGGGCTAATATCTCGGAGACAATTTGTCCCGAAATGCTAGTTTTTGGCAAGTAGGCCTCTTGGATGTTGCTCTTTTCAGAATATCCTGACAAATCCCATAATTTCACAAATTAACACCTTAATCTTACCATATTTGATTTCTTACTATTCCTCCGCATTTACAATTAATTAGTTCCACAACCACGACGCCGAAAAGGTACGCTCCGTAACGTCTTGTTTTGTAATGTTTGTCTCTGAATATTCTTTTGACTCTACTGCATTGGTGACATGTTCTCAAGGGCCATTCAGATACAAAAGTTTAGTTTAGTATCTGAGGCAGTTAAGGATTATCTGATGTAAAAAAGTAGGTGCGCAAAGATCCAAGGATGAACTTCACCCTGTTTTTTTCCTCTAATTAGTAGCATATCTGAGGAGTAAACCTTAATGAATACTCCCAGGGAAAGGAAGTCTTTACCGTAGGTCCAGTGATTGTTTTTATGCAGGACTCTTGCACCTTGTTGAATGTCCCAGACGTTTTTCTTGGTATTACATGTTTAGTGAGCCAAATGCTTATATTAGAATACAAGTCAAGTACAAGAGATTCGTGGCTTAAGGACTCTTAGAGTAAGGTAGCTTACAACAAGTTCTTTAATTACATGTAACTTCTTTTTTAACAGGTTTAAGCACATGCATATCAGGTCAAATGCAGAGTCAATTGCATTTTATAGGTCTTATTTATTGGAGAAAAGAAAAACTAATTCACGATTAAAGGTATGTTTACAAAGTTAGTATGTTCTTCCTGTTTGCCGCTACATGTAACTTTAAACATTAACTATTTTTTGTACTAGTATATTAGTATATTGTATTGTGGTCTCAAGTCCAGCCAGTTGCCTGGAATTTCTGTTGCGATCTTGCTGTTGGAGGTTAAATAATCTATCACCATCATGGAAATGGTCAGAGTGATTTTGTGAACGTACATTACATCTAAAAAGCCAACTAAATACATGTGACTATAGGAAATTTTAAGGGATTTCCTGGTCTGGGACCTGTGTCTTGAAAGGCCTGGAAACTTTTCAGGCCGACGAAAAATTTTAAAATCCACTCCTGTTGAATAGAAGCACAGTTCCTGGCACACAAACAGGTCAAAATTTTTTGCTTGGCTTACTGATAGTTTCTTGTATGAAATCTTTTCAAAATTATTGAAACTTTGATCTTTGGTCTTTGATCTTAAATGCAAACACAACTGAGCAAGATGAACTAAGATGACAAGAATCGTAAAATAAGTTTGTATATTTTGTAACATGTTATTTGTAATAACCTCAATACATCTTCCTGTGTCATTTATACAGATTTATCTTCCTTTTCCTTTCCTCTCCTCAAATACTTTATGTTTTCCTCTGCCTGCCTTGATTAGCCAAGCTATTTGTGAGAAGTGGATATTCGCGTGTACATGTTTGTTTTAATTTAATGTAATTCAATTTAATTAATAACTTATGAAGATCAATCAATTTCAACTTAACCTAAAACAGCTCTTTGGGTGTGAAAGTAAACAGGACTGTTTAATTCCAAGAAACAGGCCCCTGCACCCTACATAATAAACCTCTTGCCACCTCTTGTTTTGGGCAACTCACATTCTCCACTTTTTGTTAAACATTCTTATCTTCTTTCCTTTTTAGAGGCTTCTTCAAACACAGCAACGAATTGTCAACTTTGAAAGTATTCTTTTCTGTAAGTATTTTTTTTAACCCTTTCACTGCTTTCTAGAACAAGTTTTTTTGACATGATTTGCCACCCACCCCAATGAAAACAACTAATTTATAATAGCCCTTTTCTTTCCCCCTTTCCTTCCAATGGCAAAAAGTGAATATCCTTTGTCTCTCTCTCCAAAAAGTACTCTTGTCCCCATTTTCACTGTTGTCAAGTCCTGTTGTCACTGTTGTGGCTGTTAACACGGTTGTCACTGTTGTAACTGTTGTCACTTTTGTCGAAATTGTCACTGCTATCACTGTTGTCATTGTTATCGCCGTTGACACTGTTGTTTCTGTTAACGCTGTTGTCACTGTTGTCGCTGTTGTCACTATTGTCGCTATTATCACTTGTCGCTATTATCAATGTTGACAATGTTGACATCGCTGTGACACTGTCGTTGCTGTTGTCACTGTTGTTGCTGTCGTCACTGTTGTCACTGTTGTCACTGTTGTTGCTGTTGTCGCTGTTGTCACTGTCATCACTGTTGTCGCTGTTGACACTGTTGTCACTGTTGTTGCTGTTGTCACAGTTGTCTCTATTCTCACTGTTGTCACTGTTGACAAAGTTCTCAATGTTGTCGCTGTTGTAGCTGTGGTCTCTGTTGTTGCTGTTGTCTCTGTTGTTGCTGTTGTCACTGTTATCACTGTCATCACTGTTGTCACTATTGTCGCTGTTGACACTGTTGTCACCGTTGTCACTATCGTCGCTGTTGTCATCAATGTCACGCTTGTCGCCGTCATTGTTGTCACTGTTGTTGCTTTTTTCACCGTTGTCACCATTGTCACTGTTGTCACCGTTGTCACTGCTGTCACCATTTTCACTGTCCTCACCATTCTCACCGTTGTCACTGTTGTCACTGTTGTCACCGTTGTCACTGTTGTCACCGTTATCACTGCTGTCACCGTTGTCACTGTTGTCACCGTTGTCAGTGTTGTCAGCGTTACAGTCACTGTTGTCACTGCTGTCACCGTTGTCATTGTTGTCACCGTTGTCAATGTTGTCACTGTTGTCACCGTTCTCACCGTTCTCACCGTTCTCACTATTGTCACTGCTGTCACCGTTGTCACTGTTGTCACCGTTGTCACTGTTGTCACTGTTGTCACCGTTGATGCTGTTGTCACCGTTCTCACTGTTGTCACCGTTGACGCTGTTCTCACTGTTGTCGCTGTTGTTACCGTTGTCACTGTTGTCACTGCTGTTACCGTTGTCACTGCTGTCACCATGGTCACTGTTGTCACCGTTGTCACTGTTGTCACCGTTATCACTGCTGTCACCATTGTCACTGTTGTCACTGTTGTCAGTGTTGTCAGCGTTACAGTCACTGTTGTCACTGCTGTCACCGTTGTCACTGTTGTCACTATTGTCAATGTTGTCACTGTTGTCACCGTTGACACTGTTGTCACCGTTGTAACCGTTCTCACTGTTGTCACTGCTGTCACCGTTGTCACTGTTGTCACCGTTGTCACTGTTGTCACTGTTGTCACTGTTGATGCTGTTGTCACCGTTGTCACTGTTGTCACCGTTGACGCTGTTCTCACTGTTGTCGCTGTTGTCACCGTCGTCACTGTTGTCACCATTGTCACTGTTGTCACTGCTGTTACCGTTGTCACTGCTGTCACCATTGTCACTATTGTCACCGTTGTCACCGTTGTCACTGTTGTCACCATTGTCACTGTTGTCACCATTGACGCTGTTGTCACTGTTCTCACCGTTGTCACCGTTGACACTGTTGTCACTGTTGTCCCTGTTGTCACCATTGTCACGGTTCTCACTGTTGTCACCGTTGTCACTGCTGTCACCGTTGTCGCTGTTGTCACCGTTGGCACCGTTGTCACAGTTGTCACCATTGACACTGTTGTCACTGTTGTGGCTGTTGTCACCGTTGTCACTGTTGTCACCGTTGTCACCGTTGTCACTGTTGTCACCCTTGTCACCATTGTCACCGTTGTCACTGTTGTCACTGTTGTCACTGCTGTCGCCGTTGTCACTGTTGTCACTGTTGTCACTGTTGTCACCGTTGTCACTGTTGTCACGGTTGTCACTGCTGTCACCGTTGTCACTGTCGTCACCATTGACACTGTTGGCACTGTTGTCACTGTTGTCACTGTTGTCACTGCTGTCACCGTTGTCACCGTTGTCACTGTTGTTTCTGTTAACGCTGTTGTCACTGTTGTCACTGCTGTCACCGTTGTCACTGTTGTCACCATTGTCACTGTTGTCACTGCTGTCACCGTTGTCACTGTTCTCACCATTGTCACCGTTGTCACTGTTGTCACCATTGTCACCATTGTTGTCACTGCTGTCACCATTGTCACTGTTGTCACCGTTGTCACTGTTGTCACTGTTGTAACCATTGACGCTGTTGTCACTGTTGTCACCATTGACCCTGTTGTCGCTCTTGTCACCCTTGTCACTGTTGACACTGTTGTCACCGTTGTCACCATTGTCACTGTTGTCACCGTTGATGCCGTTGTCACTGTTGTCTCTGTTGTCACTGTTGTCACTGTTGTCATCGTTGTTGCTGTTGTCACTGTTGTCACTGTTGACACTGTTGTCGCTGTTGTTGCTGTTGTCGCTGTTGTTGTTGTTGTCGCCGTTGTCACTGTTGTCACCGTTGTTACCGTTGTCACTGTTCTCACCGTTGTCACTGTTGTCATCGTTGTCACTGCTGTCACCGTTGTCACCATTTTCACTGTTCTCACTGCTGTCACCGTTGTCACCGTTGTCAATGTTCTCACTCTTATCACCGATATCACTGTTGTCACTGCTGTCACCGTTGTCACTGTTGTGAATGTTGTCACTGTTCTCACCGTTGACACTGTTGTCACCGTTGTCACCGTTCTCACTGTTCTCACTGCTGTCACCATTGTCACTGTTGTCACTGTTGTCACCGTTTATGCTGTTTTCACCGTTGTCACTCTTGTCACCGTTGACGCTGTTCTCACTGTTATCGCTGTTGTCACCGTCGTCACTGTTGTCACCATTGTCACTGTTGTCACTGCTGTTACCGTTGTCACTGCTGTCACCATTGTCACTGTTGTCACCGTTGTCACCGTTGTCACTGTTGTCACCATTGTCACTGTTGTCACCATTGACGCCGTTGTCACTGTTGTCACTGTTGACACTGTTGTCACTGTTGCCCTGTTGTCACCATTGTCACGGTTCTCACTGTTGTCACCGTTGTCACTGTTGGTTCTGTTGTCACCGTTGTCACCGTTGTCACAGTTGTCACCATTGACACTGTTGTCACTGTTGTCGCTGTTGTCGCTGTTGTCACCGTTTTCACTGTTGTCACCCTTGTCACGATTGTCACCGTTGTCACTGTTGTCACCGTTGTCACTGCTGTCACCGTTGTCACCGTTGTCACGGTTGTCACCGTTGTCACTGTTGTCACCGTTGTCACTGCTGTCACCGTTGTCACTGTTTTCACCATTGTCACTGTTGTCACTGCTGTCACCTTTGTCACTGTTGTCACTGTTCTCGCCGATGTAACTGTTGTCACTGCTGTCACCATTGTCACTGTTGTCACTGCTGTCACCTTTGTCACTGTTGTCACTGTTCTCGCCGATGTAACTGTTGTCACTGCTGTCACCATTGTCACTGTTGTGACCATTGACGCTGTTGTCACTGTTCTAACTGTTGTCACTGTTGTCACTATTGACCCTGTTGTTGCTCTTGTCACCCTTGTCACTGTTGACACTGTTGTCACCATTGTCACCATTGTCACTGTTGTCACCGTTGTCACTGTTGTCACTGTTGTCACCATTGATGCCGTTGTCACTGTTATCACTGTTCTCACCGTTTCACTATTGTCATCGTTGTCGCTGTTGTCGCTGTTGTCGCTGTTGTCACTGTTGACACTGTTGTGGCTGTTGTTGCTGTTGTCGCTGTTGTTGTTGTCGCCGTTGTCACTGTTGTCACCGTTGTCATCGTTGTCACTGTTGTCATCGTTGTCACTGCTGTCACCGTTGTCACCTTTTTCACTGTTGTCACTGCTGTCACCGTTGTCACTGTTGTCACTGTTGTCAATGTTTTCACTCTTGTCACTGATATCACTGTTGTCACTGCTGTCACCGTTGTCACTGTTGTCACGGTTGTCACTGATCTCACTGTTGTCACCATTGACACTGTTGTCACTGTTGTCACTGTTGTCACAGTTGACACTGTTGTCACCGTTGACACGGTTGTCACTGTTGTCGCTGTTGTCACCGTTGTCACCCTTGTCACTATTGTCACCGTTGTCACTGTTGTCACTGCTCTCACCGTTGTCACTGTTCTCACCGTTGGCACTGTTGTCACTGTTGTCACTGTTGTCGCCGATGTAACTGTTGTCACTGCTGTCACCATTGTCACTGGTGTCACCATTGTCACCATTGCCACTGTTATCACTGTTCTCACCGTTGTCACTCTTGTCATCGTTGACGCTGTTGTCACTGTTGTCCCTGTTGTCACTGTTGTCACTGTTGTCACCGTTGTCACTGCTGTCACCGTTGTCACTGTTGTCGCTGTTGTCACCGTTGTCACAGTCATCACTGTTGTCACTGTTGTCGCAGATCTCACTGTTGTCACTGCTGTCAGTGTTGTCACTGTTGTTACCGTTGTCACTGTTGTCACCGTTGTCAGTGTTGTCACTGTTCTCACCGTTGTCACTGTTTTCAACGTTGACGCTATTGTCACTGTTGTCACCGTTGTCGCTGTTTTCACCGTTGTCGCTGTTGTCACCGTTGTTGCTCTTGTCACCGTTGCCACTGTTGTCACCATTGTCACTGTTGTAACCCTTGTAACTATTGTCACCGTTGTCACTGTTGCCACTATTGTCACTGTTGTCCCCATGGTCTCTGCTCTCACCATTGTCACTGTTGTCATCGTTGTCACTGTTGTTACTGTTGTCACTGTTGTCACCGTTGTCACTGTTGTCACCATTGTCACTGTTTTCACTGCTGTCACCTTTGTCACTGTTGTCACCATTGTCACTGTTTTCACCGTTGTCACCACTGTCACCGTTGACGTGTTGTCACTGTTTTCGCTGTTGTTACCGTTGTCACTGTTGTCACCGTTCTCACTGTTGTCACCATTGTCACTGCTGTCACCGTTGTCACTGTTGTCACTATTTTCACTGTTTCATTGTTGCCACCATTGACGCAGTTGTCACTGTTCTGTCCATTGTCACTGTTGTCACCGTTAACGCTGTTGTCACTGTTGTCCCTGTTGTCACTGTTGTCACCGTTGTCACTGTTGTCACTGCTGTCACCATTGTCACTGTTGTCAACGTTGTCACTCTTGTCACTGTTGTCACAATTGACGCTGTTGTCACTGCTCTCACCGTTGTCACTTTTGTCACCGTTGTCACTGTTCTCACCATTGTCACCGTTGTCACTGTTGTCGATGTTGCTCCCGTTGTCACCGTTGTCACAGTTGTCACTGTTGTTACCGTTGTCACTGTGGTCACCGTTGTCACTGTTTTCACTCTTCTCACCATTGACGCTGTTGTCACTGTTCTGACCGTTGTCACTGTTATCACCGTTTACGCTGTTTTCACTGTTGTCGCTATTGTCACTGTTGTAACCCTTGTCACTATTGTCAGCGTTGTCACTGTTGTCACTGATGTCACCGTTGTCACTGTTTTCACCGTGGTCACTACTGTCACCGTTGTCACTGTTGGTATTGTTGTCACTGTTGTTACTGTTTTCACTGTTGTCACCGTTGTCACTGTTGTCACTGTTGTCACTGCTGTCACCGTTGTCACTGTTGTCACTGTTGTCACTGCTCTCACCGTTGTCACTGTTGTCACCGTTGTCACTGTTGTCACTTTTGTCGCAGATGACAGTGTTGTGACTGCTGTCCCCATTGTCACTGTGTTCACTGTTGTCACCATTGACGCTGTTGTCACTGTTCTAACCATTGTTACTGGAATCACCGTTGACCCTGTTGTCTCTCTTTTCACCCTTGTCACCGTTGACACTGTTGTCATGGTTGTCACTGTTGTCACTGCTGTCACCGTTGTCACTGTTGTTACCGTTGTCACTGTTGTCACTATGGTCACCATTGACGCTGTTTTCACTTTTGTCGCTGTTGTCACCGTTGTCACTGTTGTCACCATTGTCACTGTTTTCACCATTATCACCACTGTCACCGTTGACGCTGTTGTCACTATTTTCGCTGTTGTTACCGTTGTCACTGTTGTCACCATTCTCACTGTTGTCACCATTGTCACTGCTGTCACCATTGTCACTGTTGTCACTATTTTCACTGTTTCATTGTTGCCACCATTGATGCAGTTTTCACTGTTCTTTCCATTGTCACTGTTGTCACCGTTAATGCTGTTTTTCACTGTTTTCACTGTTGTCACCGTTGTCACTGTTGTCACTGCTGTCACCATTGTCACTGTTGTCAATTTTGTCACTGTTGTCACTGTTGTCACCATTGACGCTGTTGTCACTGATCTCACCGTTGTCACTTTTGTCACCGTTGACGCTGTTGTCACTGTGGTCCCTGTTGTCACTGTTTTCACTGTTGTCACCATTGTCACTGTTGTCACTGTTGTCACTGTTCTCACCATTGTCACCGTTGTCACTGTTGTCGATGTTGTTCCCGTTGTCACCGTTTTCACAGTTGTCACTGTTGTCACTGTTGTCATGGTTATCACCGTTGTCAGTGTTGTCACTGCTGTCACGGTAGTCACTGCTGTCACCATTGTCACTGTTGCCACCATTGTCACCGTTGTCACTGCTGTCACCAATGTCACTGTTTTCACCATTGTCACTGTTGTCACTGTTGTCACCATTGACGCTGTTGTCACTGTTCTTACTGTTGTCACTGTTGTCATCGTTGTCACTGTTGTCACTAATGTCACTGTTGTCGCTGTTGTCACCGTTGTCACTGTTGTCATTGTTGTCACTGTTGTCACTGCTGTCACCAATGTCACTGTTTTCACCATTGTCAAGGTTGTGACTGTTGTCACCATTGTCGCTGTTGTCGCTGTTCTTCCTGTTTTCACTGTTGTCCCTTTTGTCACCGTTGTCACTATTGTCACTGTTGTCACTGTTGTCACCGTTGTCACTGCTGTTACCGTTGTCACTTGTCGCTGTTGTCACAGTTGTCACTCTGGTCCCTGTTGTCGCGGATGTCACTGTTGTCACTGCTCTCACCGTTGTCACTGTTATTACCGTTGTCACCGTTGTCAGTGTTGTCACTGTTCTTACAATTGACGCTGTTGTTACTGTTCTCACCGTTGTCACTGTTGTCACCGTTGACGCTGTTGTCACTGTTCTCACTGTTGTCGCTGTTGTTACCGTTGTTGCTGGTGTCACCGTTGTCGCTGTTGTCACCGTTGTCACTGTTGTCACCATTGTCACTGTTATAACCCTTGTAACTATTGTCACCGTTGTCACCATTGTCACTGTTGTCACTGTTGTGACCATTGACGCTGTTGTCACTGTTCTCACCGTTGTCACTGTTGTCACCGTTGACACTGTTGTCGCTGTTGTCCCGGTTGTCACCAATGTCACGGTTCTCACTGTTGTCACCGTTGTCACTGCTGTCACCGTTGTCACTGTTGTCGCTGTTGTCACCGTTGGCACCGTTGTCACAGTTGTCACTGTTGTCACCATTGACACTGTTGTCACTGTTGTGGCTGTTGTCACCGTTGTCACTGTTGTCACCGTTGTCACCGTTGTCACTGTTGTCACCCTTGTCACCATTGTCACCGTTGTCACTGTTGTCACCGTTGTCACCGTTGTCACTGTTGTCACCCTTGTCACCATTGTCACCGTTGTCACTGTTGTCACCGTTGTCACTGTTGTCACTGCTGTCGCCGTTGTCACTGTTGTCACTGTTGTCACTGTTGTCACCGTTGTCACTGTTGTCACGGTTGTCACTGCTGTCACCGTTGTCACTGTCGTCACCATTGTCACTGTTGTCGCTGCTGTCACCGTTTTCACTGTTCTTACCGTTGTTACTGTTGTCACTGATGTCACTGTTGTCACTGCTATCACCATTCTTACTGTTATCACCGTTGTCACCTTTGACACTGTTGTCACTGTTTTCGTTGTTGTCACCGTTGTCGCTGTTCTTACCGTTGTCACTGTTGTCATTGTTGTCACTGTTGTTACCCTTGCCACTATTGTCACTCTTATCACCGTTGTCAGTGTTGTCACCGTGGTCACTGCTGTCACCGTTGTCATCGTTGTCACTGTTGTTACTGTTGTCACTGTTGTCATTGTTGTCACCGTTGTCACTGTAGTCACCGTTGACCCTGTTGTCATTGTTGTCACTGTTGTCACCATTGACGCTGTTGTCACTGTTGTCGCTGTTGTCACTGTTGTCACCGTTTACGGTGTTGTTACTGTTGTCACCATTCTCACTGTTGTCGCTGCTGTCACAATTGACACTGTGTCACTGTTGTCAGTGTTGTCGCTGATGTCACTGTTGTCACTGCTGTCACTGTTCTCACTGTTGTCACTGTTTGTCACCATTGACACTGTTGTCACCATTGACGATGTTCTCACTGTTGTCGCTGTTGTCACCTTTGTCCCTGCTGTCACCATTGTCACTGTTGTTACTGTTGTCACCGCTGTCACTGCTGTCACCAATGTCACTGTTGTCACCATTGTCACTGTTGTCACTGTTGTCACTAATGACGCTGTTGTCACTGTTGTTACCGTTGACGCTGTTGTCACTGTTGTCCCTGTTGTCACCATTGTCACAGTTCTCACTGTTGTCAACGTTGTCACTGCTGTCATCGTTGTCACTGTTGTCGCTGTTGTCATCTTTGTCACCGTTGTCACAGTGTTCACTGTTGTCACCATTGACACTGTTGTCACTGTTTTCGCTGTTGTCACCTTTGTCACTCTTTTCATCGTTGTCACTGTTGTCACCCTTGTCACTATTGTCACCATTGTCACTGTTGTCACTGTTGTCACTGTCGTCACCGTTGTCACCGCTGTTACCGTTGACGCTGTGGTCACTGTTTTCGCTGTTGTGACCGTTGTCACTGTTGTCACCGTTGTCATTGCTGTCACCGTTGTCACTGTTGTCACCATTTTTATTGTTGTCATTGTTGTGACCATTGACGCAGTTGTCACTGTTCTTACCGTTGTCACTGTTGTCACCGTTAACGCTTTTGTCACTGTTGTCCTTGTTGTCACCATTGTTACCGTTGTCACTGGTGTCACTGCTTTCACCATTGTCACTGTTGCCAACGTTGTCACTGTTGTCACCATTGACGCTCTTGTCACTGCTCTCACCATTGTCACTGTTGTCACCGTTGTCACTGTTCTCAACATTGTCACTGTTGTCACTGTTGTCGATGTTGCTCCCGTTGTCACCGTTGTCACAGTTGTCATTGTTGTCACTGTTGTCGCCGATGTCACTGTTTTCACTGCTGTCGCTTTTGTCTCTTTTGTCACCGTTGTCACTGTTGTCACCATTGACGCTCTTGTCACTGCTCTCACCATTGTCACTGTTGTCACCGTTGTCACTGTTCTCAACATTGTCACTGTTGTCACTGTTGTCGATGTTGCTCCCGTTGTCACCGTTGTCACAGTTGTCATTGTTGTCACTGTTGTCGCCGATGTCACTGTTTTCACTGCTGTCGCTTTTGTCTCTTTTGTCACCGTTGTCACTGTTGTCACCATTGACGCTGTTGTCACGGTTGATACTGTTTTCACCGTTGTAACTTTTGTCACCATTGTCACTGTTGTCACCGTTGTCACTGCTGTTACTGTTGTCACTGTTCTCACCATTGTCACTGTTGTTACTGTTGTCACTCTTGTCACGGTTGTCACTTTTGTCTCCGTTGTCACTGTTGTCAGTGCTGGCACAGTTGTCACTGTTGTTACCATTCTCACCGTTCTTACTGTTGTGACAGTTGTCACCGTTGCCACTGTTGTCAGCGTTGTCACCATTGTCACTGCTGTCACCCTTGTCAGTGTTGTCACTGTTGTCACTGCTGTCACCGTTGTCACTGTTGTCACTGTTGTCACTGTCTTCACCCTTGACACTTTTGTCACCGTTGTCACCATTGTCACTGTTGTCACTGCTGGCACCGTTGTCACTGTTGTCATCGTTGTCACTGTTGTCACCACTGACGTTGTTCTTACTGTTGTCGCTGTTGTCACGGTTGTCACTGTTGTCACAGTTGTCACTGTTTTTACTGCTGTCACCATTGTCACTAATTTCACCGTTGTCACTGCTGTCACCGTTGTCACTATTGTCACCGTTGTCACTGTTGTCACTGTTGTTACCGTTGACACTGTTGTCACTCTGTCACCGTTGTCACTGTTGTCACTGCTGTCACCGTTGTCACTTTTGTCACCGTTGTCAGTGTTGTCACCGTTGACGCTGTTTTCAGTGTTGTTGCTGTTTTCACGGTTGTCAATGTTGTCACCTTTTTCACTATTGTCACCGTTGTCACTGTTGTCACCGTTGGAGCTCTTGTCACCGTTGTCACAGTTGTTTTTGTTGTTGCCGATGTCACTGTTGTCACTGCTGTCACTGTTATCACTGCTGTCACCGTTGTCACTGTTGTCACTGTTGTCACCGTTGACGCTGTTGTTACGGTTGTCACTGTTGTTACTGTTGTTACCCTTGACGCTGTTGTCACCGTTGTCACTGTTGTCACCTTTGTCACGGTTGTCACTGTTTTTACTGTTGACACTGTTGTCACCATTGTCACCGTTGTTACTGTTGTCTTTGCTGTCACCGTTGTCACTGTGATCACCGTTGTCACTGTTGTCACGGTTGACGCTGTTGTCACCGTTGTCCCTGGTGTCCCTTTTTTCTCTGTTGTCACCGTTGTCCCTGTTGTCACTGTTGTCACTGTTCTCACCGTTGTCACTGCTGTCACCGTTGTCACTGTTTTTACCATTCTCACCATTATCACTGTTGTCGCTGTTGTCACCGTTCTCACCGTTGTCACAGTTGTTGCGGTTGTCACTGTTGTCGTTGTTGTCACCATTGTCGCTGTTGTTACCGTTGTCACTGTTGTCACCCTTGTCACTAGTGTCACCGTTTTCACTGTTGTCACTGCTGTCACCGTTGTCACTGTTCTCACCGTTGTCACTGTTGTCACCGTTGTCACTGCTGTCCCTGTTGTCACGGTTCTCACTGTTGTCACCGTTTACACTGTTTTCATCGTTTTCACTGTGTTCACTGTTGTCACTGTTGTCACCGTTGTCACTGTTGTCATCGTTGTCACTGTTGTCCCTGCTGTCACTGTTGTCAGCGTTGTTACTGTTGTCACCGTTGTCACTGTTGTCATCGTTGTTACTGTTTTCACCGTTGACGCTGTTGTCACCGTTGTCACCATTTTCACTGTCCTTGCTGTTGTTACTGTTGTCACCATTGACGCTGTCGTCACTGTTGTCGCTGTTGTCACCGTTGTCACCATTGTCATTGTGTTCACTGTTTCCAGTGTTGTCACTGTGGTCACTGTTGTCACTATTGTCGTTGTTCGTCACCATTGTTTACTGTCGTTGCTGTTGTCATCGTTGTCTCTAATGTGGCTGTTGTCACCGTTGTCAGTGTTGTCACCGTTTACGCTGTTCTCAGTGTTGTCACTGTTGTCACAGTTTTCACTGTTGTCACCTTTGTCACTATTGTCACCGTTGTCACCGTTGGAGCTGTTGTCACTGTTGTCACAGTTGTTTCTGTTGTTGCCGATGTCACTGTTGTCACTGCTGTCACTGTTATCACTGCTGTCACCGTTGTCACTGTTGTCACTGTTGTCACCATTGACGCTGTTGTCACCGTTGTCACTGTTGTTACTGTTGTCACCCTTGACGCTGTTGTCACCGTTGTCAGTGTTGTCACTGTGTCACCGTTGTCACTTTTGTCACCTGTCACGGTTGTCTCTGTTGTCACCGTTGACACTGTTGTCACCATTGTCGCCGTTGTCACTGTTGTGTTTGCTGTCACCGTTGTCACTGTGATCACCGTTGTCACTGTTGTCACCGTTGACGCTGTTGTCACCGTTGTCCCTGCTGTCACTGTTGTCACTGTTGTCACTGTTCACACCGTTGTCACTGTTTTTACCATTGTCACCATTATCACTGTTGTCGCTGTTGTCACCGTTGTCACAGTTGTCACAGTTGTCGCTGTTGTCACTGTTGTCGCTGTTGTCACCATTGTCGCTGTTGTTACCGTTGTCACTGTTGTCACCCTTGTCACTGGTGTCACCGTTTTCACTGTTGTCACTGCTGTCACCGTTGTCACTGTTGTCACCGTTGTCACTGTTGTGACCGTTGTCACTGCTGTCCCTGTTGTCACCGTTCTCACCGTTGTCACTGTTGTCACTGTTGTCACTGTTGTCACCGTTGACACTGTTGTCATCGTTTTCACGGTGTTCACTGTTGTCACTGTTGTCACCGTTGTCACTGTTCTCATCGTTGTCACTGTTGTCACTGCTGTCATTGTTGTCACCGTTGTTACTGTTGTCACCGTTGTCACTGTTGTCGTTGTTGACGCTGTTGTCACTGTTCTTATCGTTGTTACTGTTTTCACCGTTGACGCTGTTGTCGCTGTTGTCACCGTTGTCACCATTTTCACTGTCCTTGCTGTTTTTACTGTTGTCACCATTGACGCTGCCGTCACTGTTGTCGCTGTTGTTACTGTTGTCACCATTGTCACTGTTGTCACTGTTTTCAGTGTTGTCGCTGTGGTCACTGTTGTCACTGTTGTTGTTGTTCGTCACCATTGTTTACTGTCGTCACTGTTGTCATCGTTGTCTCTAATGTCGCTGTTGTCACCATTGTCATTGTTGTCTTTGTTGTCACTTTCGTCACCGTTGATGCTGTTGTGACTGTTGTCGTTGTTGTCACTGTTGTCGCTGTTGTCACTGTCGTCGCCGTTGTTACTGTTGTCACTGTTGTCACTGTTGTCACTGTTGTCACTGTTTTTACCGTTATCACTGTTGTCACTCCTGTCACTGTTGACACTGTTGTCACTGTTGTCACTGCTGTTAGTATTGTCACCGTTAATGCTGTTGTCACTGTTGTCATCGTTGACGCTGTTGTCACTGGTTTCACCGTTGACGCGGTTGTCACCGTTGTCACTGTTGTTGCTGTTGTCACCGTTGTCACTGTTGTCACTGATGTCACGGTTGTCACCATTGTCACTGTTGTCACCATTTTCACTGTTGTCACCGTTGTCACTGTTGTCACCATTATCACTGTTACTGTTGTCACCGTTGTCACTGTTGTTGCTGTTGTCACCTTTGACGCTGTTGTTACTGTTGTCACCGTTGTTGCTGTTGTCACTGTTAACCGTGTTGTCGCTGTTGTCACTGTTGTCCCTGTTGTCGCTGTTGTCACTGTTGTCACTGTTGTCGCGGTTGTCACTGTTGTCGCTGTTGTCAACCTTCTCACTGTCATCGCTGTTGTCATTGTTGTCACAGTTGTCACCGTTGATACTGTTGTAACTTTTGTCGGTGTTGTTATCGTTGTCACTGTTGTGACTGTTCTCACTGTTGTCACTGTTGACGCTGTTTCGCCTTTCTCATTGATGTCACTGTTGTCTGTGTTGTCACCATTGTCACCGTTGTCACTGTTGTCACCGTTGACGCTGTTGTCAGTGTTGTCCCTGTTGTCACTGTTGTTGCTGTTGTCGCCATTGTCACTGTTGTCACTGTTGTCAATGTTGTCACTGTTGTCCCTGTTGTCAGTGTTGTCACTGTTCTTGTTGTTGTAACCGTTGTCACCATTTTCACCGTTGTCACTTTTGTAACTGTTGTCACTGTTGACGCTGTTGTCACTGTTGTCGCTGTTGTCATTGCTGTCACCGTTGTCACTGTTTTCACCGTTGTCACCGTTGTCACTGTTGTCAGCGTTGTCACTGTTGTCACTGTTGTCACCGTTGTCACCATTGTGACTGTTATCACGGTTGACACTGTTGTCACCGTTGTCACTGTTGTCACTGCTGTCACCGTTGTCACTGTTGTCGTCGTTGTCACTTTTTTCACCGTTGATGCTGTTGTCACTGTTCTCACCACTGTCACTGTTGTCACCATTGATGCTGTTGTCACTGTTTTCACCGTTGTCACTTTTGTCACTGTTGTCACTGTTGACACTGTTGTCGCTGTTGTCACTGTTGTCACTGCTGTCACCGTTGTCACTGTCGTCACCGTTGTCACTGTTGTCACTGTTTTCACCGTTGACACTGTTGTCACTGTTGTTACTTTTGTCTCTGTTGTCATTGGTGTCACTGTTGTCATTTTTGTCACTGTTATCACCGTTGTCGCTGTTGTCATCGTTGTCACTGTTGTCACCGTTGTCACCTTTTTCACTGTTGTCACTGTTGATGCTGTTTTCGCTGTTGTCACTGTTGTCGCTGTTGTCACCGTTGTCACTTTTGTCGCTGTTGTCGTCGTTGTCACTGTTTTCACGGCTGACGCTGTTGTCACTGTTTTCTTTGTTGTCGTCGTTGTTACTATTGTCACCGTTGTCGTTGTTGTCACTTTTGTCGCTGTCATCACTGATGTCACTGTTGTCATCGTTTTCACTTTTGTCGCTGTTGTCACCGTTGTTGTTGTTGTCACCGTTTTCGCTGGTGTCACTGTCACCAGGGTTGTTGCTGTTTTCACTGTTGTGAATGTTGTTTCTGTGGTCACTGTTGTCACTGTTGTCCGTGATGGCACTGTTGTCGCTGTTGTCACTTTTGTCGCTGTTGTCTCTGCTGTCGCTGTTGTCGCTGTTGTTACTGTTGTAGCTGTTGACACTTTTATCACTGTTGTCGCTGATGTTGCTGTTGTGGCTCTTATGACTGTTGTCACCGTTGTTACTGTTGTTGCTGTTGTAACTATTTTCACTGGTGACGCCGTTTTTATTGTTGTGACTGTTATCGCCGTTGGTACTGTTGTTATTGTTGTCGCTCTTTTTGCTACTTTACCTATTTTCACTGTTGTTTCTGTTGACACTGTTTTTACAGTTGTCATTGTTGTCCTTGTTGTTTCTGTTGACACTGTTGACTCTGTTTTTATTGTTGTCACTGTTGGTGCTGTCACAGTTGTCACTGTGGTCATTGTTGTCGCTGTTGACACTGTTGTCAGTGTTGTCGCTGTTAACACTGTTGTCGCTGATGTCGTGGTTTTTACTGTTGTCGTTGTTATCACTGTTGTCATCGGTTTCACTGTTTTGACTGTTGTCTCTGTAGTGTTTTTTGTCGCTGTTGTTGCTGTTGTCAATGCTTTCACTGTAGTTCTTGTTGTCACTGTTTTTGCTGTCGTCAGTGTTGTCACTTTTGTCGCTGTTGCCACTGTTTTCACTGTAGTCACTGAGTAATATTGAAGTCACCAACAGATTAGTTTATACTAGTACAAACTTTTAAGCTTTGAGTTTGGTTGGAAAAGGTTAGTATTGAAATATGGAAAAATAGCTGCTTTGCTCAAGTCAAATGCAGCTAGTTATTTTTTCCAGACAGCAGTGGTGTGTGAGAAAAGCAAAATTGTCCAATTACTTTTATAAGACCCAAACACTCATCTCTCTTTTTCATGCAAAAAATAGAACAAAACAAAACAGAAACGCCTTACTTGCCCTCCGAGCAAAAAAGCCCTGCACTTCTTTACAAGTACTAAAGAGGAACAACCCTTAGCAGAAAAGCGATTCTCCTTTAGTGCATTCAAAGCCACTATCCCTCTCCCTTAAAAAGTAATAGTCCAGGGGGTCAATTTAATAAACCTTTTAATTACCAGTTTAACCATTGTTTTCAGACTCTAAAAAAACAATGGCTACACATGTAAACTGCATCTACAATAATGTAAAAGTTTTATTTAATTGACCTTATGAGGTGAAGGATACAATAACCTTTTTTCTTCATAGTTTAACATAGTGGTCATTTGTACAGGACCCGTGCACTTGTAGTTGGTATTCATACATGATTCTGACTATATTGATTAGGGTTATTAGTGTTAAGCACTTAAAATAGTGATTCCCTGACCATACTGATTAGGGTTAAGCACTGACTGGATGGTAAGCTTCTTAGGGTTTGGATGTTGCTATAGAGCGGTTTTCATTTGAGTGTCGAAAAGTAATTGGTTTTGCACTTTCTACACGATGCGATTGGCTTAAAAGATTCGCGCCACCTTTTCAGAAGTAAAACCAAAGTCAATTGTGACGCGCTCGCATGCATTTTCCCGCGCTTTGCGTCAGCCACATGTAATTACTTCGAGTTTTGATTGGTTCAATGTATTGTCTGTGTCCTATGTGATTGGCCAGAGTAATTACTTTGGTTTTGGTTTTACGACACTCGAACGAAAACCACTCTATACATTGAACCAAAGCAATGCACAGTGGTATAGTGCAGTGGCGGATCCAGACCTTCAGGTTAAGAGGGGAGTGGTGGGGTCATCCAGACCCTGAGATAATGGGGGGCGGGGACAATTGGGCCTCAGTTTGGTCTAAAAATTAGGGAGGGAAGGCAGCCCCCCCCCCCGGGTCCCTCCCCTGGATCTGCCTCTGTAGTGGTTGAGGTTATCATCTGCAGTCGCTATGCCCCGGGTTCCGACCTCGGTCATTCCATAGTGAATTTTTTCCTCTTAAAAATTGCCACTGAATTTTTTCCTTAAAAGTTGGAGAGACATATGCTTTTATGAACATTTGTTGAGCAAACATTTTAAGAGACTCCTTAGAAATTTCGTGGAAATTTCATGAAGAGAGTTTATCCCGTATGAATAGCAAATACAAGTTGGTGTGTGGGTCCCCTGCCCTGTAAATAGCCACTCGCTTACTTTAAACATGTTGACTTTTTTAATACGTTATTCACAATAATGCTCTTTTTTATGTTGACAGTTTCTATAAATGCATTTGATTATCTGGGAGCAATCTTCAGCTATCTTATAATTGCCATTGCTGTGTTTGGTGGAATGTATGATAGCATGTCTGTAACTGAACTCAGCGCACAGATCAGTAGGGTATGTTGCTAGAAAATACTGTTACCATGCCTATACTTTTATTTCACCTGTAGATCCAATAAGTGTCACTGAGATTCACAAATCGTTCAGCATATCAGTCAGACAGTATTTCAGTCAAGTCAGGCAGCCATTCAGTGAGTCAGTCAGCCAGTTAGCCAGTCAGTCAGTAAGCCAGCTGGCCAGTTGGTCGTTAGGTTAGTCAGTTGGTTAGCCAGCCAGTCAGATAATCAGTTCGTCAGGTAGGCTGTCGTTAATCAGTAAGCCAGACAGTCTTTACAGTCTATCAGTTACTCAGTTGATCAGACATGCTGTCAGTCATCCAGTTAGTCTTCAAGGCAGCTGGTTGGTCAGTCATTTAGTCGGTTGGACAGTCAGTTGGTAGGCCAGTCAGACAGTATTATCTTACATGTACAGTCTGTCTACAGTCGACTAGTTTGTCTATCAGTAAATCACCCTTTGATCGAAATGTGTATAGTTCAGGTAATCAGTAAGGTTATTCTTAAGTCAGTCAGTTATACGCTTCAATAATGTGAAGTTGAAAATACGTAATTGTTTGTTACTTATTGGAAGTATTTCCAAGTTCTTAAATCCTTATCTCCTTGTAGACTTTCTTGAAAATATTTGTCTGTTTCTCGGCACAATTTCCTAATAATATAAACAGATGTCTCCGTAGTCACTCGGCTATTTTGACTTCGAATAGAAATGAACTCTTTTCCCATGTTCTAGAGTTCTACACTCACGCCAAAACAGCTAGGCTGCCGCTGCGTCAGTGCCTGGAAATGAGGTTGTGATTGTAAATTAACAAAATATAATCAATCGTGCATATTGCCCACTTCTTCCAAATTTGATTTAAAAAGTGCAAACTGGCTATGAAAAATTAGCCTGGATGGATAGCCAATCAGAAACAGTGAAATGTTTTGAATGGATAATAATTATTATTAATAGTCAACTGATTAATAAAGTTTGCCCGGTTGAGATTTGTAAGGTTTATCGGCGCCTTTTAAATGGAGGAAGGGATGCTGGTAAAATTTAATTCAAAAGCCTTTTGTATTAAATTGTTCATTTTTTTCTTTATAAATTGCAGAACTCTTTTTTTGCCATGTACCTGATCAACTGTTGGACCAAGATCATTGATTTATCAAATGATATTTCGTCCATGGCTGGATATGTTCACAGGTAGTTATGGGAGGGAGCTAAACCATGTCAACTGGAAGTAAAGTTCCCTGCAAACGGACGCAGCATATGTTGGCCAACAACTCCCAACATTGTTGGATGTTACATGTTGCGTCCGTTTGCACACCCTGTTGCATGTTGTTGGATGTTGTTGCGTGTTGTTGCGCGAAGTTTGAAACCAGTCAAACTTTTCAGCCAACAACTCCCAAAATTTCTTTTGTTTCGTGATCGCCCGAAGCGTAGCGCAACAATGTTGGATCCGTTTGCACAGTTTTTCCAACATTGTTGGGGCCACGCACGCCATTACGCATGGTTTAGAAAGACTTATGGGTTGTATCCTTCCCACGATGTACTGCAGGTCCCAACATTGTTGGAAGTTGTTGCATCCGTTTGCACACCACTGCCAACACGCACCCAATAACTCCCGACATTGTTGGCGCAACAATGTTGGGAGTTGTTGCGTTCGTTTGCACGCAGCCTAAGGCCTTTTCCCTGTTATTATGCTTGCTGGCTTGACCATAGTCTCTGGCTTGCCCTACCAAATTTGTATTGCTAAGAGTCTTTATTCTTATAGAGACGATTTGTCCGAAAGAATTTATTTGGACTTAACCACTACACAAGAATGAATAAAGTCCACTTTCGGTTGACGTGTGTAGCTCAAACAAGATACACACACCCACACAGAGAGAAAAAAGTGCAAATATAGCTGTGATGTTAAGAGTTAAGAGTCCTATATTTCTCGTTTTGCTAACGCGTATAATTTGAAACCAAACTATGACTTTATCGTCCATTTAGTAGACAACACCACAGTTCTTCAGATTATCGCAGTTCCAATTGAACGTCCTTGAGACCGCTGATTATTATACCAGAAAAAAAAGGTCTGTATGCTTCCTCTTTTGTTTCCATTCATTCACTTTTTCTTTCGTTTGACAGAATTGGGCAGCTTCTAGAATACTTTAATGAAAGCGATAAACAGCAGCTTGATAAAGAACATCAAGAATCTTTACGGTAAACATTCTTTCCCTTATCTTGTTTTTTTTTTGTCTGTGAGGTTTAATTTAATTTTAGTCTTTTTTAGTTGGAGAGGTATTTCAAATATCTCTCTTTTTTTAGGGATGAAAATCTAGCTTCACATGGTGGCAATGGTGACGCTGTATTCAAGCTCAGTTGCATATCATACTCTCCACCAAACTGTACGGACCCTCTTGTCAGAGGTAGGGTGGTTAATTTTAGATTTTCCTTTTAATTTGTCATTAATGCCTTCTCTTCCTGCCTCAAAAGCTGAACCCCCTTTCTTGCTGCACTGCCTGAGCTCTGTGTACAGGGCAACAACAAAACAATGTAATAGGCCAATTCCGATATATTAGAATTCATACTTGGCTGCGAGGGTTGGGGGAATAAAACAATAGAAATAATCTTGTGGCTCAATACTTAATAAAACATTTCTTCTGTTTTCTTCACGTAATGCAAGCCTCGGAGCCAAGTATGAATTTTAGTAGCTGGAAAATGGTCTATTGGACTTATAGCCGCTTTGATCGAATAATAAAATCCATCATTAAATTCTGATACAAAAGATTTCCCCAGTAAAGGCGCGGCCCATGAAAAACACGCACAAATGAAAGTAGAAGATGCAGAGTATCAAAGTGTTCTAAAGAGACTTGAGAAATTAGGCGGGGGAAACGCTTCTGACAGAACCTTGCGGTCTCCGCGCGCTTATAATTTCCTCCTTTTTCTATGGAATACCTCAGGCTTGCTCGCAGGCTTCGCAATGATGAGCTGCCTTCTAAGCTACGGCTGGATTGATATTTGACTTGCGCGGGCAAAGAGACTGTTGGTTTGCAAATTCATCATTTTAACATAATGTACCTTGTCAGTTTGCCCCCAAAAATTTTGCATAACTGTTGTCTTCGATTTCCTTTGGGACGGCTGTAATACCCATAAGAAATTGGAAACAATGGAAATGCAAAATTGGGGGGGGGGGGACGAAAATGGTGAATTAGTTGCTGCCTTTAGAGGGGTGAAGTGAAAGGGGTTGTTGAAGATCCCGTCATGGATGTTGTTGTCAGTTCTTTTGTTGGATGTGTGTCGTGCATAAACGCGATAAACTATTATTATTTTTTGTTATTTTTGTAGATCTAGACTTAGAAATCAGTCATGGAAAGAATATCCTTATAACTGGATGTACAGGTAAAAATTAATACAGAATTGTATGCCCTGATCATGAGTTTTGAAATGATTTTTCCTAAAATTCGTTATTGTATTTTTCTCTGAAAGGAAGCGGGAAGAGTTCTTTGTTTAGAGTTCTTTGCGGCATATGGAAGCCTATTTCAGGTATGGTTTGTTCATCCAAACAAGTCATTTCCGCTATAGACTGCAAGAGCCGGTCTGTCGCTTTAGTATAAGTTCGTCTTTTACACCTATAATCATGGACAAAAGTCTTGGGACACTTTTGCATATCTGAGGCGTTTTCCAATAGGCCATATTTCCGAGTTCCCCCGGGCCTTTGTTTCAAAAAAGGGTAGGTGCTCAGCCTTTGGTATGGAAATCATTTTTCATTCTCATGCAAATAAAACTCATTTTCACAAGAAAGGTTGTGCACCTGGCCTCATTTTGAAAGTGAGCGTTTTTGGAAGTCGGAAGTGGCCCTATTCACACGGACTCAACCCCTCCCCTCACCCCACAAACAATTGTTGGACGCGTGTGTCTAGCATGTTTTTCCGAGTTTCAACTTTGTAAAGGGTGGGGGGGAGGGAGAACTGCAGAAACGTTCGAAAAGGATGCACTTTTTTATGAGAGAACTCAGAAATGACAGAAAAATATGAATACTGCATTACTTTTGTCCATGATTGTAGCTCACGTTAACCCTTTTAGCCCTAAGAGTAATCAGCTTCAAATTCTCCTTGCTTTATAAAACAAAGTGGTACTGAGAATTAAGCACATGATCACACAAGATGAATTACAGTGATACCTTATCAACCTCTCCCCACTACTTCTTTAGGAAATGTTTAGGGACAATAAATGAACGTGCAAATTTTGATATCATGTTTAAAGAGTCGAGAATATTCGTCACTCGAATTTTGGAACCTTTGCACGAAGTCCTATGGTATTACCATTCAAATGAGACTTCTTCTGCAAAGTTTCTGCATTGGATTTTATAAAACTAAATTTAACTGTTATTATGTTTTATTCCTGTGACTACAAGTATCAATGAAATAATAAGTAACATCTATTTGTAATTATCTTACAGGGGAAGTCTCGCGATTTCTTCCATTAAGCCCCAAAGCTGTTTTCTTCTTGCCACAAAGGGCATTTATCACAGACGGTACATTGCGACAACAGGTAACACAAGATCCTTTGCAGTAAAGGTATTCAGGTGCTGGATACAGTCTTATGGTCAACTTTTCATGTGTGCGTTTCAATTCTTTCCTCTTACATTAGTCGAGTTTGAGGTCCGTACTTGGTAAACTACGCAGTGATTTCCCCCTCCCCTCTCAGATTTATCTAAGTCGAGATGAAAAAAAACTATAATCTGTAAATATCGGTACGAAAGGGGTTAAACTGACGTTTATCATATCTCTTTGTTTCTGTGGAGAAATAAATGTACACCTGGGATAAAATTTAAAAGCAGAAACAAGCAAAACTAAAATAGAAACAATTGTATGACTGTTTTTGTGATTTGGGTCCGGTCAACCATCCAAAGGCGCAGAGTCAGTTTTACAAGTTGAAAAAAAAATATATACTCAGTAAGCTTAACTACACTTCGTTGGTTTGGAGGGAAGCAAAAGATCTTGCGTTTAAGTCGAGTTCCGTACAGTACGTCACTGACCGAAAATTGTCAAATCACAATTCGAAAAATGACTCAGAAATTAAATAATGCAGTCATCTCTCTTAAAAAACAGGTAAGGCCGTTTGCATAGACGTACTCCTTTCCGTTTTGGTTCTATGGACTGAAATTCTATTAACTATTCCGAAGTTGCCCATGGGACTGAATCAGTAGTGCGTCGGATGTCACTATAAGACCGTTTTGGAATGCTATCGCTTCTTTTACGAAGTTGCGCAGGGAACTGGGTCAAAATTTGTCGCCAAAACAGTCCCATAGTGCAATTCGGTACAACACGAACCCAGTTTCACACGCGACCCCCAGATGGCCAATGGCGACGTATTTGAATTCTAGCCCTTTTGAAACGATGGATTGAAATCCTATGGAGTGATAGCCTGTGAATACAGCCGTTTCTCCTTGTTCCTCGCCGCTAGGGACGTTTCTCCAGGAGGAACGTCTGCGCCTCAGCGACAGAAATTCTATACTGATGACGTAAAATGTGTCCGGAATCTGGTCAGGAGCTCTGATTGGGCGACATAGCAGTTATATTGTTTTAACTAATGTTTACGAATGACAGACAGAAGACAAAATGCCACAAAGGTCAAATGTAAACGGGGTAGTAAACGTGATGAATCTACTACAAAACAGTCAATATTCCTAAAAATATAAAAAGCATCTGAGTTTTGCTGGAGTTTGTTTGCAGAAGAACACAAAATGTTACCATAATCGACCAGGAGAAACATAAAATCATACAAATTTACCGGATTTATTATTGAAACATTGATTTACGTCATCAGTATGGAATTTCTGTCGCTGAGGCGCGGACGTTTCTCCTGGCGATACGTCCCCAGCGGCAAGGAGCCCGGAGAAACGGCTGTATTCGCAGGGCTAATTGAGTGACCCTTCAGAAATACATTGTTAAATATTTAAGCATCAATGCGCCTTCGATGCGCCTTCGGTGATCATCTCCCTTTATCTCCTTTATCTCCCTGCCTTTGGGAACTCTATGCCCGATTACAAAATGAAATGCATTTACGAGCCCTTTAAAATGTCCGCTTAACGTCCCTTAAGCTTTTATCCCGATTCAGACCATGGGGGCTTTTGGACCCTTCCCCCCTGCCCTGCGAAAAAGTTGAATAACTTAAGAACCATTCAAGCTATGATTACCAAACTTAGCGACTTTTCCTAAACATTAGCTGGGAACATTTAACAGTCGTCATGACGTGTATGTCAACATTGACGTTATCATGGCAACCAAGTTTTGGCGGGTATGTTTTAAAAAAGTTGAATATTTCTTTAAAAAATAGGTTTTAAAAAGTTATTGAATCTGTTGGCAGATGCTGAGTTTAATTTTCAACAGTGTTCATTTCTCTCGGAATTGCATATGTTGCAGATTTTTTGCCTCCTAAGCATCCTTTTATACTCAGATCAAGTTTTCTATTAATAGTTCCTCGATTTATTAGGGTTTTGATACCCTGGTCCCAGAGGAACTAGTTGTCCCTGCTTCGCCGCTCGCTCTCTCTTTCGCGAAGAAAAATTTCAATAAAAAACTCGGGGACCAGGGTAGGGTTTTAAGTAAAATGGAATACCTTTAAATAATTCAAAATGGCGAATCCAACTTGGCGGATGCTTCCAGTTCCATGTTTAGCCATAAATGACGTCATCATGACATCACTGCTATTGTTAAAGGTTATTTTTACAGCTATTTCGAGTAAGATTGTCGGGAAAAATGTGCACGCGACAATCCCGAACTGTAATATGGGATTTGATCAAGACGCTGTTCCTGACACTTTAGCTGTCGAACCTACTTTTGCTGCTTTCCTTTACCACTCGCAAACTCGCAAACCTTTCGGGGTTGTCGCGTGCACTTTATCCGACAACCTTTATCGAAATAGCTGTATGTTAGCCAACTTCTTGATCATATTTAACCCCTTACTATTTTAGTATCTTTTGCTTAATGTGTACTTGGAGGGAAATTTGGATTCTGCCCATAAATCAACAATGTGACGTCATAATTTCAGAAGTTGGAAATGATGAGTACGTTTTAGGTGGCCTTAGCATGAGCGGTTTTGAAGTTATAGTGGGGGGCCTCTGGAGCCCAACCCCTCCCCCCCCCCCCCCACCCCAGTGGCGGGAAGCGAAAAACGCCTGGTCTACGGAGGGTTAAGTTATTCAATCACACACGTCATCTTTAATGCAAAAACTGTCGAAAATCTCCCGTCACGGATGCATTACCATGAAAGTTGTAACAAGAGAAATTTCGTATCTCCAAGCGACCATGTAATGTTCTATTTATTATATAAACACCAATGAACTACCAAACCATTTCAGTTTGATAGTTTTTTGGTATGAAAGGCGCGATTTATTATGTAGCCATAGCAACGGTGATATTTTCACATGTGAAGATATCAAGTTTTTCGCGCGAAATCTCACCTGGTATTTCATTGGTGTTTATATAATAAATAGCGTTCCGTTTTTATAAATGTTATAGTTGATACGAACAACTAACTCAGTTTTCCTTTTCAGCTAACATACCCCTTTGAAGACCATTTACTTGAATACAATTGCGAATCAGGTATGGGGTGTGATTATAACTAAGTGAAAACTGTTTGTTAACCACATCCAGTCAATTGAATGCTGAACCTCTAGATCAGTTTTTTTGTTTTATTCCCCTTCGCCTTAGACTGCTTGCAGTCCGCCCTTTCTCTTTAAATGCGTGTAGTTCTTATCTCAGCCAGCGCGATTGACCACTCCAGAAAATACCATAACATACCATAATGTTCTTTGTTCGTCACCCCCAAATTTTGCGTAAGCATTGTCTTCAGTTTCTCTTGGGAGTTAAAATGGCCCCAAGAGAAACTGAAAACAATGCTTACGCAAAATTTGGGGGTGACGAACAAAGAACATTATGGTATGTTCTGGTATTTTCTGGAGTGGCCAATTGGAAACCATGACGTTGTTTACAAAAAGGGTTTAGTATTCAGTTGTTTATGTTCTATTTATAAATTGTTTCAAATTACTCGGGTTTGATTGGTTAATTAAATTACAGCTTTGTTGTCCTCAGACAGAACAAAAGAGTCAGCAGCCTTTTATTTTTTCTCCTCGGGCTTACGCCCTCGTTTATCGCGGCTCGCGTGCTTGGCTTTCGTAAATTTGCAAAGAAAAATACGAGACAGCTCGGAGTCTACTTCGCCTCAGAGCAAAGTATGAATTTTAATTTATCGAAATTTGTCTATTTTGACGGGATTAAAGGGTTACATAATTAAGTGCGTGTGTTTCTCACGGTTTTTAACTGAATTTTCTTAGATTTCTAATTTTCGTTTACTTAAAAGTGCGAGATACAGAACGGTAGCGAAGCCTGTGTTTCAACAGACGTCTCCTTTTGGTCATTTTGAGGTTGCCATCTTACACCGGAGCTTATTTTCTTTTTCGTAAACGGTCGTTGCCACCATTGGTAACCAAGCCTTTAGTCATGATGGATGTAATATATTCCCTGGATTAAGTTACAATGAGGCAAATAATACGGTTTTTGAATAGTCTTGAAAAGAACCACGTTGAAGCCCACGTTGAATTTACGTTGAAAATTATGGAAAGGGCTGATGTATCAATTAAGAACGACAGTTTGCTCGTTTATTTACTAAAAATTTTCGGAATTTTGGCGGGTCAGTGTGGAGGGTAATGTTGAGGGAGAGAGATTAGCTAGGATACGACAAGTCCGGATTTGACCCTGGGTTGCGATCTTCTTTCCTTTTGATAGAAACACTCTTAAAAATAGGTTAAAAAGGTACAAAGTGTCCTGAAAAATGGCAGCGACCGTTTATGAAAGGGAAATTTGCTACGCCGGAACAGGGTCAAAATTCGGTAACAAACGCCTCATAATGCAATTCTAAGCAGTATCGACCCAGTCCTAGGGTGATTTACTCGGGACGATTCGCAACGACGATTTGTAGCGCTACACAGCGATGCAATGTTGGAACAATGTTGTAACCGTTCGAAACAATGTTGCAACAATGCTGCAACTCTGTGTTGCGCTAAAAATCGTC
This sequence comes from Porites rus, assembly GCA_964035705.1. Lineage (NCBI taxonomy): Eukaryota > Metazoa > Cnidaria > Anthozoa > Scleractinia > Poritidae > Porites > Porites rus. Next base: position 13,893,891 of record OZ037998.1, on the reverse strand, counting down.
GTTGTAAATCGTCTCGTGTAACATCACCTTCACGCGCCACATTAAAATGGCCTTAATTTGCTTCAAGTAGTGAAATTAGGAATTGTTTGTACGCAGGCTTCAGGGCAGTAATTTGTCGTTTAGCTTCTTTTATAGGCAACTTAAGCTGTTCGTGTTAAAAATGCAATTTCCTAGTTTAAAAAATCCCTCACTTTAACAATGACGCCAATGTACAATACTTTTCTGTGAAAATTCATTTTTATATCATAGGTTTCCCACTTACCCTCGTTTAGAACGGAGGCTTGGGCAACTTGGAATCATAATGATGGGGGAATGGGAGGGGGGTGAGCGTAGTGCAAAGTCTTCATTGGTTGGGGCTTGGTATAACTTCCTTCATTAATTTTGTAATCCTCTGGATCTTCTGTCATATTTAGTTGGAGAAGAAAATGAACGACTTTTTGAGCTACTGGATTGTGTTGGACTGGTAAGTTTTTTTAGCGTCAGCATAGATCATGTTGTCCCTAAAAGTTCTTTTATATACTCTGAGTAGTGTAGTACATACTGCGAACATAGAGATCAAACTATGCGACAGGTGGTCGCTTACAAGAATGTTAAAAACAATGGCAAATTATTATACCATCGCCCTAAAAGTGGTCGCGCTTGCACACGAGATGTTCCAGCTACAAGGCTTTGACTGGGAAAGGTTTTGTGTTGTTCTAGATAAGAAGTCGCTTACGAGAGGTTGTCGCACTTGGAGGTTCGGTTGTTTTAATGACGCCGTTTTGATTTAAAGGTGGATTTCTCGCCACTTCAAAAGGACATCCTTTGGATGCATTCATTTTGAATTACTGCCCCGACTCGCCGATGTCTTCAATAAGCGTTATGTGCTTTCTTTGTTCGAGACATTTTGATAGTTAATTAACCATATTGTGATAGATGGATATGAAGTACAATTGTATAAATTGCGTTCACAACTGCGAGGATCATTGTTTATTTGAGTTCATTTCCGCTGTTCTTATATGATTTATGTCATATACATCTATCACATTCATCTCTTTCACGGGAACATATGAACACATAATTGACCAGGTCCCAACATCAGTGGCTTCATAGCTCAAATGGTTAGATCATCGCACCGGTATCGAGAAGTCACGGGTTCAAGTCCCATTGAAGTCCTGAATTTTTTTCAGGCTTCTTACGCAATTGCATAAATTGCGTTCACAACTTCGGGGATTATTCTTCGTTTGATTTTAAATAACCATATTGATTTTCCCTGTCTTATAGTCGACTCTGTGTGGTAGAGTTGGTGGTCTGGACAACCCGGTTGATTTCAACTGGTGAGTATACCTACGTGGTGGTATTTAGCAATTATTGGATGATGCTGGGTGTGATCTAAAGAATTAAGCGGTGGATCGAGGACAACGTTATCCGGCGAGGCCAAAGGCAGTGGTGCATAACACCCTCAGAGCTGTATTTTTGTGTTATTGCTGGGGTTTTATAGGCAGTAGTACGGCTAACTGTGTGAAACTTGTTCGCCTTTTTTTCGAGTTCTACCAAAACAACGTAACCTCGTCTGAAATCAGGAGGCGCAATCCGTCTTAATGTACTTTCAGAAAAATCTTAATTAGCCTTTCTTCAGGCCGCTAGAATCAAGGTAGTTGAGGCAATTTTGCCAAAAATTCTGGGAAAGATTCTGATTCTTGTTTAAGTCAGTGTAGGTTGGAGAATTATTTATCTTTTAGGCTTCCACTAGTCTCGTACCCGGATCTCTGGTCAACAAAACCGTGAACAAGAGATCTGTGTACGAGGTTGGGCTTCCACAGCAAAGTGTTTTGATCCTAAAACGATTTGTAGTCTATTAGTTTTTACCTTTTAAATGCCGTCAGGTTATTCATGTCCCGTATTAAATTAATAAGTACTTAAGATAAACAAATAGACATTACTTAATAACAACGATAATGAAGAGAAGAATTGTTGTTATTTGCCGAAAAAAAAAGATGAAGAAAACATGAAACGCAGAGGAGGAAAATGTGTTTTTTTTTTTCCAGCTTAAAGTCAGGTAAAACTTAGTTAAGGAATCCTTTTATCTCCAATGGTACGGTGGCAACGCTCATTTCTCTTTCTCGTTTGTCTAGGGAAGACATGCTTTCGCCTGGCGAAATGCAGAGGCTGTCTTTTGCTCGTTTGTTCTATCATCGCCCACTTGTAGCTCGTAAGTGGTCAATTTTTAGTTTTAAACTGACATTAGTGAGTTTACGCAACAGGACGGCAGGAAGAAGAGGACGGCAAAACAGCTGTGTGTGACAAACGTGACTTGTGGCTTTTATCGTGATCTTCACTTAACACCAAGGTTTTCTGGTCCTTTAGAAAAAGATCTGTTTAAAGGAAAGTGAAGTTTGGCGAAAAGTTGTTTCAAATAAAATTATTGTCACGCTTGTCACACAATGTTTGCCGTCTTCTTTCCTCTCCTGTCCTGTTGCGTAAGTCCACTATTATCCTCATCACTTCGACTTGAAATCAAATGAAATGTACTGAACGGTACTTGTCTGTGGTACTGTTTTTCCTAAAAAATGAACCGTGTGGTAATGTATTTATTTACATATATTTAATCTGGATGAAATCCTTCATTAGAATGAAAGCTACTGATCTGACCAGAACTCTCTTGTGCTGAATAAGTTGGTTCCCACTTTTGAATCTGTGGACGAATCTGAAAGTGTGACCATTCAAATGAAAGCTAGTTAGGTGTGCTTTTACATGGTACTGTTTATTTCTTCATATCTTTCAAAGTGAATTTTTATCGCTTTCCGGAGGAAAGGGATTTTAGAGACAACAAAACAATCTGATGGCAAACTGCTGGTCTTTAATCAAGGAAGAAAAATGTCCATTAGTTCATTAAAGAAAAATTCTAACAGTAGGAACTACCACCAGATAAAGTGAAACATAAAAATAATCACTCAAAACATTAAAAGAAAGAAATGACACAGCAAAGACAAAAGTAGGCACCGATAGACAAACTTGAAGAAGATTAAAACAGGTTGTGGGTTTTGAAAAACTTGTTAGCCAAAAATTTTTATTGTTGTTTGTAACGATTGGTATACTGCTCTGCTTGGAAAGTATATGTATCGGAAGAGAAGCTGTGATTTCGTTGTTTGCATGTAGTTTCTTCGTTTGCGTTAAGTTCCATAGGCCATAAGCGTAATTACCAAGAAATAAAACATTTTTTTTATATTTTCCGTTGTTATTAAATTTGTCGTTTTGGTTTGATAATCAGTTCTTGACGAGGCTACTAGTGCGTTAGATGAGCCCTCAGAGACAAGACTGTATTCAATGTGTCAGCTGTATGAAATCACTGTCGTTAGTGTTGGCCACAGAGAATCACTGAAGCAGGTAGGTCGGCCTAGTGCAACAATAGTCCAGTTTCGAATTAAAAATTACCGCTGAATACAAACATTAACGGCACATTTCTACAGGGTTAGCCTCGACATAAAGTAAAATATTCAGAAATTCCGGCAAGTAAGTGTTTGAAATTTGAATATACACAATAGACAGAGTAATAAACAGGTCTTTTTCTCGTTGGAATTTGTGAATGTACTACTTCAGATGGAGGCTAAGCCTGTTAAAAATGCGTCTTCACTTCTTTAATTCAGCGGTCATAGCGAACTCGAAACTGTACTATTGAGGTATTGAGTCTTGTGGGGTCCCCTTTTCCGAAGACTGATTAGCAATGACTGAGATTTAAATTTTACCTATGATTGGTTTATTGTTTTATATACTAAACACCTTTACTTTGGATGAGGCTTTGTAATATCTGCAGTAATCAAGGTCTGGGTAAATGTTCTCGGTGAGTGATATCACAAAAACCGGTAGAGTCTAATCGTTTTATTATTCACGTTTTGAAGAAATAACGACAAACTCACTGTCGCAATGAACAGTTTATTATTTTCCGAAAAGAATTTATTTGGTAGAATCTCGATATAACGGAGGGCCAAGAGACTAACAAAATTTGTCCGCTATAACGAGGTTTCGTTATATCGAGGTTCTTGTCCATATATTTTGCTATCATTGGGGTAAAGAAAATTGTCCGTCGTACCGAGGACTTTGTTGTATAGAGCGTTTTCACATGACGTCACAGCGGCCGTATTGGTGTTCCAAAACAATGAAATGGTGGCCATGTTGGTGTACCAAACCAATCCTGTGGGAGCGATTTGTTTTGTTCCACGTGAGTGAAAACGCTCTATAGAGGTTCGTTATATCGAGGTTCTACTGTATTGCTCTTAGTAATCATGCGTTGCACGCGCAATCTAGAGATAAGATATGATCTGCTAGCGTGTAATCTGCAGTTCGCGCTGATTTCCAAAATTAACTACAGGCTCTTAGCCAATAAGAAGACAGAATGAGTACAGAAAACCGTGCGCTATTTTGGCAAAACAAAGAAAACACGTTTTCGGTGTCGTCATTAGTGTCTGTTCTCTAGTAGATCATGGGCGACGACCAATCACAACGTGCGTATTATTCACCAAATAAGGCCATAGCTCTCGACCAATTGGCGTGAAAGAAATCAACAACAACAAGATAAATACACTGAAAATAGTGGAGCGGCAGCGATTTGCAGCAACAGACAAACGAGTTTTCAAATCTACTGTGTCATTTTATTTCCTCAGTTTCACGATTACAATTTGAAATTGGACGGTGAAGGAGGATGGGAGTATACCACGATCAAACAAGAATAAAGATTATGAAAGTTTACGCGCTATAAGTTTCGCGTGTGTTTATTAAATTTGCTCGATAGGCTCCCAATAGAGCGTAAGTATGCATAGGTTTGAGCACTAGCCCCTTATCGGGGAGGAACGAGACTGGTCCCGAGGGAGCGGCGGAAATCTAGCCTGAAATAAACTAAGAAAACTTTAAAAAGTTAAAAACGAATTTAAAGGGGCTATGACACGAGGATTTAATACTGCTGTTTTAGGTCAATTCTTTGCTCAAGTCATCGCTTACTGCTTTTACCCATACATAAAATGATCCAGAAGAGTTATGAAGAAGATATTAAAAAAAATTCATTATGAAGCAAAAACCATAATAGTTTTGAGTGATTTTAGCAGGCATGGCCTAAAACTTGAAAAAGTTGTCCTCACGTTTTCAAGTTTCAATCCATGTGAATAATATATAACAAAGGCCTTGTGTGTAGTGAAGTGCACTTAGCTGCCCTAACTACAATAGTTTTCAAGCGCGCCACTTAAATAATATGAAATTTTGAAAAGTGCAAATAGAACGCAGGATTCATAAAGAGAGACCAACTGGCAGGTTGGCTATTTAGAAACCTGGCTGAAGATTTTAAATAAGGTTTAATAAGTAAATAGATTTAAAATAGTCTCAGTTTTTTACTCCTCCTTTACGTTGACTATTTTGATTTTGGGGTTGCATAAGAATTCAGTGTCCAGTTGCATTATAGGACTGTTTTTGGAACGAGTTTTGACTCGGATGTTACTGAAACGTGGAACGGGGAGCCGGGAACGAGGTCGGGGAGCCGGAAATAGAAAAATGGGGAAAAAACAGAGAATTGGAAATGAAGTTACTGATAGAGCTAGGGTTTAACTTAGGTTTTGTTCCCATTTCTCATTTTCCCGTTCCCCGTGCTTGTTTTCCGTTTACGTAACATCCCCTTTTAGCTTGTATGTTTTGTTTTTCCAAATTCAGACCAAGTGATGTTCTCCAGGGAATTGGCCTTTGGTCTTTTCATAAATTATGCATACATATGTACGTGGATGCACGCGCATAGGACGACATTCGAAAGAAACAGTTCTCTGGGGTACCATCACGTGGTTTGAGGTGGGAAAACAAAACATCCAAGCCCAAAAGTCTGTTCGTGGTAGTAGTCACGTGACGAGGCAGCCATTTTGGTGGTCATTACAATAAACAATTTTTTGAAGAATTTACTATAAATGGTGTTTACTTCCCAGAGGACAGAAACACCTTTGTTCTTGATCACCAACATGGCCGCCGTGACGTCACGTGCAAACCAGCAATTCGTGGTACCAGCCAATGAAAGAGGTTATTATGTCCCCAGAACAGTCAACACATGCAACACCGACCCAGTCTCTGGAGCTGCCTCAAAATGGCGGTTTCATGAAATGTTGGAGGCTGGGATCATTGCCAATTAGAGCCACCTTAAAGTTCCACCGCGGCCTAACGAGAAAAATTAGCAAAAACTTAGCAAACTGCTTCAAAGCTAAGGTTATTACTTTCACTGTTGAAAGTTTAAGATAATACCAATCCGCTGCTAATTTACTAAACGTTTTTGGAAGTTTACACAGTTATAGTGTTTGTAAACTAAAACTGGTGTTATCGTGGGCGCCATTTGCCATCATAATTTTACTCGGGCACAAAGCGTTTTCAACGCAGAGACGCTCGAAATTTTAAGGAAAATGAAAAGATGATTACGTTAACTAATTATTCTATACATCTTTGTTCTCAGCAAAAATATATTTTTCCTTCTTCAAAATAACAAGCTTTCATTTCAATGTAAAGTCAATGATCATTTGAAAAGCAATTTTAAATTGTGGTACAAATATCACTTGCTTCCATATAAAGAAAGATTAACGTAGTAAATATCTGCCGACGATTCGAAAATTAATAAATAGCCATTTTACACCACATAATTTACGACGACAGATTTTTGGAGTTCTCTTTCTCTAGAGAAAAAAAAACACCCTGTTTTTACAAAGATGAACCGCTTTTATAGTTAGGCGCATATGCGATTTTGTGTCTCGTAGTAGTCTCAGTCGTATCTAATAAGCTTTCAAATAGAGTGTGACGTCAAAGAAATTCAAATTTGTGAAATTATGGGATTGGTTGGTATATTCACAGGGTTCGCGCGCACCTTGAAAGTCCTTGAAAGTCAAGGACCTCAAAATTCTTGAAAATTGCAGTCGATGCTGGAAACTCCTTGAATTCTGGTGCTAACTTTATCCAACCCAGATTCTCGAGTAGCTAAAAGGAGGCAAACACAGAAACACCTTCAGGATAAAATTACTCATGTTGTGGAAGAACTAAAAAAGACATACTTAGGGCTCTTTTTTGCATTGAATCGAGTGCTTGAAAAATGGGAAATGTTTTCTTGAAAGTCCTTGAAAAGTCCTAGAACATTTTGTTCAAAAAAGGGTACGAACCCTGTTACTTCAAAAAGGACAAAATGAAAAAGGCCCTCTTGGCAAAAAAAACCAGCCCGTTAGTACAAACTGTGGGAGAGTGATAAACACCGTTATGTTCTGATGACTCCAGGCCTCTTTTAGGGCCTGTTTACATGAAGTTGGGGGACCCAGGTAGGTGAGGTAACATGTGGCAAGTTACCCCACCTAACATGTAAACCTGATCACATTAAAAAGAGAGACTGTATATGGACAGGCGGGTTACCCCACCTAAGCGGGTTTCCTCACCTACTTGGGGTCCCCCACCTCCATGTAAACAGGCCCTTAGAAGGATCTAAGGTTATGTGATGAGTTGTATAAAGAATTCTATCGAGCCGTTTCTGGGATATAGGAAAAGCGTAAAAAATCAAGATTTTACATAAAGTTGCTCTTGGAATGGTGTTTAGAAAAAAGTTAATTTCCAAAAAAAAAAAGAAAATGCACCAATTTGCACCAACACGCTCATTTTTAGCAAGTGGACATTTTTCATCGTTTTCATTCTTGATATGCCAACCTATCCTATAATTTCACAAATTTAGCTTTTATGACGTCATCACCTCTCATCTTTAGTTAGCGAGCGAGAAGGCGTACAAGTCCCGCATGTCTCGCGGCAATCCGACCGATGACTCACTTGCGTAATTTTGGAAAGATCTGAGTATGAGATTAATGAGATTATTATCTATTTTCAGTTATAATTTGGTAGTTGGTTAAAGGTTAATCGTAACCAATAGTATTTAAGTAAATATTTAATTTTTTTAGGTAGTGAAGTGTTCGTTAAAAAAACATCGTATGATGAGAAGCTGTATAGTAAAAAAGATAATAATAACAATAAACTTTGAAATGCTGCTCGCAATGCAACGAGTGGGAAAGCATACCAAGGCGACACCTCGTTCAGTTAGCATGTGACCCTCAGTTTAGTAAACATGTGGTAGAGACGATGGAGCCGTGTAGTCTTCGAAGGATGGGTTCTTCAGGTGCTCGGCTGAAACTGCCAATAAACCTAACAGCCTTTTAGTTCATGTATTCTGCAGTAGAGGTGAAATCTAACTATTCAGCAGTTTCGCTCTTTGTATGGGCGAGCGCGACGCCAGCAAAATGTCCTGAGAAGGGTGGAAAGATGCTGAAGCCGTAGCCAAGAATGTCGCGGTAACCGTTTCTAAACTTCGCGTTCTTGCCCCTACTTTCAGTGCGATGAAGTCCTCTCTTCTGATGGTTAGTGGGCTTATTTTTATGACTGTGACTGCTAGAAGAAGGTCAAATAAAGCAGTTAATATACACTGTAATATCCAAAAAAGGAACAACTTTGCAGGAGCACGACACATTTCTTTGCTATTTGCATACGACTACAATGAGAAATTTTAATAAGAGGACGTTTAAGAAGGACGTAACCGCACCACGACTGCCGTAAATAATCGATTTAGCGCCGCGGCGCTTATTTCATTTTCTCTGTTATAGGTGCGGCTCTTATACGAGAGCGGCGCTTATTTCAACGTCGGGTAAGACACTGAGGGGAGTACAGAGAGAATTAAGTGAGACGCGTACCAGACATGCTCAATTTATTATAAAATATGTACACCTCGAACTGTTAAAGAGTTTCCCTCCTTTAAATCTTCGAACTCACGAGTTAGTCGAGGTCTTATTTCTCAAGCGATATAGTTTTGATATCACTTTATATCATTCGCCGTAATAAAGGTGGGGCGTTAATTTGTAAATACCCAAACTAGCACCCCGGCACTTATTCAAGAGGGACGTTTATTAAATTATTTGCGGCAAAGGTGGGGCGCTTATTCGAGTAGCGGCGCTTAATCAATCATTTACGCTATTTTTTTTCTTTCGCTTTCTAAACATGGGTGCGCTCTTCGACGTCCTCATTGCCGTCTATGCATGAATTAGTTGCTAAGTAAGCCTAATGCAGGGAAGGGAACAATGCATGAGCAAAAAATAGAATACTATGTCAGAACAGTCGGGCAAGGGTTCCAGAGAAAAGAGGGGGGACCCTGCATAGTTAGGGATTCCATTGCAGGGTACTCTCCCGGATGAGACATTGCCTTGCACAGTATGTCTTTCATCAGCTTGAATGGTCACATCGCAGGATTTCCACAGAATCGAGATCGCTGAGAATAAACGATACCACAGCATAGAGTAATGAAATCAGGGCTGCCGATAGCCAATCAGATCAGAAAATTTTGTTATAGTTACCATTAAACCTTGAAAGAAAAATGAACAATTGTATATGAAAAAAATTAATTCATCCTCTTGGTTCTTCTTATTATTATATCTTCCTCCAATGAAATAATTCTTTACATGAAATATTTACAAAATACTTTCTTACAACCCGCCATCCGGGCTCCGCTTAGCAAAAACAGTCTTCGAGGCGTTGTTTCTTATCCGTTCATGTGCTAGGTATCCAAACTTTTTTGACTTAAAGAACAACAAAAAAACAACGTACTGTAACGAAAACGATGCTAAGGACTTCCCTGAACACATCTGAAAGCACGGGACAGAGCAGAGCAAATATCACTTGTCACCGATTTTGAACAATACTTTTCTAACATTGATACGCGAAATTCTCGTTTCATTTCAGTCTTTGAACATCAAGAAGAAAACTGGTAATACGATTTCACGAAAAAAATGAATATTGGTTGCCTTGTCAAATTTTCAAAATGCTGTCCATAATTGTCTTCATTGTCTGTTGTTTAGGGTGTGAATTGTGACAATTGTCAATTGTGGAAATCAACTCCTTCGTTCGTACGTCTTGCTTTAGCTTCTCGCTCCCTAGGGTCATTCCAATTGGGACATCAACAAGTACCGCCTCCTGGTACAAAGTCATTTTTTCCTGTTGCCTCGCTGTGTCTTTATTTCCAGCTGCTGCTTCTCAAAGAATCGAGTTGTCATCAATTCGATGGTAACTGTATCGACGGTGGTAGGAGGAAATAAAACATCCCGTTGCTATGACAACAGCAAGACCTAGTACCACAATGCCAGTGGCCCACGCCATGTTTTGTAGTACCAGTCTGTTGTAACTTCCTTTCGAAGCCTTCTGGTGGACGATTTCATCAGGGTCTTTTGGGTTGTAGTAGCACGTTAGTGATTCTCCAGTGGGATTGCCACACTGGGCTGACTTAAGAAGTTTGTGTTCCGCTTCCTGTTTCTCTCTGCATTCTTCCGGTTCATAGGTGCACTGGCAACAATAAACAACAAGTAGTTAGGCAACAGCCATATTGATATGGACTACATTGTATTTACTGTCATCTCACTGGCTAAGAGCCCACAATTAATTTTAGTTACCAGTGCAACATTCAGAGTAGTCAAATATTTCCTAGCACAAAATCGGATTTTTCAAGGTGCCCGCGTGATTCACACTTGTTTGACCGCTGTAGCGCACGTTCTTGACCTACTTAAGGATGCCGGCTGTTTCGCAGTGTAAGGGACTTTGTATTGCCTGTTGTATACATTATTTAAAAGTGAAAAATTAACGAAGTTTATTAAATTACAAATACAAACATGTACCTCAACAATTTCGCAACTGGTTGTCGGTAAGTTATTGCACGTTGCAAGCAGATTCTTGTGTACCGCCAAAAGAACTTTGCAATACTTAGCCAGCGAAAAAGAGCGAAGAATTAGGGCACCTACTTTGTGGCATGAAAAATTTTCGCGGCATCTAATTTTCTAGAATAGGGTTTTATTGTATCGAGGCTCTTTTCCACAATCTAGATATATATTCACTATTAATGGGGTGACGAATCCGTCGTTAACGAGGACTTCGTTAATTAGAGGCTTGTTATATAGTGGTTCCTACGTGCAACAAAGCAAGCTCGACCTTTGTTTGCATAATCCCAGTAAGTCCAGATCGGACTTAAAATTTCGGCGGATCGAAACCCGTAGCCAATAAAAATCAAGGAGTTAACGGAGGAGTTATGTAAAGAAAAAAAGTTGGAAGAATTAGGAATTGTCAGGGAAGGGAAAGTAGGGAGGGGGGAGGAGGAAAATAGGGAGGGGGGAGGATTCGTATTCTACAAGAGCCTTATTTTTCCTAGCCTGAGGGCAAGTTTATCTCGGAGGCAGTGTGGGGTATCGCTCTTTTCCTATCCCCTGCCCCCCCCTGCCCCCCCCCCCCGAACACTTGCATATTTTGCCATGCGAAAGAAATCTCTTGATCAATTATACAGTGACCCAAAGAAGATGTATGCAGGAAGTCAGCCTTACTAAACTAAAAAAAGATATATTGTTTTCCTGTGGCCAAAATCCGTTTAATGTGCCTTTTCCTGTTTTGCTTTAACGGCTCGAATTGGCCAAAGGTTAAGACTTTTGACTGTAAATATCACCTGTTTTCTATCAATTGTCATTAAAGGGCAACCCCGTTTGATTGTCATTATAAGAAAGTAAATAGTGAAAACAAAGAACATGTTCATTTTAACAGAAAAGCCAAAAAAAAAAGTTCTATGTGCATCAACAAGGACTGGTTCAGTCAATCCACTGTTTGGTTTAACTGTTCATGTTTTTTTCTCAGCAGATTGCAAATTAAACGCGCGTTTAAGATACAGAAAGTAAGAGGCAAGGGAAGCAAATTTCTTGGTAGTCTGTATGTCCATATATCTTGAATTACGTGCAAAAGCAAGTATCGATTAAGAGCTCCAATTTATTAAACGCTTTGAGGACTTAAGACTGATTTTCAGCTTATTCCCCTTTCCAGTGGGGGGGGAGGGGGACAGGGGGTTGGGACCCCGGGACAATAGGGGGCTAGAGGGGTACGGGCGCCGGGAGAGAAAAGGGTAGGAGATGGGAGTTCTAAAGGGGCGGCAAGCGAAAGAAATAGGGGGAAATTACGCAACAATGCTTAATATTTTGCAATAGAAAAAGGACTAAAGGGTAGAAGCAAAAAAAATAAAAAAGGTGGGAGCCGAAATGGAAGGAACGAGATGCGGGAATTGTTTTTTCACATGACGTCACTAAAATTCAAACTAAAAAACTGTCGATACTACCGAGATTTTACTTCACGATGCACTAAAGCAGCTGAAAACTAATTTTCATACAAATTTTTGCTTCAAAAGGGTTCTTGGTTTTGTTATAGAGTACGCTTGAATTTCTAAGCTTTTGCGTGACGCGGCATTTACATGACGGCCAAGAGAGCTGTTATGTAGGTTAGAAAAATGACTTTTTTAAAGAAATTTTGCTATCTAAACAGTTCATGTATTGGAAAAAGTATTACTTTAAGGTGACTCGACCCAGTTTTTTTGGGGGGGTACCATCCTACTTTGAAGCTCTCTGGTATCCCCACCTTTACTTTTATCGTAAGTCTAACACATAGAATGGATAACATATAGATCAATCTACAACATAACATAAAATTTTTGGCGATCGGAGTAAATGTCACGTGGTTATAATGCCACGCCCCTTTGAGGTCTGAGTCGAAAATCTGCTGTTGCTGGCATTTTTTCGTGAAAATCTCTCGGCTACACATAGTGCGCATTAGTGCCTTGCGCTGAACAGAGTTTCACCAAAATCGCAAAGACCCAATTCGAGAAATTCAGCGGTTTCCAAATTTAGGTCATAATTTATGCGAAAATGATAAGCAAACTTTACACGGATTATATCTAATAAACTATGAGATTCATCTCTTTATTTTGGGCATCGTTATAACAGATGGGTCCTTGCAAGTCCGCAAAACTCTTTAGGGCCTTGTAAATGCGCGCGATTTCGAGCAAAGCAAACATATAGAAATTATAGTTTTCGCTATTTGTTGACGTTTGTCAGCGTTTAAGAGTCCTTCTCACGAAAAAAGCATTTTCTTAAAAATTCGTAGTTTTTTTTCCTTCAAATTTTTTCAGGGCCACAATTGATTAACTAACTACCCGGACTCTGAATTTCATGGTCATTGAAAAACTGTGACATTATCTTCTATAAGCCCAAACTTGAGTAAACATTGAAGATTTTTAGCGCTTTGGCTGAGTTTGTGCTTTGGGAGTTGTCTATTGTTTCTAGTCTGTCATTATACAGCATTCTTGTTCAGCACGCGTGCAAAGACCACGCTTGGCTGACTTCCGAATGCTCACCGAGATATTCCCGTCACGACTTGGTTTAATTATTGGCTTGCATTAAACCTATGAAAAAATGATATTTTTTTAATAGTAAGTAGATTTAGTGCGTAGCACTTCTTGATTTTTTTGCAAAGGCACAAGAAGCACGAGAATTGATTAAAAATTGTGACTTAAACCTTTATGTATCACGCGATGGCTTGTCTCACTGTACCAAAATTATTATATCTCGGTGAGCATTCGGAAGTCAGCCAAGCGCGGTCTTTGC
>OZ037998.1:13877988-13880225 GCA_964035705.1 Porites rus | reverse complement strand
ATTTTGCTACCTAAACAGTTCATGTGTTGGAAAAAGTATTACTTTAATGTTTATGAGTTTCTCGAAGAATAAATTCACGCTTTTGTAGCAAAACTCGGTAACAGATGTTTCTGTTGGTTTCCGTCCGCCATGTTGGAGCTCATCCAGGTGAGCACCAGCATGGCGTCTCCAAACACGTTGAAAACATTTGTTCGAATATCTCGTATACGAAATATTCCTCTGACCTGAATCTTGGCGAGGATATAAATTATGTACCTCCTTTCATTTCCCAGATTCTGGACTTTATCTGTTGAACGGATTTGATTTTGATTTTGATCTATTTTGAATGGCGTGACACTGAAAACCAGCAATAACTCTTGCAAGACGCTTACGCCAGTGTTCTCTGCTCTGGCGGGCCCACGTGGGGACAGGGAGGGTGGCGTTACTCCGGTCACTGCAAGAGCGGCTGTGAAGATATCTATTTAACGATTCAGGGGCACCCAACGTCAATTTTCGGAAAATATCTGTTCGGAAGACGATTTGAGATCTAGAATTTTCGGAACATTTGTTGTAAAATTTCTTGCTTGCCTGCATCTCCTAGGATTTTCGAACATCTAAAAAATGGGATAATTGCCCATTTTTAACGGATTTTTACTTTAAAAAGGTCCCCTAGAATTTTCGGGAGCTTTTCTTCTGGCTGAAATTTTCGAAGTGGTAAGTTTTGATCCCTATAATTTTCGGATCACTAGACTTTCAGCTGGGAAATCCGAACATATGAAAAATTTTTAGGGGATAAAAATATGCCTGTGTCTACCGTTTAAATACTAAAATACGATTAACAATGCTATGTTTAAGTGGTTTTGAACTATATTCTCGTTGGGTGCCCCTGACGATTTGGACGATTTAAAATTAATTCACCCTACAATGATTGAAGGACCGAAACAATTCAAGTTTTTTCGTTCTACTCTAAATGTGATATGATCTAAGACACAAATAACAAAACCAAAACGCAAAGAAACTTCTTTTCGATACATATTGGAAACTTGCTTCCGAGCATGCAATATTGTCACATGTAAGCTATCGCCTGTTCCAGGCTCTCAGATAGTGGGGATGATGCGAAAGTGAAAAGTACCCGAAAATCTGAACGCAAGCTTTTCAAGCAGTTTAGCCTAAGATGGCGAGGTTGCCATGAGTGGGATACTTCTTGGCGGCGGAGCCGTCAGACGCGAGACGAGCGGCAAAGCCTAGCTAAATTTTCTAAACAAAAGGGTATCAATGGAAAACCAAATTACGGCAAATTGATCAGTGGGGAAAGTTGCATGGGTTAGATCTAGAATAGGTTAGGGATTTTTGATGCCAAGCCCACATAATACGGTTGTAGCTGAATATTCGTACGCCGTTTGGTGTGTACGAAGACTACAAAGGCGATGGAATTAAGGGCCCAAGCGGCACACAACCTTACAAATAATCGTAGAGTACCCCCCGAGTAATATCCTAGGCAACTGGCGAGTATAACAGTGGTTTACGCGATACGTGGGCCGGCCGCAACGCAGGCTAAGAGACTACAAAGGTCACGGAATTAAGGGTCCCAGCGGCACCCACCCCGACAAATAATCATAGAGTACCCCCCGGGTAATCTGCTACGGAATTGCGTCGTCAGTAATCAGGTATTTGGCAGAAATCGTGCTTAAGAAAATGATCCATTCTTTTAACGTTTCATACAAGAAACAAACATCCTTAAAAAGATCTAAACAGAAAATGATTCATTAAAACTTTCCATGCAAGAAACAAACATCCTTTAAATCGTTTTAAAAACGTTCTACACGTTCTGTAGTAACAATATCTACTCGATACAAAACAAGTACACACACATCAAAGAACATACCTGTTTATGAAGACTGTGATAATTTCTTGCTAGCAAACGACGCTTCTGAGCAGTTTGTAACAGCATATTGCTGTCATTGCTTTCAGCTTTGCTTCCACACACAACATAAACCCTTAAACAGGAAAACTCTTTATTATCGTGTTTGTGTTTGGAACATTTAGTGCTCGCGTCCATGTTGCATGATTCAATTGTACAGTTTATTTCTTCAAATTTCTGTTCCTCTCGTGCCGGATAAATGTTATGGACTTCGACGGCAATTAGACAGGCCGTACCCACGAGAAATACTCCAATCCCAGCTAAAAATGCGGCTTCGGTTTTTGAGCATTTCATTTTCTATGTTAGTCTGAACCAAACTGAACGCAGTAAGTGTTTA
>OZ037998.1:13775488-13872988 GCA_964035705.1 Porites rus | reverse complement strand
CAGCGTGGCCGTAAGCGTTGAATTAGGGATGACAACATCCCGGGGGGGGGGGGAGACTCCCAATATAAAAGGAGTGGGGATGCTTTTCGTCTCGCGTAGGGGTATAAATTTCGTTGTTTGGTCTCACTTAGGGTGTTCTGGGCAAAACGCCATAGCCGTGGAGGTCTCGTTTAGCACGCGAAAAATATATATTGTCTGTGTTTTAACTGGGTCTCTTAGGGGTCAAAAAAAGCTTGGGCCCCGCCCAGATCGGTCTCCTTTAGGGGTTTACTTCAAAATTTTCAACGAGCATCCCCAGCCCTTTCATATGCGGGGTCCCAGCCTTATTTGGTCTAATACGTGTTTGATTTTTTGGCTCCATAATTCCTTATTCATCCTCGACTTCATATCATTATAAACCACCTGTGATAATTTGTGTTTTGGGTGTTTGGTTAGAGTTAGCCAAAACTTAAAGTTCCTATATTGTGCTTCCATTTTTATTGGGAATTTTCCTCTTTCAGCCCTACATGCATTGTTGCTGCAGTATCTATTTACACCTATCAACCATTTCAAAAATTTAATTTGAACTAGTTCTGTGGGATCTTTGCCTATTTGGTTGTTACAGTCAATACCCCAAATTTCACTTCCGTAGAGAAGTATGGGGGATATCAGAACATCGAATAGCTTAATCGTCAGCATAATATTTTCACTAAAGTTGTCACCCATCTCTTTTCCTAGTTTATAAAGTGCCTTAAGCCCAACTTTTTTTAACTCTTCTCTAGCTAAACTAAAATTTCCATACGGGTTCAATGTCATTCCCAGATATTTATAAGATTTAACATTGTTTAGTTTATTTACTCCATACTTAAACGAGTAGTTGTTTAAGGACTTGCCACAATTATTAAAGATCATGACTTTTTTTTGTCTAGGTTTACAGTTAGTTCAGTTTTCTCACAGTAGGATTCCAACTTGTTGAGGAGTGTTTGTAGGCCATTTGCTGACCGCGAAAAGATCACTAAGTCATCCGCGTATAATAGTCTTTCAGAGTCATCAAGCAGAATAGAGGTTGAGCTTGATGAATTTAAAAATTCGGGTAGATCACTTAGATAGAGTTTAATAAGGGTGGGTAATAACATACAACCTTGCTTAACTCCAGTGTAACACGGCAAAGCTTTGGTCATTTCGCTGATTTATCTTTTGAGTACATGGACATCACTATTTCTAAAAAAGGCCCTCTAATTCCTTCTTTTCTGAGTTTTTCGAATAATTTTTGCCTGAGTATGCGATAAAAAGCTTTTTCAGAATCTACAAAACAGGAGAAAAGCAAGTTTCTGCGTTTTTGTGGTTTAGATTTAACAAACTTATCTATAAGTGTTTTTAAGATGAAGATGCTATCTACTGCACCGTGCCTTTTTTTAAAGCCGCCTTCTTCTGCTTTTAGAATTTCTTTTTTGGTCAGTAATCATACAATCGATCATTGAGGATGGATGTGAAGAGTTTACCTAATGCAGAGAGCAACGTGATGCCTCCGTAGTTTTCAGCTTTGATCGATCATCCTTTTTATGTATAGGGACGATGAGGCCAAAACTCCAGAGCGTAGGATATTTACCTGAACTTAAAATACGATTGAATAACTCTAGTAAAAGACCTTTTATGATATCTTTCCCTGTGTTTAGCACTTCATTTAATATTTTATCACACCTTGGGGCTTTGTTTAATTTCAGTTGTTTGATTGCGAAATCAATTTCTTCTTCCGATATTGCATGGTCACAGATAAGGTAATTCAACGTTTATTTAGCATTGATTTATATATATACTTAACGATATAACGCGGGAGAAGCAAACGCAACCTCGTCCCCAGGACGCTTTTCCCTGGCTTTGGAGCTGGTTGGGAGCTGTATGTGAGAGCCACACAAGTTCATGCCGAATATCAGCTGAATGTTTCGAGTATGAAGCACCTGTAATAACACGAGCGGCCCTATTTTGCAACTTTTGAAGACTGTCTACCAACGTTTCGCCAATACTATCCCAAACAATGCAACAATAGGTAAAATAAGGCTCAGCTATTGACCTGTATACGTTTATGAGGTGCTCCAAACCAACAAAAGGCCTAATCCTCTTAAAAATTCTGGTGCTACACCCCACCTTTTGTCTGATTTCTCCAAGTAAGAAATTGGTCGATAGTGAGACCAAGACACTTCTGCTTTCGAGCTGTTGTAACGTTGAACCATTCACACTTAATGAAATATTTCAGGCTAATGTTGCAATTCTCTGCCGAGAACCTATCGCCATAAAATCTGTTTTTAGAATATTCAATGTGAGTTTATTTGAGCTGAGCCAATTAAAAATTCCGTTAAGGTCGTTGCTCATATGAGTCTGAAGGATTGATAAATCCACGGCAGAGAACGTTAAATTTGTATCATCAGCAAAAGACCTTCCGATACTATGATCTAAGAAATTTGGTAAGTCATTAATGTAAATAAGAAACAAGAGTGGGCCTAATAAAGAACCCTGTGGAACGCCACATACGATATGATTTTTTACAGACGACAATCCGTTTACCACGCAAAATTGCTGTCTGTCTTTTGGGTAAGACTTGAACTAAGAAGCCGTTTGACCCTGCACCCCATAGTCAGACAGTTTTTTAAACAAGATAGCATGGTCAACAGTGTCAAATGCCTTCTTAAGATCAAGGAAAATAACACCACTGACCATACCTTTATCAATATTAAGACACAACTGATTTGTCATATATAGAAGCGCAGTTACATTTGAATGAAGAGATCTAAGCCCAGATTGACAAGGCTAAATAAGGTTATTTTACGCAAAAAAGGCGTACATCTGCTCATAAACTAACCGTTCAAAAACTCTGGCTATAGTTGGTAAGAAAGAAATCGGTCTAAAGTTAAAAGGGTAACATGGGTACCAAAGGGTAACAAGAGGTAATAAGGAGTAACAGGGGTAACAACGGGTAAAAGCTGTAACAGGGGTAACAGGGGTAACAAAGGATAACCGGGGTAACAAGGGGTAACAGGGGCAACAGGGGTAACAGGGGTAACAAGGGTAACAAAGGGTAACAAGGGTAACAAGGGGTAACAGGGGTAACAAGGGGTAACAAAGGGTAACAGGGGTAACAAGGAGAAACAAAGGGTAACAAGAGGTAATAAGGAGTAACAGGCGTAACAAGGGGTAACAGAGGTAACAGGGGTAACAGGGGTAACAAAGGGTAACAGGGGTAACAAGGGGTAACAGGGGTAACAAAGGGCAACTGGGGTAAAAAGGGGTAACAAAGGGTAACAGGGGTAACAAGAGGTAACAAGGGGTAACAGGGGTAACAAGGGGTAACAAGGCGTAACAGGGGTAAAAAGGGTGAAGAGGGGTAACAAGGGGTAACAAAAAATACCAGGGGTAACAAGAGGTAACACAGGGTAACAGGGGTAACAAGGGGTAACAAGGGATAACAGGGGTAACATGGGGTAACAAAGGGTAACAGGGGTAACAAGGGGTAACAACGGTTACAAGGGGTAACAGAGGGTAACAGTGGTAACAAAGGGTATCAGGGGTAACAAGGGGTAATAAGGGTAACAAGAGGTAACAAAAGGTAACAGGGGTAACAAGGGGTAACAAAGGGTAACAGGGGTAACAAGAGGTAACAAAGGGTAACAAGAGGTAATAAGGAGTAACAGGGGTAACAAGGGGTAACACCGGTAACAAAGGTACCAAAGGGTAAAAGGGGAAACAAGGGGTAACAGGGGTAACAGGAATAACAAGGGTAACAAAGGGTAATAAGGGTAACAAGGGGTAACAGGGGCAAAAAGGGGTAACAAAGGGTAACAGGGGTAACAAGGGGTAACAAAGGGTAACAAGAGGTAATAAGGAGTAACAGGCGTAACAAGAAGTAACAGCGGTAACAGGGGTAAAAGGGGAAACAAACGATAACAGGGGTAAAAGGGGTAACAAACGATAACAGGGGTAACAAGGGGTAATAGGGGTAACAAGGGGTACCAAGGGGTAACAAACTGTAACAGGAGTAACAAGGGGTAACAGGGGGAACGAGGGGTAACAATGGGTAACAAGTGGAAACAAAGAGTAACAGGGGTAGCAAGGGGTAACAAAGGGTAACGGGGGTAACAAGGGGTAACAAAAGGTAACAAGGGTAACAAGGGGTAACACAGGGTAACAGGGGAAACAGGGGTAACAGGGGTAACAAGGGTAACAAAGGGTAACAAGGGTAACAAGGGGTAACGGGTAACAAGGGGTAAAAAAGGGTAAAAGGGGTAACAAGGGGAAACAAGGGGTAACAAAGGGTAACAAGAGGTAATAAGGAGTAACAGGCGCAACAAGGGGTAACAGCGGTAACAAGGGTAACTGGGGTAACAAAGGGCAACAGAGGTAACAAGGGGTAACAAAGGGTAACAGGGGTAACAAGAGGTAACAAGGGGTAACAGGGGTAAAAAGGGGTAACAAGGCGTAACAGGGGTAAAAAGGGTAAAGAGGGGTAACAAGGGGTAACAAAGGGTAACAGGGATAACAAGGGGTAACACAGGGTAACTGGGGTAACAAGGGGTAAAAAAGGGTAACAAGGGGTAACATGGGGTAACAGCGGTAACAAGGGGTAACAAAGGGTAACAGTGGTAACAAAGGGTATCAGCGGTAACAAGGGGTAACAAGGGTAACAAGGGGTAACAAGGGTAATAACGGGTAACAAGGGGTAAAAAAGGGTAACAAAATGTAACAGGGGTAACAAGGGGTAACAATGGGTAACAAGGGGTAACAAAGAGTAACAGGGGTAACAAGGGGTAAAAAAGAGTAAGGGGGTAACAAGGGGTAACAAAAGGTAACAGGGGTAACAAGGGGTAACAAAGGGTAACAGGGGAAACAGGGGTAACAGGGGTAACAAGGGTAACAAAGGGTAACAAGGGTAACAAGGGGTAACAGGGGTAACAAGGGGTAACAAAGGGTAAAAGGGGTAACAAGGGGAAACAAGGGGTAACAAAGGGTAACAAGAGGTAATAAGGAGTAACAGGCGTAACAAAGGGGTAACAGCGGTAACAGGGGTAACAGGGGTAACAGATGTAACAAAGGGCAACAGAGGTAACAAGGGGTAACAAAGGGTAACAGGGGTAAGAAGAGGTAACAAGGGGTAAAAGGGGTAACAGGGGTAACAGGGGTAACAAGGGGTACCAAGGGGTAACAAAATGTAACAGGGGTAACAAGGGGTAACAGGGGTAACAAGGGGTAACAATGGGTAACAAGTGGTAACAAAGAGTAACAGGGGTAACAAGGGGTAACAAAGGGTAACGGGGGTAACAAGGGGTAACAAAAAATAACAGGGGTAACAAGGGGTAACAAAGGGTAACAGGGGAAACAGGGGTAACAGGGGTAACAAGGGTAACAAAGGGTAACAAGGGTAACAAGGGGTAACAGGGGTAACAAGGGGTAACAAAGGATTAAAGGGGTAAGAAGGGGAAACAAGGGGTAACAAAGGGTAACAAGAGGTAATAAGGAGTAACAGGCGTAACAAGGGGTAACAGCGGTAACAGGGGTAACAGGGGTAACAAAAGGCAACAGAGGTAACAAGGGGTAACAAAGGGTAACAGGGGTAACAAGAGGTAACAAGGGGTAAGAGGGGTAACAGGGGTAACAAGGGGCAACAAGGCGTAACAGGGGTAAAAAGGGTAAAGAGGGGTAACAAGGGGTAACAAAGGGTAACAGGGATAACAAGGGGTAACACAGGGTAACTGGGGTAACAAGGGGTAACAAAGGGTAACAAAGGGGTAACAAGGGGTAACATGGGGTAACAGCGGTAACAAGGGGTAACAAAAGGTAACAGTGGTTACAAAGGGTATCAGCGGTAAAAAGGGGTAACAAGGGTACCAAGGGGTAACAAGGGTAATAACGGGTAACAAGGAGTAAAAAAGGGTAACAAAGGGTAACAGGGGTAACAAGGGGTAACAGGGGTAACAAGGGGTACTAAGGGGTAACAAAATGTAACAGGGGTAACAAGGGGTAACAGGGGTAACAAGGGGTAACAAGGGGTAACAAGTGGTAACAAAGAGTAACCGGGGGAACGAAGGAAAACAGCGGTAACAGGGGTAACAGGGGTAACAAAGGGTAACAGGGGTAACAAGGGGTAACAGGGGTAACAAAGGGCAACTGGGGTAACAAGGCGTAACAGGGGTAACAAGAGGTAACAAGGGGTAACAGGGGTAACAAGGGGTAACAAGGCGTAACAGGGGTAAAAAGGGTGAAGAGGGGTAACAAGGGGTAACAAAAAATAACAGGGGTAACAAGAGTTAACACAGGGTAACAGGGGTAACAAGGGGTAACAAGGGGTAACAAGGGATAACAGGGGTAACATGGGGTAACAAAGGGTAACAGGGGTAACAAGGGGTAACAAGGGGTAACAGCGGTAACAGGGGTAACAAGGGTAACAAAGGGTAACAAGGGTAACAAGGGGTAACAGGGGCAACAAGGGGTAACAAAGGGTAACAGGGGTAACAAGGGGTAACAAAGGGTAACAAGAGGTAATAAGGAGTAACAGGCGTAACAAGAAGTAACAGCGGTAACAGGGGTAAAAGGGGTACCAAACGATAACAGGGGTAACAAGGGGTAACAAGGGTAACAAAGGGTAACAAGGGTAACAAGGGGTAACAGGGGTGACAAGGGGTAACAAAGGGTAACAGGGGTAACAAGAGGTAACAAAGGGTAACAAAGGGTAACAGGGGTAACAAAGGGTAACAGGGGTAACAAGGGGTAACAAAGGGTAACAGTGGTAACAAAGGGTATCAGGGGTAACAAGGGGTAACGAGGGTAACAAGGGGTAACAAGGGTAAAAACGAGTAACAAGGGGTAAAAAGGGGTAACAAAGGGTGACAGGGGTAAGAAGGGGTAACAGGGGTAACAAGGGGTACGAAGGGGTAACAAAATGTAACAGGGGTAACAAGGGGTAAGAAGTGGTAACAAAGAGTAACAGGGGTAACAAGGGGTAACAAAGGGTAACGGGGGTAACAAGAGTAACAAAAGGTAACAGGGGTAACAAGGGGTAACAGGGGTAACAAGGGGTAACAAAGGGTTAACAGGGGTTACAAGGGGTACCAACGGGTAACAAAATGTAACAAGGGTAACAAGGGGTAACAGGGGTAACAAGGGGTAACAAAGGTTAACAGGGGTAACAAGGGGTAACAAGGGGTAACAGGGGTAACAGGGGGTAACAAGGGGTAACAAAGGGTAACAGGGGTAACTAGGCCGGTAGCAAAGGGTAACAGGGGTAACAAGGGGTAGCAAAGGGTAACAGGGGTAACAAGGGGTAACAAAGGGTAACAGGGTTAACAAGGGGTAACAAAGGGTAACAGGGGTAACAAGGGGTAACAAAGGGTAACAGGGGTAACAGGGGGTAACAAGGGGTAACAAAGGGTAATAGGGGTAACAAGGGGTAACAAAGGGTAACAGGGGTAACAAGGGGTAACAAAGGGTAACAGGGGTAACAGGGGGTAACAAGGGGTAACAAAGGGTTAACAGGGGTTACAAGGGGTACCAAGGGGTAACAAAATGTAACAAGGGTAACAAGGGGTACCTGGGGTAACAAGGGGTAACAGGGGTAACAAGGGGTAACAAAGGTTAACAGGGGTAACAAGGGGTTACAAAGTGTAACAGGGGTAACAAGGGGTAACAGGGGTAACAAAGGGTAACAGGGGTAACAAGGGGTAACAAAGGGTAACAGGGGTAACAAGGGGTAACAAGGGGTAACTAGGGGTAACAAAGTGTAACAGGGGTAACAAAGGGTAACAGGGGTAACAAAGGGGTAACAAGGGGTAACGAATGGTAACAGGGGTAACATGGGTAACAAGGGGTTGCAAGGGGTAACAAAGGGCAACAGGGATAACAAGGGGTAACAAGGGGTAACTGGGGTAACATTGGTAACAAGGGGTAAGAGGGGTAACAAGGGTTAACAAGGGGTAACATGGGGTAGCAATGGGTAACATAGGGCATCGGGGGTAACAAGAGGTAAGAAGGGGTTACAAGGGTTTACAGCGGTAAGAATGGGTGACAAGGGGTAACAAGGGGTAACAAGGGGTAACAAAGGGTAACAAGGGGTAACAAGGGGTAACAAAGGGTAACAGGGGTAACAAGGGGTAACAAGGGGTAACTAGGGGTAACAAAGTGTAACAAAGTGTAACAGGGGTAACAAGGGGTAACAGGGGTAACAAAGGGGTAACAAGGGGTAACGAATGGTAACAGGGGTAACATGGGTAACAAGGGGTTGCAAGGGGTAACAAAGGGCAACAGGGATAACAAGGGGTAACAAGGGGTAACTGGGGTAACATCGGTAACAAGGGGTAAGAGGGGTAACAAGGGTTAACAAGGGGTAACAAGGGGTAGCAATAGGTAACATAGGGCATCGGGGGTAACAAGAGGTAAGAAGGGGTTACAAGGGTTTACAGCGGTAAGAATGGGTGACAAGGGGTAACAAAGGGTAACAAGGGGTAACAAAGGGTAACAAGGGGTAACGAGCGGTAACAAGGGGTAACAAGCGGGAACAAGAGGTAACAGGGCTAACAAGGGGTAACAGAGAGTAACACAACCTGGTCCAGAGGGGCTTTTCCAAAGCCATGGAAAAGAGCCCTGGGGACGAAGTTGAAGCAAACGGTCAATCCAGTATATTTACTATAAAAAAATTATCGGCTACACACTTCGATCGTGTGGGCAACCTGTGCAACTTAAGTTCGGAACGCGACAAACCGGCTTACCCAAGTCTCTCCCCAGGCTTTTGTCAACCAAAGGCGCTGCTATACTCTAGTTTATCATGGGGATTTTTACAATGAAATTCGTGAATCTTTTGTCTATCGTCGCTTCAGCTAATGCGTACGATGCTATACTTTCCTTGCTGTATTTCTTTTAAACAGTTAAGTTTTTCTTCTAAGACACGGGCCTGACAGGAAGACATTCCCGTAGAAGGTACCTCGTCTGCTTGATCATGAATTATCCTTTGCAACGGGGAAATAACAACAATGCTTGCAAAGGTGGTTTCCGTCTTTCACTGGGTCTTCGCAGCCCAAAACAAATAACTGAAAAATTACACTTTCTCCGAACCTGGAGTTGGTAACACTGCCACGAGATCTTTACCAAAAAAAGGCGGCGCAATGCTTTTCGTAAATGAAAATCGAAATCGAAAATCTGTTCGAGCTTACGCTCGCCTTAACCCCGAATTGGGGATCATTTCGGGGGCTGTACAGTCCTCCCTGAGAAGAGATGGCAGGACGCGTGAGTGGCCTATCGTGTTTGTGACGTAAATTTAAAATGGAATTTATGTGTCGTTACGAAACGTCGGAAATGGGAAATGTTGTGCTTTGCCTCGTCTATCTGGTTGTCGCTTTGGTATTTGTCATAAAAATCAACAGAAACACGTACTGATTGTATTTACTTTGGTCCCGTGGACCTGACAGTCGTCCCTTTCACGTTAGCTGTCAACAACTATCGTTGCAGGGTGGGAGACAATTATTGATCAAGTTCCGGTTTGTTGAATTTTAATAGCATACCTACCATCCGGGGGAGGGTACTGCCATATATGGGCTATATAGGTATGTGCCGCTTTGAAGGGTATGGTTTCCAAGCAGTTTACTCTAGGATAGGGTTTATAAATCAGAGCGTTTGGATCTAGAATACGATATCATTTTTCAGGAAACTGATCAGTTGGTTGAAGATTTTATCTAGACTAGGGATTGTAGTGTAAGGTTTTGTTTTGGTTCGACTGCATCGTTACTACTGGTGGTTTTATTGTCTTTTCATTACAGAAAGACCGCCGTGCGAGTATAGTGTACGTGTTTTCTCGTGTGTCAAGAATAGGTCAGGAGACACTGGTAGCTGTAATGATATAGTGATATGTGTTTTCCCTACTCAGGAACGCATATCACTAGGGATATGAATTTCCCCTACCCAGAAACACGTATCACTAGGGATATGAGTTTCCCAGGTAGGGAAACAAATGCAACTAAAGCCCGGGTACTAGAGATATGTGTTCGAGGGAACACATATCCCGGGGAAACACATATAATTATTACTGTGACGTCACAGTGATACTCGTGTTCCACCGTGTCCCGGAGGGGTTCCCCCTTATATAAGCTAAGTAGGTATGTGCAACCCCATCAGGTAGGATTTTTGCGCCGTTTTGGTCTAAAAACGGGTATGCAATTTGCCCATTTTGGTCTGGAATCGGGTATAGCTTTTGAGGGAACGGAAGTGTATGAACTGAACATGTAGCCTGTATTTCATCCGATTGCTTCGGGTCGTTTTCTCCTCTCACTGTCCAGTGACGTTACTTCCCGATAACCGGGTAGTAATTTTGATTAGTCAATCGTCTAAACATTCGCATAATTATGTATAATGATGAGAAATTTTAGCGGGATTGTTTCTTGATATATCCGCGGATCGTATCCCTGTCATGCTTGCGTGGAGTTCAAACATTTCGATGATCTTTATTGTAAACAGCAAAATTGCCGTTGTCTTCGAAAATAAAATGCTAAATTGAATTACCAATAAAGAATCATTGCGGAGAGTCGGTATGTTTTTCATTTAGAACCGCTTTGTGGTTTCGGCAGTGATTATATTTATGCAAAGTTTTCTGAGATCATTGTAATAATTCGACCTTCTTGCTATCTTGCTGTTAGCTTTTCTTTCTTCTTTTCTTGTTTTTTCTTCTTTGTTAAGAACCAAATAGCTTATTCTCAGTTAAAGCTCCCCTGTGTCCCTTGTGTCCCTTGTGTTCCATGTGTCCCTTGTGTCCCTTGTATTCCATGTGTCCCTTCTGTCCCCTTTGTCCCCTGTGTCCTTTG
This sequence comes from Porites rus, assembly GCA_964035705.1. NCBI lineage: Eukaryota > Metazoa > Cnidaria > Anthozoa > Scleractinia > Poritidae > Porites > Porites rus. The sequence goes on along the minus strand of OZ037998.1, from coordinate 13,862,177 downwards.
TGTCCCCCTGTGTCCCTTGTGTCCCTTGTGTCCCCGTGTCCCTTGTATCCCCTTGTGTCCCTTGTGTACCCTGTGTCCCCTGTGTCCCTTGTGTCCCCTTGTGTCCCCTGTGTCCCTTGTGTCTCCTGTGTCCCTTGTGTCTCTTGCGTGCCCTGTATCCCCTGTGCCATCTGTTTCCGCTTGTGTCCCCTGAGTCCCATTTGTCCCCTTGTGTCCCCTGTGTCCCGTGTGTCCCCTTAAGTCCCTTGTGTCCTCTGTTTCCCCTTTTGTGCCCTGTGTCCCCGTGTCTCCCCTGTGTCCTTGTGTCCCCTTGTGTACCCTGTGTCCCCTAGTGTCCCTTGTGTGCCCTTTGCCCGTGTGTCCCTTTTTGGCCCCCTGTGCCCGAGTGTCCCCTTTTGTCCCTTGTGTCCTTTTTGTTTCCTTTGTCCCCTGTGTCCCGTGTGCCCCTTGTGTCCCTTGTGTCCCCTTGTGTCCTTTGTATCCCATGTGTTCCCTAGTGTCCCCCGTGTCCCTGTGTCCCCTGTGTCCTTTGTGTCCCCTCGCGTCCCTTGTGTCCCTTTTGTCTCCTGTGTCCCCTTTCTCCCTTGTGTCCCTTATTTCCCCTGTGTTCCATTTGTCCACTTGTGTCCCTTACGTCCCCTGTGTCCCCTAGTGTCCCTTGTGTCCCCTGGTGTCCCTTGTGTCCCGTGTTTCCCATGTGTCTCCTGTGTCCCCCAGTGGTCCCCCGTGTCCCTTGTGTCTCCAGTGTCCTTCGTGTGTCTTGTGTTCCTTATGTCCCTTGTGTCTCTTGTGTCCGCTGTATCCCCTGTGTCTTTTGTGTCCCTTGTGTCCACTATGTCCCCTGCGTCCCCTAGTATCTATTGTGTCCCGTTGTGTCTCCTGTGTCCCATGTGTCCCCTTAAGTCCGTTGTGTCTCCTTTTCCCCTTTGTGTCCCCTCTGTTCCCTGTGTTCCCTTTGTCCCCTTTGTCCCTTGTGTTCTCTTGTGTCCCCTGTGTCCCTTGTGTCCCCTGTGTCCTTTTTGTCCCCTGTGTCTCTTGTGTCACCTTGTGGCCCCTCTTGTGATCTCTTTGTCCATTGTGTTTCCTGTGTCCCCTGTGTTTTCTGTGTAGCCTTCCTTTTCTTTTTTCGATGGAAAAAATATGAAACAATACATGAAATATTCGACATTGCCTTTGTTTCTCATATGGCGCGAAAACTTTGATGAGTTTGATTGCTTTCATATGACAACCTGCCCGGGTTTTTTTTTTTTTGGCACTCTCAGGGGGTCAAAGGATGTGATTTTTTACGGATATAAAAAAATCAAAACACAAAGTTCATCTTGATTTGTTTAGAAATAATTTGTTTAATTTTTAATAATCAACCAACAGCTCACTGATTTATTAATTCTGGCGACCAACGTGGAGGCCTGAGCAGCCCAGGTAAAATGTGCCCGATGGGTTCCCGAAAATTTATTGGGGCGGCCATCTTTTAGGTCTGGGCACCCCAACTAAAATGCTCGCTAGAAATTTTTCTTAGAGGAGAGCCCTGCACCCTGTTTTTATTGGAAGTCTGATACATTACATGCTATTGTTGAATGTGGAAGTGCATTTATTGAGGATATTAGTAAAGCCGGAATGCAAATTTTAGTGAGCTACCCCATACTCTTAACATATTGATGTAAGTTTTGTTTTGAGGAGCAAAGGAACGTATGTGTGTAACTCATTTTCTAGTGTATTTAACAGAAAATCTCTGTCTCGCCAGCAGGCATTTGTTGATGATACACTGCTCAACTTTCCAATGCCATTCGACATAATTCTTACACAGCCCGCGTAAACGCCTTTAGGCGTCTTCTTACAAGGTTGCTAGAATATTTCCGCTGGCCATACCAGCCTTTTTCAGGTTTACAGAAGTTACCGAATTTATGATAAGGATCACAATATTAAATAGGTGGAGAATGTCGCAATAAAAATTGTTTAAAGGGGAGAGGCGGAAATGACGTACAGCAACAACAAAAAAGAAAAACTAGATGGATATGTCATGAAAGGTATTAATCATCGTGGATAATGTGTATAAAGGGTTTAGTTTTTTCGTTTGTCTCACTATTGTCACTTTGATATTGATCGCGACGTTTCTACTGCGCACTGCAGGTCTTCATCAGGCGATAGTGTCAATTTACCGAGTCGAACTATATGTACCACCGTGGTTGATAGTGATTGGTGTACCACAATTCTCGCTCTTGGTTGGTGGGTTTCGATCCAAAGCATTGTTGGCAGCGGACCGCAAGGGATCAGTTTCTTCCTCTCAAAATGCTAACGATGCTTTGGATCGAAACACACCAACCATGAGCAAGGTTTGGGATACACCAATCACTTTGGGATACACAATCGCGTCTTTGCCGCGCCTTTTTTTGGCGCCAATTTGAGTGAGCAACTTTTTTGCTGGTCCATTTATTACTGCTGACTTAAACCAACTAGGCAGTAGCGATAACCTTTACTGCATTCGTGTCTATGTAATACTTAATTGATACTTAATTTATTTTTGTTTCTTTCGACAATACTTTCTCTCCTCTTTTTCCTCACCATTATACATCAAGTCAAATTTCAAAACGCTAGAAGGAAAAGAACGCTTGTTGAACGTGAAGTTGGGCTATTTACAATACTAGGGATTATAATTAATACGGTGGACGGATCAGATCATATTTGAGACTAAATGAACGCCCCGAGTCAAACATTAATCTGTAATCCAGAAATCGAGTGAAGCTGCTCTCTCTCTCCTTTCGGCCTTTCCGCGTGTCTATTTTGTGTGAGGGTGTGCGTTTGATCGTGAAAAAAGGCTAAAACGGTAGGAAGGGAATAAAAAAAGGAAAAAATACACACATTCAATCGCCAGGATTCGAACTCGCCCTTCTCCGCCAGCTGTTAGTTTCGCGTGCCGGAAACTTAACGAAGCAGCTAAGGAAGCAATTTCATCTCTGAATATTATGTCACGATCACGTATTATATCACGATCACGTAACCCACCGTCTGAAAAAGAAACACTTCTCAAGCGGTTGCAAATACAAATATAGGTAAAAGGAAACTGCAAAGTTAATCGTGCAAACATCTTTTGCAGAAAAAATTACATAAGTAGAAGGGAGCGTGATCTTCCAAAACTTCTGTTCTTCAATGGCCGACTTTCGTGCTGTAGTATCGGTGCTGCCATGCAGCCCGTCTAATAAAGGCAAGAAGAATCTTTGTGGCTGTGCGGAGAAGGCTAATCGACAATGAGCCTTCGTGGCTTTTTGATTGTCATCGCGTATGTCAGCTTATGTCAACATTAAAACAGCGGCTGCGTTTGCAAATTAATTGGCGCCAAAAAAGGACGCACTTTTCAGTCTAATTTATTTCTTTAGGTTATTCTCCATATTTTACATTCCACATAATTATGTCATTCCGCAAGCCATGCCACATGCCATTCCACAAACTCATTCAGCCTCTTACTCTCACCGCTTGCCAACAGAATTTACGCTATAAACCATCCGTTACTAGCGAGCGCGAACAATAGAAAAGTCATTATTACCCCGCAATTCCTCGCGGCCCCTGTTCAAGCAAATCGAGATTTTTTCTGACATACTGACTGTATATTTCAACTGTAAGTACTTTCCTTTCTATAGGCGCGAGTTACTAGAGACTGCCTCCTCGGAATTTCGCCTTCTCGGGAAGACATCTCACTGTCTAGTATAACATCAAGAATTTTGGCTGGTGCACACGAACCAATGATATCATTCGTAAGAATTTGATCCAGAAGAACTCTAACATACTTCACATCTGGACATTATGCAGTTTGCGGTGATGTAATTATTTCTTTGCTACATTACGAATCATCGAGCATCGAGACTCATAAATTGTCTCCCGGTCCTTTACAAAGTAAGTATTTGAGCTTCAGGACCTTTAACTAAAAAAATTCGCAAAACTTTGCGTTACTCCAAATTTGGCCCACAAATTTTGCCCAATTATGTGGCTAGTTCCAGTCACCGGTCGGTTATTAGCGTAACGCATCAATTTTTTTGAAAAATAAGAAATGCGGCAAGGATTTTTGTTGCAGGTTTTGCGAAGAATGACCATGAAAGCTTGTATCGACGTATTTTGACCAAATACAAGTCAAGCAAATTATTTTGAAGGATTCTGGAGGATAACAAGCAAGATAAACGCGAAAATCCAGGTAAGGAAACAGTAAGAATCGCCGAGCCGTCTATACATGCCTACCACACATACTCTCTGATACTAACACGACGAATTCCTTCCCACTTAGCTTTTTGCCTTCAAAGGCTTGCTTATTTTGATGAATTCTATCTGTGAGTTCATACGTGCTTGTTTTTAACCTAATATTTGGATGAAAGCCTAAAACACCAAAATTGTATTTCCAGTAGGTAAGGCCTGTTTCAAACGTCGTGCTACTGCCCTGCCAAGCTGGCTCGACTGTAGCTCGACTGTCAGCTCGACTGCAGAACGACACCTTGTACTAGCACGACTTAGTTTCAGACGTCGAATTTAATTCACACAATGACAGTCGAATGGAACTGCTGTTTTCAAAAACAAAACACAAAAATAAAGAAACGGTTTAGCAAACTTTTAAATATATTCTAATGTATTTATAATTTATGAATTGAGTTCGGCACGGCGTTAGCACGACGTTTGAAGCCAAGTCGACCTACTGCCGTAAACGTTTAAAATAATTATCGGAAATATGCCTTGTTAATTTTTTGTGCGAAATATTATGGGTTTCCTGAGGCTGAAAAAGTTTTTTAAAAGGTCATTTTTTGCCCTTTCCAATGAGGTCTATCTTATACGTAGTTTTTTTTTTTTTTTTTTTTTTTTTTTTTTTTTTTTTTTTATTTGCTTTACTTAACCAATAATTACAATATTGAACACTGCTTACACTGCTTACATTATTTACAACATTCATACCATACTTACAATACTGACAATACTTATTGCTTACATTGCTAACAATACTACTGTTTTCAAACATTATTACATTTCGTATGCTTCAAGTACACAGTTGCATCGGAAGAAACTTATTTAAGGATAGTTGGCGTTACTGAGGCAGGATAAGCTACGGATGAAAGACATAGAGAATATCAGGGGGCGTTGGGAATAGCGCCATGGTAGAAACGATAGTTTCTACGTGATGTCGTGTAGGAATGACCATTGTTTGGGCAGAACATTGTTTGCTTCTGCTTGTGCTTGTATGTTGTAAATTGTCTTTAGGTGTTTGAGAAATCCTTGCAATAGAGGTATAGCTTCTTTTGTTTTGCAGAGCCAGATATAGTGCCTGGCAATAAGAAAACAAAAGTTGATCTGGCGTTGAAGTTTAGAAGAGTCTGATCTCAGGCCTAGTGAAACAGTCATGTCTGCAGAGTAACTATCGGGAATAATTTGGCAAAGTTTTAATCGCGTTATGATGCTCTCCCAGAAGAGCGCCGTTTTGGGGCAGGACCAGAAAAGGTGTACGAGTTTTTCTGGTTCTTTTTTACAAAAGGAGCAGTTGGAGTTTTCTTTTACTCTTATCTTAGTTAAGAAAGCGTTTGTTGGTATTCTTCTGTGCAGCAATTTAAATTGAAATTCCCTGAGTTTTATGCTTTTTGTGATTTTATGAGCTAGCTGGTAGGTCGCACCCCACGTTATTTCGTTTTGACCTAAGTTGCAGTCTTGATTCCATTTTTGCTGGCTTGTAGTAGGGGGGGCACTTTTCTTTGTAATTAATTTGTCATACACCAACTTGCTTGCTTTTTGGGCTTTCATTAGTTTTGTCGAAAAGCTTTCGTAACTATTACCTTCGTTTGTGTGGTCACCTTGGTTGAATGTGTTGCATAGCTTTTTAAGAGCAGAAATTATTCCACAGTATGCCAAGGGTTGGACCTTGATGTCGTATTTGTTTAAAAGTTCTGGTGGAGTGAGGAATTTTCCTTCTCTGTTCCTTAAGTGCTTAACTTTTGTGATGCCTTTACGATACCATTCTTTAAAGAAAATAGGGCTGTCGTTAATCCTTACAAGTGAGTTGTACCATATGCCTTGTTCTGAAAGCTGGCTCTCTGATGTTATCCTCTCTTCAAAATTGATTTCTGACCAGATTAGGAGAATTTCCTTTAAGAAACTGTCTTGCGTTTTGAAGATATTAGCTATGTCTATCTTATTAAGGTTGCTTGTGAAAGGTAGGGTACACTCAAACTTTTTCAGTTCAAGATCTAGAAAAAGTTTCCATTTACCCTGATTATCTGTATCCAGGTACTTTTTTATCCAAGTGGTTTTTAGCGCTTTATTGAAAGATAGTATGTCAATCATTTTGATGCCACCTGCTGGGTAATTGTTAATCATAATATCTCGCTTTATTTTATCGCCCTTTCCGTTCCAAAGGAACAAGTAAAAGAGCTTGTTAATCTCGCTAATTATTTTTTTGTTTGTGCACAAGGGTGCCAAGACGTACACAATTTGAGAAGCTACTAAGCTTTTCAGAACAGTGATCTTCCCACTTAAGGTTAATCTACGGTATTTCCAGTTGCTTAGAATATTGTTAATTTTTTCCAGTTTTTCCTTATAATTTAGAAGTACAGTGTTTTCAGGGTCTGTCGTAAACCAAACGCCTAAAGATTTTACTTTGTTTGTTTGCCATCTGAAATTTCTTTCTGGAAGAAGAATTTCTGTTTTTCCACTATATGTTCCGATCCAAATTGCTTCTGTTTTTTTACTGTTGAGTTTGAGACCCGAGGCTTCTCCAAAATCGTCAAGTGTGTTGAGAGCAGCTGAGAGCGACGTTTGTGAACCATTCAATATTAAGGTTGTATCGTCTGCGTATTGACTTATTTTAATTTCCTCTTGGTTAACGTGTATTCCTCTGATATTGCTGTTTCTTTTAAAAGCCTTGGCTAAGACTTCAACTGAAAGAACAAATAGATATGGAGACAACGGGCACCCCTGCCTGACCCCTCTTTCAATTTTAAAGAAGTTGCTTGTCCAGCCGTTGTTTAAGAAGCAGCTCTCTATGTTGCTGTAAAGGCATTTGACCCAGTTTACAACACTTGGGCCGAAACCGAAGTATTGAAGAGAATTTATGATAAAAGGCCATTCAATCGTGTCAAACGCCTTTTCGAAATCAAGAAATAATAATAGCCCTGGGATATTTTTTTCTTTGGTAAAACGAATAACATAGTCTATTAATCGTATGTTCTCGCCAATAAACCTGCCTTTCATAAAGCCAGTTTGATCACAGCTGATGAGATCGGGAAGAACCTTTTTCAGCCTGTTAGCCACAGCCTTTGCTGCAATTTTGTAGTCGCAGTTGAGAAGAGTAAGCGGTCTCCAGTTTTTAATGAAATACGGCTCAGCGTCTTTCTTGGGAATGAGTTTGATTACTCCTCTTCTTTGTGTGATGGAAAGCTGACTCGTTTCGTGCGCATAATTAAGAGCATTAATCAATAAGTTTGATATGTTTGTCCAAAATACTCTATAAAATTCTGAAGGTAGCCCATCAGATCCAGGGGTTTTTCCCTGTTCCATGGTTTTCAGGGCTGCAAGGCATTCCCTTTCAGTTAGCAGGCCTTCACAGTTGTTCCGTTGTTCGTCATTCAGGACGGTGTCGTTTTCGTGTTTAAAAAAATCATATGTGTCAATTAAATTGTGTATATTTCTGTTGGATGTATATAGATTCATAAAAAAAGATTCCCCTTCTGCTAATATTTCCTGATCCGAAGTAATAAAGTTATTTTCGTCCACTTTAAGTTGGCTTATAATGCCTTGCTTATAGTGTCTCTTTTCTAGGTTGAGGAAATATTTCGTATTTTTTTCTCCTTCATTATGCCATTTAATTTTAGCTCTCAATATGGAACCTTTCGTACGAGTCTCAATAATTCTTTCTAACTCACTCTTTAGATCATTCAGTTGTTCTGCAAGTTCAGAATTTTCTGTTACGCTAGAGTCTCCGTTCTCCATTTTCGATTCTAGTTTGGAAATTGCATGCTCTAGTTCTGCCTCACGGCCCTTTGTTTTCTTAGTTTTATTCATTGCGTATTTGAGCGATTTTTCCCGTATTTTAAGCTTAATCATGTCCCACAATAGAGCAGAGTTTACCATGTCATCGTTTTCATATTCGTCTTGAACTTCCTTAATCGTTGTCTTAATAAGATTAACATAAGCAGTTTCGGTTAAAAGAGAGGTATTTAATTTCCAAAGGCCGGGTCCTCTGCTATTTGCATGAAGAGACAGATCTAAAGTAATCATGGAATGGTCTGTTTTATATCCTGGCACTATATCGGTGTTAGTGACGTCCCCAATAACGCTTTGGCTTATTAAAAAGAAATCAAGTCTACAGTAAACCTTAGGTTGTCGTTGTCTCCAAGTGTACCTTTTGTCATCTGGATTGTGAATTCTCCAGACATCGAGAAGATCTAGGTTCTCTGAAATTTCTTGAACGGTCTTCAAGCTATTTTGGTGAGTTTTGGCAATGCCACCTTTTTTGTCATTTTCGATGTTAAGAACAAGGTTGAAGTCACCGCCAATTATTATGTCTTCACAGTTAAAATTTAAAAGATGATCGTAAAAGTTTTGAAAGAATGAAGGTTTATCCTCGTTGGGAGCATAGATGTTAGCGAGGGTCAAAAGCTTTTCGTTAGCTTTTAAGTCACAGATAATAAATCTCCCTGCAGGGTCGGTGTAAAGTCTTTGGAGCTGAAGGTTAAAATTATTGTTAAAAAGAATACATACCCCTGCTTTGTTGCTTTCAAAAGAGGTGAAGTAAGCTTGATAGCCCCATTCTGCTTTCCACAAGTGATTTGTTTTTTCTATACAGTGTACTTCTTGGAGCATGCATATTGATGGCCTTTTGGCGCGAAGCCAATTAAATACTTCTCTTCTTTTAGCGTCATCCCTAAGTCCCCTGACATTCAATGAAGTTATTTTCAAAGTCACGATTTGTTCAAGTCTTTTGTAATAAACGTTGTCTCGACGGGAAAAAAACATGTGCGCCTCAATAAAGGATTTGCATTCTTTCTATTAGGTGTAAAATGATTGATGCAAAAGGTACTCGATATTTTAAACAAATAATGAAGACTAAAACGTGCATATAATATTAGACTGAAGCAAATGATCACAAAAGGTAAATTAAACAAAATAACACTTTGAATAAATAAAAAAGAGAAGCGCAAAAACAAAGAACAGAGCATAGACAAATTTGTAGTTAGTAAAATTAAATTACTTTGGCAGCGAGAAATTTGAATGGTTGATAAGACGTCCCTCTCCAGACTTAACGTAGATTATTTTGCCTGTTCAGTTTATAATTGATCTAAGTCCTCTTCGGAAAAAATTCTAACAGGGGAGCCATAGGGTGATGTCTTAACAAAAATCTTACCATCCAAAGACCAAACACTGAGTAGAGTACCCTCTTGTCTTCTCTTGTTCGCTTCTTTCATGATTCTACGCCTATAAGCCGTGAGGTTCTCGTTTATAAAAATACGTTGTCGTTCCTGTGCATTTGAAGGGTAGCTGGGAAATAGATCTTTGATTTTGACATCCTTTAGTTTGGTGCGTTCTTTATAAAGTTTCGATTTCACTTTATGATTGCAAAATTTCACTATAATGGATTTGCCCCGATTCAGCTTGTGTGAAATCTCTATTTCTTCAGGCTCTATGGTGATATTTAGGGCTTCAGCAACCTTGATGACCGCGGCCTCCGTACTGGGATACGCATCTTCTGGAATTCCATGGATTTCCAGCGAGTTCTTTCGAGTGTATTGTTCCAAATCATCATGGTGTTCCCACAGTCGATCGGATTCTTCTTTTTGCTTTCCTAGATTCTCCTTTGTTGTTTTAAGCTCGTTCCTTGTTGAGGCTAGCATGTGTTTTAATTCTTTGTATTCGTCCTTGGTCTTTTGCAAGGACTCTTTCAAATCTTTAAGCTCCTTCTCGTAGAAGTTGGCAGATTCTTTTAATTCTTCGATTTCCTTCTTCAGCGTTCGATTTTCGCTAAGAACTGCAGCTATTTGGATTTGTATGTCGACCAGTAGAGCCTTGATTTCAAGAAGGCTAGGCTCTTCTTGTTCCTTGCCCGCTTCAATCGATTCTTCAACATCAATGTTTTCCTCGGCCGCCATGTTGGATTTCTTCGGATTTCTTGGTTCGTCTTCGGTTGAGCCACGATCACCTCTTTTATTCTTTCTGGGAGGCATTTACATTGAAGAAGGTAGATTACATCGTCAGGGAGCCAGATAGTGTATTTTCATAGGAGTAGGTGCCAGAGAGGGGTCATCTTTGGCAATGTTAGGCAGACACGATGAAAACACGTCCGACCGCTGCGATTTCCCGCCAAAAGTCCATCTTATACGTAGTTACTAAAACAAGGAATGACCTACAATGACCTAAAATGATCTACAATGACCTACAATGACCTACAATGACCTACAATGATCTACAATGACCTACAATGACCTACAATGACCTACAATGATCTACAATGACCTACAATGACCTACAATGATCTACAATGAGCTACAATGAGCTACAATGAGCTACAATGATCTACAATGACCTACAATGACCTACAATGAGCTACTATGACCGAACGTGTAATCCCTGTAATGAGCTAAAATGAAGATTTTAGAAAAAGACAAAAAAAAAAGATCAGGGGACATGTGTGCGTAAACGTAACGCGTTTAGTCTACTGCATGACAGCCCATTTAACGATGACAGCATCTCTAATTATTACGCTTGGAGATAAATTTACATATATATGATGATGATACTGTGACTTTTGTCTAAACCATCCCTTGCAACCTTTCGCATTAGTTTTATTTTGTCTTGTCTTTTTTTCAAACAAATTGAACAAACACAGTCACCCCAACAGTCGATCCGGGGGGATCTTCAAGGGACGTAAGGGTAGAGATGAACAAAGGAGGCCTTCAAATTCTGACCCTGTTCAAAAGAAAAATTGTTCATTTTTTTAAGTACCCTGGCCTGTATAAGACATCATAAGACCCTTTAAATGGCTTTCGGTCCAACAGGATGCTCTGTTTGTAACGCTAAATAGTAAAATCTATATCCTGCTCAGCGGCCCATACCCATCTAGGCCAAATAAGGGATTGCCTGCATGACTTCCGTCAATACATGGTATCAAGAGACTATAAAGGGGACAGAGAGGGCATCCCCCATATACACTCTATTCCATAGGTAATTCGTCTCGAGTTATTTTTAGAATCGGGATAAAGTTACCTCGCGCGAGGCGTGGATGTTTCGTGGAGGTTTCGCATGACCAAACGCCGTGCAAAACATGTCGGGCGAGAGGCAATGAAAGTGAAAAAGATCAAGAGCATTCCTGAATATTGAATCGAAATAAGTCGGCGGTCACCTGGGAAAAAGGAACCGCTGGACTCTTTGACAACCCGTGAAATCAGTTTAACTCGAAGTTGTCGTAACCTCAGTGCTTTAATAAAATGAGTAATTTCGCCGGTCTATTGAAACCGGTCGTTTGTACAATTTAGGGAGTTTAAGATCCAACGACGCAGACGACAACTAGAACGTCAAAAAAACAATAGGTTTAATTAGCAAAACAACAACTTCGCACGTGCAACACACTTTTTTATTCATTTCTTTCCCGTTTTTGCACGACTACGACGTGAAAATGCCTAGTTTCGCGTTTTATGGAGGACGTAAATAAGCAACGACGAAATTTTATTTCTCTTTCTGAGCTTGAATATGGCCCCTTGAAATTCAGCTTTAGGAGGGTTCGCCTACAATTGACAAAGGAAGTGGGTAGGAATAATCGGTATAAAGACTGAAAAAAATAAACATCAAACCAGAAATTGCTCTCTTCAAACTGTATATTATAAATGATCCTGAGAGAATGTTCAGTGTGTTAAGGATTTCCCTGCTCTACTGTTTGCTCTATACAAGAGAGGAAGGGCGATTCTTTTTTAGTTTCGGTTTCGCTGACACAGCTTTCGCAGAAATCTCGCTGTAGTCGTTTTCGTCGACGAAAGGAATAGCAAAATCGCTCTCCGCGTCTTCCCCCATTTTGTTCTGCGTCATTTCGTGAAGGACGCGTGGCTCTCAGCGTGGGTCATCCACGCGGAACACATTCGCGCTATGTGATTGGCTGTTGTCTAATCCCCCTGGAGATCTCGAGACGAATTACGTATGGAATTGGGTGTATATGGGGGATGCCCTCTCTGTCCCCTTTATAGTCTCTTGATGGTATAATAGTGCTATACCAGTAAAAACGCGATTGCAATAATCTATTTTCAAGTTTCTCAAGTTACCTGAGATCAGACACAATTTTTGTTTTGCCTTTTCAAAATGTGCTTGGCAATTTAATACTATTGGCCTAGTGTCACATCCAAGCGTGACAAACGACAAACATCATTGTCTGTCATTTTGTAGCTCATTGTAGGGCTTATTTTAACTCATTTTAGCTCATAGTAGCTCATTGTAGCTCGTAGTAGCTCATCGTAAATCATTGTAGGTCATTGTAGGTCATTGTAGGTTATTCCTTGTTTTAGTAACTACGACACACGTCCCCTGGTCTTTTTTTTGTCTTTTTCTAAAATCTTCATTTTAGCTCATTACAGGGATTACACGTTCGGTCATAGTAGCTCATTGTAGGTCATTGTAGATCATTGTAGGTCATTGTAGATCATTGTAGATCATTGTAGGTCATTGTAGGTCATTGTAGATCATTGTAGATCATTGTAGGTCATTGTAGGTCATTGTAGGTCATTCCTTGTTTTAGTAACTACGATCTTCGGTGACATTCCGATCGTTCTCAAAGGTTAGGTTTACGTCCAGTGGATCTTACCAACAGTCAACTATACATGTGAGACCTGTAATCTTAAGAATCAACAAACCTTTAAACTCCGAACCATTAAACATCACAAGGCGAGATCATAAAACAGCCCAATAGATCCGAGCGAAAAAAAAAAAAACAACAAAGTACGAGATAGCATGGAAATGATAATCAAACACAAATGGTATTGGGCTTGGACAACCCGCATTACTTTCGGGACGCGCCCGGGGACACACACGGAACCGAGGAAGTAAGACTGATGATGAGATGAAGGAACGACCTACAAAATTTCTTTAACGACGAGGAAAAGTGTTTAATGATGTTCTCAATATATATTTTAAGACTGCGAAACCAACAATTTTTCAAAGTATAAAAAGTTCTATTTTTTCCAAAGAGGTTAACTCATGATTTTGATCCAAAAATTCAAATTTTTCCTTTTTTGTTTTTGGTGAAAATACGACGGCGAATAGTGCTTGATGATGCTGCAGATAAAAAAAGAAAAATGGCTTTTTAGACTGTAAACAAGACAACAGCGGCTGGTGGAGTAGGGCGAGTTCGAATCCTGGCAGTTGTGTGCATTTTTTCACGATCAAACGCACACACTCACACAAATTCAAGGAAGATGCGATGACACGCGGAAAGGCGAAAGGAGACATACAAAGTGGAAATAATGACAAAATTTTGATCAGAGGAATGGACTAACCCCTTACGTAAAATGGATATTTTTGCGATTTTCCTTAATTGATATTTTTATGATCAAGAATGGCTTTTTTTCTTTAACGAAAGTTAGCTAAGCACTATTTCTCGCTTTATTTTGCCTAAAAACAAAAAGTGAAAAAAATGTCAAAATTTTGACCAAAACCATGGACTTACCCCTTAGCAAAAATGCATATCAGGCGACTTTGTTAATCAATGTTTTTTATGGTGAAGAAAGGCTATTTGTCTGTCAAGAAAGTCTCCAACCACTATTTATCGCTCTATTTTGCTTAAAAATAGAGCGTGAAATCATATCAAAATTTGGGCCAAAACCGTGGACGAACACTTTAGGAAAAAATCATATTTTACGACTTTCCTAAATCGATATTTTTATGGTAAAGAAAGACTATTTTTCCGTGAAGAAGGTTGCCAGGTATGTTTCTTGAGCGATTTTGACGAAAAATAGAAAGCAAAAAAATACATATATCAAAATGTTGATCAGAAGAATGGACTAACCCCTTGGGTAAAATGCTCGATCTATTTTGCCTAAAAACAGAAAGTGAAAAAAATATCAAAATTTTGACAAGAACAATGGAGAACTCATTACTGAGGTAAAATGCACATTTTGCGACTTTGCTAATTATAAATCGAAATTTTTATGGTCAAGAGAGGCTATTTTTCTGCATAACCATAACAGAATTGTCAAATCTGATTGGCTATCAACTGCCCTGATTTCAGCCTTAATTGGATAGTTTAATAGGACAGTACGCGTCATGCCTAAGTCATTGGACAGTACGCGCCATCACGCGCGCGCTTAAATGGCTTTTTTTTCACTGCTAGCAAAACAAAATTTCGAATTTCTTGTGTTTTGATTTAAAAAATAGCCTATTATATCACAAATTTTTGTAATAAAGTCGCCAAATAGTATTTTTCGCTCCATTTTGCCTAAAAAGAGAAAGTTATAAAAGAAGAGTAAAAGTTTTGACCAAAACCGAGGACTACCCCCTAAGAAAAAAGGCCAATTTTGGGACTTTCCTAAATGGATACCTTTACGGTCAAAAAACGCTATTTTCTGTCAAGAAAGTCACCAAACACTGTTTCTCGCTCTAATTTGCCTAAAAAGAGAGAGTGAAAAAAGATAAAACTTTTCATCAGAACCATGGAGTAGCCCCTTATGAAAAAAAGCATATTTTGCGACTTTCCTAAATCGATATTTTTATGGTCAAGAAAGGCTTTTTTTTTTTCAAGATATTAGCCGAACGCTCTTTTTCTCTCTATTTTGCCCAACAACAGAATTTTGACTAAAACTATGGTCTAATCCCTTTGGAAAAATGCATATTTTGCGACTTTCCTAAATTGGTATTTTTATTGTTAAGAATGGCTATTTTTCTGTGAAGAAAGAAATGGGTTCACCCAAGATTTAGTCAAAAAAAAAAGAAGTAAGTATTCTTTCTAATTTGTTTTTAGTTTAGATAGACTGTTTCATGTTATTTGAGATAAAATAATAGACTTTCTAGTCTTAATGTCATGTTAACACTCGAAAATTGTACATTTTTCCAAAGTGGTTGGTTTTGGTCAAAAATTTAAAATTGTTTTTACTTTCTGTTTATAGACAAAATAGAGTGATAAATAGGCAAAACTGCACATTTTCCTACTTTGTTTAAATGACATTTTTATAATGTGGAAAGGCTTTTATTTCTATCTTGAACATCATTAAGAAAAGCAACTTGAAACAAAATTATTGAGCAAAATCTTGGGAGATTTTCTTACTGTTTTTATTTAGATTATAATCAAACGATATCTCTCTTGGAAGAAATGCCAAATTTATGACCGAAAGTGTGGGTTAACCTTTTTGGAAAATACAAAAATGTAAAAATGGCATTTTTATAATCTAGCAAGTCTTGTGTTTCTATCTAGAAGATCATCAATCAATAGATCTCCAGGGTTCGTGCCCTTTTTTGAACAAAAAATTCAAGTACTTATCAAGGACTTTCAAGGACACATTTCCCATTTTTCAAGGACTCCATTCAGTGCATAAAAGATCGAGCGTCGAGTCTATGTGTTTTTCACTTCTTCCACAACATGAGTAACTTTATCCCGAAGGTCTCTCTGTGTTTGCTTCTTTCTCTTTGGAGTTCTACTTAAACTATTGAATTCAAGGCCTTTTTAGCACCAACTGCAACTTTGAAGGACTTTCAAGGCCTTGAATTTTTATTTTATATTTTTATATTTTTTAAAGTGCGCTCGAACCCTGTATTTCTTGCTCTTTTTAAGAAAAACAAACTTGGGATCATGGGTTAACCCCTCTGGAAAATGATTTTTTTTTACTACGTTCAACTCACATGCAACTTTTTATAGGCTAAATAACCCTTTTTTTAATCTAAAACATCATTAAACAATATTTCGTGACACAATGTGTAGAACCTTAGTCTGGGTTCGAGGCAGAACAGGAGTACGCGTTCTTTAAAAAAAAAAAAAATACACAGTAAGTGCAAACAGAAGAGCGGTTCTGTCATTTTTCACTTAAATGGCTTACAAATACCATTGTTTTTTTTTCTAAGAAACAACTCCTATTCGAATTTAAGGCGTCCCTTCCGATGCTTGCCGACCACAGACGCTCCGCGATCTACGTGCTAGTCCTGTAGACTCCTGTGACGTTTCTTGGTATCAACAAAGTAGCAGTTCAGTTTACCATGTTTGTAAAAACAAAACTGGCGTGTCCATAATTTACAACTAACTGGAGTTATTCCAAACAACAGTTTCACTTGTCATCTGCTTCCATCTCCTCAACTTCGTTCACAATTGGAGACCCTTGTTCTTCTTCAACCTCATTTGAAACTTCAGTGTCTTTCTCTCCTATCTCCTGTCCGTTCTCAGTTTCTTCAGCCTCTTTGCTCGTCTTTTCTTCCTCCGGGGGCTTCGGAATACTGGCCATGTACTAAAATTAAATCGACAAAAAAACGTCACAGCGGACAGATATCTTCACGTGCGCAAGTCAGGTGACGTTTTACTGGGCTTTTGCATTCATTCAAGAGTTATTTCAGTGTAAATGCAGCCCATTTAAGGTGATTCCCTGGTTTTGCACTGCGCATCTCTTACTGCGCATAACAAGATGGCCTCCGTAAAAAAGAGCATGTGAAGTAACATTACTAAAATGAAGCTGACCGAAGAGAAACGCTACTGCAATTTTTGCTTGCGGTTGTTTCTTGCCGAGGTGAGACTCAGTGTGGTGGGAATGTGCATAACGTAAGCAGTACGCGTGATGCTGAGTTCGACTTCCTCACGGAGAACCTCGATAGTGGATATTTAATTTGTGCTTATTTATTATTTACTTTGATTTTCATTTAAACGCTTTCTTTATCACATTGTGTCCTAAATGTGATATCTCGATGTAAATTCTGTAAAAACGGATTTTTTTTCGCATACATTCTAATTGAAACTCGCCCCAGTCCTCTCTCAAAAATCAAGGAAAATGCATTTGGTGCGCACTTTCTGCAGCTCTACCGCAAAAACGAGTACGGTGACCCCCATTTTTTATTTCATGATTTTATTAAGGACAGTGCTTCCTTTCGGTGAGAAAAAAATTGGCACAAATCTATGTTCAGTTTTTTGGCAATTTTACTAAATTGTACGGATTGAGCTATCACGTATCGAATAGCGCGTGTCCAATTTAATTCTACTTTGGAGCGTAAATAAAAAACAAGGGCATTAAAAGGCATTTTTCTAGTACGTAAGTGGATAAACAATACATTAAAGTCAAATTCTGTGCGATACCATATGCATCATTGAAAAAATCTTTCCTTTTTGTCTAGTTTTGGGCTGCGCGTGGTTTTTGTCAAAGGGTCCAAAATAACCGTATTTGTCGGCATTGTGACGTCAAAACGAGCACGGTGACCCCCACTTTTTATTACCTTTTTATCATCTTCTTGACTTGTTGCATCAGTGTACCAAGTTTCATCTAAAATCTATGTTAGGTTCTTTTACTAGGGAATCACCTTAAACGAAACCACCATGTTGGTCAAACATCGTCCCAAACTGTGACGAATCCATTTTATTACCAAAACAGCTTAGCTACCGCGCGCGACTCTGTTTATGCGTAATGTCAGTCAGACCCTGTTTCAGTTTAATATTGAACAATTGACGTCAATCATAAAATAATATTTGGTCAACGCCGACTGGGGGAGTTAATAAGAAAAAGAAATTTAAGAGAGTACCAACGTGCGATGTTGGACAAAAACGTTGGCACTGTTCAAACGGGCTGTAGTGTTGAAAAGACGTTTTTTTTCTTAAAACAGGAAAACATCTTCTATTCTCCTTACAGCCAAATTCGTTGTTTCGCGCTGCGCGTATTGCAAACTTTGCAGGGATTTGGGTTTTTCTGTTCCGTCAATCATTTTAGTGAAGCAGGGTTAATGTAAATCACAATGTAACGTGCTCGCCCGGCTTGCATTTTGGCTGAGACTGACTCTAGACTGCTCAAGAATAGCGAAGCAAATCTTGATGGTAAGAGAATTTGTTGTCGAACGAAGGAGGCAGACGTTTCTTTATTCTTGCAAGTGACAAGAATAACAAAGATCAGAAGAATCTGCAAAGCAAACTTAACTAGTCGATTATTGCACGAAGCAGGACGATCACAAAGAAACGAACCTTGAAACACGAAACAAACAAAACGGATCGAAATCCACCAATCACGAATCACAAACCATAACCTTTTGAACTCGTGCACGTAACCATAAGTTTCCTAATAGGTCCGCTAAGATGAATGACGGAACAGACAAACCCAAAATTCCTTCGAAGTTTGCAAAACGCACAGCGCGAAACAATGACGACGGTTTCTATTGGTTTAAGAACGACAGTCTAACTCACCTCTTGTTGGGCTCTCAAAGACTGAACATAATGACTATAGAAATCAAACACGAAGCGATGCATTTGAGGCATGTCTTCAACAACGAAAGGTGCTTCTGAAGGGGGAGCTCCGCGCTTAAAAAGAAAAACAACATTGATAAAATTCACGAAAGAGGAAGAAAAATTAATAAATTACTTAATGAAGAGCGGCCATATTGATTTGATGCTGCGAGGGAAGCCTTTAGAAAGTGGAAAGTGGGTGACAGATCAGACAATGACCATGGGAAAACAAGGCGGCGGCCTCCTGAATTTGACGATCGACCTCGATCATCTCACGAAAAAATAGGGGACTGTGGACGTTGTCAATCAATAAAGAGAGAATTGTTAAGTGTAACGAAAGCTTCTGGGTAGTATGTTCGAGTGCCACTGCTATGTTAAAGGAGGTTCTTATACGACTGTGCAGCTAGTAAAACTTGATTATGATGCAGTAATTTTAATACTTTAAAGAAATGACGACATGAATAGTGAAACTCACCGGTCTGCATGGTGGATATCTCTCACTGGGAGCCAGGTAAAGCTTCAGTGGTCTGCTGGTCAACTAAATATACACACGAGAAGGAGTGTTTCAAAGTTTTCCAAAAACGCTTTTAAAAAAATTCGCTTATGCCTTCATTTTTCGAGGGGGGAGGAGGGAGGGTCGGTTGTGGGGGCAGTTTTTGGTGTCCGGATGTTTTAAGTGTTTAAAAACCTCCAAAAGAAGCAATAATTCTTGAGAAAAAAATCGTGGAAATCAAAATCAACTTTACAAACTTCCTTCACGTTTGCTTTTTCTTCGTAAATAGAAGTTCGACAGTAATGACCAACGATTAGGCTTTTCATTTCATTATTAATGTTGTATTATGTCTTCACGGGGCGGGAACGGAGAAGAAAGGAAAAGAATTCTTTCTAGGAACAAAGCTAGAGATTAGGGAGAGAGAGGGAGAAATCCCAGAAAATGGTTCTAGAGAGAAGGCACAGCAAAGGCTAGCGAGAAGGCTCATCATTCTGCTTAGTATTCTTTACCTGAGAGAAGGCAGGTCTGAGTTCAAAGCAGTTCTGAAATAAGCTGACACGTGCTAGTACATACAGTCCAAGGCGGGCACGTGACATGGCAACAACCAATCGGCGGACGTCTCTGATGTGACCCACAGTCTTGGTGCGGACAAGCGATAAGATTATGTAATCATTCTGTTGACCCTGGTACCGATCCACCGTGGTCACCTGATCATAATAAAGCAACAGGCTTTGAGGCTGGATTGCTACAGAGCCGTGCTTCGTGTCATCACGCAACGCTTGTGGGCAGAAGCGTTGCGTGACGACAAAGAACGGCTGTGTAGCAGACTAGGGTACACTGTAGAAGTTAGAACACGCAGTAAGTAAACTAACTGGTTGTTACCCTCACTCTCCTTCGGGACATATTTAGAACTACAGTAATGTAATGCCCGAATAGTGGTATTGTTAACCTTTCGTCCTGCATCTCTGATGCATTAAAATCCCCAACGAAGTAAAATAATTCACGGCACGTGTCCAGTAGGACAGATGGATCGCTTGATGTAAAGGTTGTTTTTGTAGAATTTCCTGTTTGTGTGATTTTTGTCTGTCATAAAACGTACTTGGTGGCCGCTTAAACCTACTTCACGCTACGAACTTACAGTGTAATGGGCAGTTACAGAGAGTGCAATTAAAATATTGTTGTTATTACGGAAAACGATGCATATTTCATTTAGTTTTGATGTGCTTGAACAATAGACTGTATTTGAGTTTCAGTAAACTGTAATACAGACTTTTCTATTAATAAATGCACTTCAGATTAAATGCCTAGCTACCTGGAGGTTTAAACATTTTCCTTAATTAAAATTAAGGAATCATGCATTGTTTTTGGATTGGGACTCATTGGTTCTAGACTGAAACTTAAAATGTCTCATAAGGTGAATCCCAGGATTCACTCTTGCTATTGGCAACAAAACCACTAACTGGGTCACTCAATACATCACAATGCAACCACATAATAATTCCAAGTTACCTTGCTCGGCTGTCCAATCAGCGGATTGTTCGCACATCTCTGTTTGATGACGTCTCTAATAAGATGCTTCTGTCCGTTGTACGTCGTTAAAATGGCGATCTTGTCAGCGGGATACCCAAGAAGGCGCATGTACATGAAAATCGCGACTGCGTATTCAGCTTCGCCGAGATTCTACAAGAACAAACAAGACAAAAAATGAAGAAACTGTTTCAGTAATAATGGTTTTATTGACTTCAGGGTGCGTCTCATTACATTAAGCCAAATCAGGATCTTGTTATGTCATTCGAAAACGGATATTTGCTTCTTCACTGAAATCCAAATAACAGGATAATCGATCCAAATGACTTATGCAGAAGGTGGATTATTTGGATCTTACCTAACACCGGGTTCTTTGGGAACATGATCCGAAGCACTTCTGTGCCCCGGATCTTAAAAGAGTGATTATATCATCAAGTTGAACGTGTCTATCACCTATTTGACTATGCTACTATTCGTTGCGGCCACTTTGAAACCCCAAATATGGATTAAACGATGAACTAGTTGACAAGAACAAAACCACTAAACAACTTTGGCAGGGCCTCTGGCAAGACAACACTCTTCCACTGCATATTGCACGACTTGATTTCAGTCCGTCCGTCTAAAGATGCATCGTTTAGCTAAACAACGAAAGATCAGTATCTCAAATCATTACCTGCGGCCGTGTAATTCTTTCGCCGAAATCCACATATATCGTGCGTGGTTTCAATGGATAAGAATAGAAATAATCCGGTGTTAGATGCATTGTTTCTTTTCCAACCGGAAAATTCGAATTTTTGATCAAATCTCAGATTTTAGCACAAAGAAATGCACCCTAAGTCGTTGAATTAGTCGAAAGACTGCTAAAGTCACGGCTTCTTAGCAAGAGAGAAAGCTTATCTGCCGTGACAAGCCGCAAAACAAAGATAATTTTCGTCATACTTTTTTACCTGGTAAAAGTAAGGATTTGGCTCCGACTCTCCCACTCCGTTAAAATCGGGTACATCAATGAGCTGGTAGTCAAAAAAGAAACCTGGATTCTCCACACAGTACTCGGGCCACGTCTGAACATGAGGAAGATCACCAAGCTTGGTGTAACGCCAGTTGTAGAGGCTACATAATCTACAATTCGCGAAGAGTGGATACATTAAATCAATGCAGTCCTACCAAGACCTCATATAATTATCCTCAACGCCCTTGTTGTCGGTGATGTCATCGTAACCTGCCTAGCTGGCGGTTTCGCTCGTTTGCGCGCGCTTTGCCAGACAAAACCACCAGCTATCAGGCTAACGTCATCGTGGATAAAACACCCAAAGAAATAATAAATTGTTTGAAATTTGAACCAGGTCAATGATTCAAAATCCTTATTGGGCAAAGCTAACAAAATACATTTTCCTTCACACATTTTTTTTGTCACGGCTACCTAGTTTATTAAACGGATCCTTAATCGTGTGAATGACAAAATCAGAGCTTTCTGTCCAACAAATATGTCTCCCAAGCAATATGTAAAACGTTACAAACAACAAAAATGACCTTTGAAAAAACTGTTAGACCAACAGGTTTTTTTAAAAAATCATAATTGTAATCCGTTTCAATCTTCTTCAAATTTGTCCATCCACAGCTCCTTTTTGTATTGGCTGTGTTATAAATACAAACTCTTTAAGTACTGAGTAGTTAGGTGTTTGTTTCACTCAACTTGGTGGCATTCCTCACTGTTTACATAGCCCCTTTAATACCAAAGGAATGAGCAAAAGAAAGCGAAGTAACGTTAGGAAATACGACTGTACATCAGTACCCAGATCTCGCGCGGCCTTGAGCATCGAGTTCAACTGTAGGAACACCAAGCCGAACAAATCTGGTGAACAGAGATTGTTCCATGTTGGAAAACTTCTGGAACGCCATATTCTTTATCACAGGAGGTAACTACGATGAAAAAAACACAAATTCATGAATCAGCATGTCTGAGTCACTTTCGTTCAGCGATAAGCAGTGCGAGAAGTATAATTGCATGCAATAATTGTAAATTAAAACAAACAAACTGTACGTGTTTTGACTGACAAAAACATCGACTTATAGAGAGTTTTCACTCACGCGGCTAGCAACTATGCCAATTTATTGGAACAATAGGAAGGTTTTATAAAGGGGAGCGATCTGCACCTATTCGAAAGATAGTTTGTGATTGGCTGGGAAAACAGAAGGAATTGTGACATAACAATGCCCCTATCCCTGAAAACAATGGAAGAGCAGATTAAAGGAGACCAACGAAATAAGAGATTTTGAACGGTGCATGTCAACCGTTTACATAAGAAAAATGTTAACTCCCAAAGGAATGGTTTGGGACACCAACAAGGCCGCCGTTAAAGACACCAATGTGGCGTTATTTTATGCATGACAGAATGACGTTAAAGAGGGTGCTTCGAGGTTCAAGTTTCTCCTTACAGTAGAAGAAAAAAATATAGCGAACAAACCTGGTGATGATCACCAATTAGAATGACCCTCTTCATTCGATTGTATCCATCTTCAGGATTCTACGTACCGGTGAAAGCAAAGAAAAATCGTTTAGCAAATCAGTAAGAAAAGAGTAGTAAATTTCTATTAGAATACAAAAATCGTCAAACTTAAACATGACCACATAAACAATAATGGTGATTTATTTATCTCCTCTAACCACATAAAAAATGGTATCTCATTCATTTGCGTAAATAACATATACATGACCCTTTGCTGTCTGTTAGACATTGCAAGATAAAATTTCGTCTGTTGGTGGTCATTTACAATGGTGACAACTAGTTGAAGATTCTAAAAACGTCTATTTTTGTACAAACAATCACCTTGTATAATGATAATAATAATAATAAGAGTAATAATAATGATGATGATAGTAATATGTTTTTCATAAAATATCCTTTATTGATAACAACACTAACTATTCAAATCTATTTATAATTAATTTGTTTTTTTTTTTTTAAAAAACTATTCAGTCAAAGCACTAGTTACAATTTCCATTAAAAAACTATTTTCAAGCTCAATCGTATTGTAACTAAAAACTAAATTGTAATAATAAAAAAATACTTGATTATCCTCTGCCCGTGTGGATGGTTATTGACTAGCGTGTCCTAGGATTTGAACTTGAAGTCGAGGCCTTCGGATTACAAGTTCAGCGTTCTAACCGCTCGGCCACACTGCCTCGACCTTACATATATTACACGATACACGTCTAACAAAATGGCCGGCCTGGTGTTTTTGAAAGAGCTACCGCTGTCATCTTGATTTATTCCCAGATATATTCCATTCTATAAAGCGTTTTCACATGATGTCAAGGCGGCCATATTGGTGTTCCAAAACAATGAAACGGCGGCCATGTTGGTGTACTCAGAAAATCCTTGGGGATGTTGAACTCTTTTCTCATGTAACTGTTTTCTTTTGTTGCAATAAATTATCATAGATGCTGGCAACGTGAGTGAAAACGCTCTATTGCAACTATGGTAGTTTGTGAGATGTTACTTGAAAGTGCCTTACAGGCTCTCTTTCATTCTAAGCTCCTAGTGGTTTGACTTTCACTGATGCTAAAAACACTTGTCTATTCTAACAAGAGAAACAAGAAGTTTATCGCCCAATAGATTTACATGTATTTGTGGAAAAACACCATAAAACAAAGTCTGAAAAAAAAAAAAAAAAATGAGAGAATGGTGACCTAGCTTACCTGGAGCAAAAGTGGAATGAACGTCTCAATCTCTAGGATTTGTGCTGCCTCTTCCATCAAAACATTGTCATACTAAGAACAGAAATATCTTTAGTTACGCCTAATTTGCCATAATTACTAAAAATAATATCTCGCTTGTAGATTGGTGCAAAAAACGCCACTTGTAACATATTGGCGGGTAGTTATTGGCAATTATTGGCAGTTGGGGGCGAGATAAGGAAAATATGTTGGCGCGTTATTGGCATAATATTGGTGGCGCAAGTCTAAGCCAACTGAGCCGACTCTATTGAATCATTTACATTCAGTAAGCAACCGCCACAATCTGAAGTGATTGAAGTAAGTAACAACCTTTAACTGAATCAATGAATTGCAAGAAAACTGTACACTACAAAGGTATTAGCAGACCACTGCCACAACTTGCCTTAAATCCGAGTTCAACTAGATCTCGTCTCTTGAGAGCTGCATGAGTACATGTCATAGCAATGATCTTAGCTTCTTTCACCAAAAGATAGTTTGTTCTGTCGCGTCCTGTGATTAAAAAAAAGAAATATAATAACAGGGGAAGGAAGAAAGAAAGAAAGAAAGAAAGAAAGAGGGATAGTGCTTTTGTCGAGCCAAGAGCCGAAGAGAGCCAACCAAGCAATAGGTTTAGCAAGTTTCTCCAATATGATACAGCAACGAAAGGACTTTAAAAATTCCCCACCATTGCATACTACATGTATTGTGACGCCCGCAGATGAACTGCACTAGAAAAAAAATCTATTGGCAAGAAATTATTAGCTGAAAAACAGTTTCAACTGTTTGTTAGCACGTTCACAGACCCTCTATTTTCTCTTTAAAGTCCGTCGAGCGCGCGGGATAAAAAACAAAAATCTCCGGGGGATTCATTGAACGCCGCAATGGTTTCGGGTTTTTGAAAAGAACGAAGAACGAAAAGAAAAATATAACAACGTCTGTGTACAGGCTAACTGTTTGCATATGTTTGGACGCTCAAAAATTAGTATAAAAATGAATATGGAAACAAAGCGAAGGCAAAGAGTAAAACTTGTTTGGTCGAATCTTAAATTGCCTCGACGCCTTTAAAACATTAAACTAAGGATCTAAATTAAGATACGACCATCCCAGTAGCAATTATTCACTTACCGCGAACGTGATGGTCATATCTTTATTTAGATTTATATTCTGCAGTTCACACCATCTTCATTCTATTGCACGAAAGATTTCGATAAAAAGGCAGCTCGAAACACTGCAAAGAATCCAAAACACACTTACCGCTACGAAGAAGTTCAAATGCTCGAAACTCCTACAAAAGAAAAACAAAAACAACGAAAAAAATATTTGACTTTTAACGATTCATGCGATGAAACCAGATTAAATTAATTACTAAGGCCAATCTCAGCACTCATTGACAGTTCAACGAATCAGTCGAGACGGTACCTGTGGCCAGAGCTATAAAATGTTAAGATCCTGTTACGATTATTTCGCGTGAGACTGCGCGCATTTTGTGTTGAATTGCCCTATGGGACTGTTTAGGGAACGAAATCTGTCCCACTTTCCCCCGCAACCTCGGTATAGCCATAAAAGAAGGATTGTGACTAGAATGAATACCCAAAACCAGATTGTTATCTTCACTTAAAATACAGATAGGAGTCTTATAACTTAAAGTATCAAATAAGAGAAGAAAGGAAACGATAGAAAATAGTGAGTGATATGTAGGACTTGAACCCTAACCGTTTTTAAAAGAGTACTTAACCCTCATCACTGTACTTCGGTGCTAAACCCTGTATTTAACACTTTTCCTTGCACAACTGTCTCTTACTCTGATTTCCCCACTTTTCTCAAAAATCTGCCCAATAAGCTCGTAAAAATGGTTCTCTACCAGGAGGAGTATAGCGTTCTGTAATAAACATAAGGTGCCCAAACTGATTTTGAGATAAAAGAAACGATAGCGTCCCCAGAACAGTCCCAAAGTGCAATTCGAGTTGACACCGACAAAGTCCCAGCAGGGCATATGCACTCCACATAAAACGAAACCGGTTTTGAAAACCAGCCAGTTTCGACTTCAAATATGGTCGCTGGCTACACAAAAAAACGCGTCGAAGGCCCTCAGAGGTCTCTCTCTCCTTTCTCTCTCTTGCCGAGTGAGACTTCTGCTCGCAGGGAATCGTCTTGCAACGTTAATATTTCATCCAACTCAGCTGCCCCTTCAGGGTCTCCGAGGGTTGGGGTATTCCTAGCACAGTGTATTCACTCTTGTGCAACTTCACAAGTTTAAAATTGTAACAAGAGGCTTGACGGAGAAAAAAATTCTGTTAGTTTCTGTTTTAAAACGTTTAGTGGGTAGAAACCTGATGGGCAAATTTCCTTCGGCACCTTTTTGTCTAACACAACGGAACAGTTTCACAAAATACTCCGGAAGTAAACAAAAATACACTGTTGTTACCTCTAACTGTTGAAAGATCTTCTTAATGTATCTGTAACAACCCTTTAAACAAACAAGACAACAAATTATTTCATATAATACACGTGTTCCTGAGCCAAGTAGGTTTTGAGCAAAATGTAGAGCAAAAAAATATTCATTATATTTACAAAGACCATAATGCACCTTGTTTACCCCCTAAAATGTTGCATTGTCTTGGATTTCTCTTGGGACTACCGTAACACCAAGGAGAAATTGAAAACAATGGTTATGTAAATTTTTTTTGTGGGGGGGGGGGGGGGGCAGGGGGGAGACCAAGGTGCATTATGGTCTCTGTGAAAGAAGCGAATGATATAAAAGCCTCCCTTCGGAAAAACACATTAAAAAGCTTTTTAGGAAGATGGGTCCAAGGGAAACTTCGGCACCGGGCACAAATTAACTCGTCAACCTGATTATCAACCGTACACTGCCAAAGACGTACAAAGTAAAAAATTCCACAAAATTCCAAAATTTCACTTTGCACAAAGGCTGAAAAATAAAAAGTACCACGTGAAAATACTGTCAAAGTGGTTTCATTTGAATGATCACACAGCATGATTTGATTTTGTCCACATATTTTTGTCCAAAGGGGCCAAAGAAAGAAATTCATCAAAAAATTCTATAATGCTGAAAAATAATGTTACCATGTGAAAGTACCACTGCAGAGGTTTCATTTGGATGGTAACAACATACGATTTTGTCCACATACTAAAAAATTGTTAGAACCACCTTGCAAACTCCATCACGTACTTTGGCAGTTAAAGGGTTTAAGTCTCGTTTCCAAGTAGCCCTACAAGCGTCCACAAAGATTAAATGAAAAGAAAAACTTACCTCAGCTATTTCCATATCCCCCTCGCACGTTAGTCCTTTGAATAAAGGCTACGGAGAAAAAGAGAGGTAAAATCAACAAAGTGAGATCAAATGATTATCGTCACAAAACTGAAAATTGCATAATCATTGCAAACCATTTAACAACGTCAACTAAACTGAGTTGGTTTCAAATTCGGGTTTAGGGGACTTAAAACTTACTTGCGGTGCATTTTCGAAGAATTTTGTAAAAGGGAAAAGTTCCGAAATGGCAGCAACCTCTCCTTTCTAAATAAGAGTAAAAATTCAGATTAACAAAGTTTACAGCATATCTACAGACTACAGTGGCAAAAAAATAGTCTATTCTGAGTTCTTGGCCTAGTGCGGGGGGTTATAGGCAGCATACAAATGCCTTGGACCCAAACGTTTTAGATCAAAATGTAGATTTATTGATAAACACAGATGCTGTGTGATAAAATATATTAAACATTGTAAAAAGCGCGTTTCATGGAATATCGAAATGCTCAAAACTGAGTTGGAAATCGAGACAAATCCAACATTTTTAAGCCGACTTAAAGGTGTTTGGTTATTAGATAACACTACATTGTTACATTGTTGAAAGTGGTACATAACACTAAGATATTATTACTGTTACACGTTATTAGTTAGAAAAGGTAGCTTTGATATTTCAGGTGTGTTGTTTGTGACGCACTTACAAGCAATATCAAAAGTTGCGAGCAGAAATTGTTAAATAAATGTAACCTTTCAACAGACAGATGTTTACAGTTTCCTTTTCTTTTTTGTTCTTTAAAAGATAGTCGATAACGAGTGTTTACCATAACGGGCAGCCATCTTAGTTTCAAGAATAGAGAGCTTTAGATTCGAGGACGAGAACGACTACGAGTAGTGCTCGCTTGTGAACCAGCGTCATTTTGGCGGGAAAACGTCATAGCCGTCGTCATTCTACTACGAGTTTTAGCGTGAATGTCGAAGTGGCGGAAACAAGTTATCAAATGTTAGAAGTTTTATCATTTTGCGATCAGGAGAGGGCTTAACCTCCTTTAATAAGATAGCAGTGCTAACTTTTTTTTGCTGAATGAAAAGTACAATGAAGCTTTCTGGATATTTTTTGAGAATACGCGATAAAACGTTCGGTCAAATCTTCTCGTCCTAGAATCTAAAGCTCTCTAATATCAAATCTAGCTAAGGGGCGGGGGGAAAGGTTGGGAGAAGGCGATTATACGCGAATTGCCATTGGTGAGTAACTACATATCTATGAAACGACAGAGATTAACAGACAGACGGACAGACCTACAGACGACAGGCACAAAGTGTTACCTTTGTTCTTAACTTTGCCATGTACTCTTCCCAGCGAGAAACAACCTAGAAGACAACGATAATATAAGTTTACACTGCCTTGAAATGAGACAAGACGCCTTAGAGACCGGTCCGAATTCAGATCGGCACGAGTTACGTCAGCTTTACACTAGCCGGAACATCAGGCTTTAATAGAGCGAAAAATGAGGGCGGAGGGCGAAGAGCGAAGAGCCTGAACGCCTCTCTCCTCCACTTTCCTCTTTGCTTTTTCAAATCTACCATCCCCTATCTCCTAAGAAAGACCTGATACTCAGGTTAACGAACTAATGCTTGCTTTTGGCCACATAAAACGTCCTAACAATCCTGTAGTGCACGAGTAATTTTGGGACTAGCAAGTGCTCAGTATTTCCCGCAGTCGCCATGTTCGATTCTGAAAAAAAGCGGAGTACTGGTGAGACTAGGAAATGCGGTCAACGGGGGCGGCATAAGGCGAAAGGTTGAACTCGAGAGAGGGGAGGGGAAGAAAATCTATCTTCCCCATGAACCCACCTTCGCCCCCTTCCCTTCCTTTTGTTACTCGTGCACCAAAACCTGTGCAAACTCTTTTGCCCTTACATCCTTCCTCTGCCGCTGCACGACCTCCCCTCTCCCAACAAACTGAAAAGACTGCGGGTTGACCGTGGTGTTATCTGGTGGTGGGAACTCACCGGATAAAACATTTTTTTAATTTTCCAAAAGTTTTGTTTGAGTCTGATATACACTAAACAAACTGAAGCTTTATTTACGGTACCTGATAAAGGTAAAAATACCCCGCCGTCTCACAAGTATAGGACACGTCGCCATGAACGTTCAGACTTTCCTACAAAGAGATAAGCCGCCAGATTACAGGTTAGACAATTTTAAAAAGTTATAAAATTATGTGTTTGCTACCGCCTAAATTATTTTCAGGAAAAAACAGCCATTTCGTCAATCGCGAGGTACTTTTGCGCAATACACCAACTTGCAAAAGTGGCTCCGGTGTAACTACATGAATGAGTGTTTTTGATAAAAAAGTAGTTTTCAGGAGGCTATAAAAAGAAAATTGTCTCTTACTAACTTAAACCAATTACAGAAACACTCAGCAAGAAAGAAAAAGTGACTTGGCACATTTGCAATCTATCATTCATGCACTACCAAATAGAATTCTACCAATCAAAGTAAGTTTTGACGTTCAAAATATAAAAGAACAAAAAATAGTTGCCCACTGACCTGGAGGCGTTGTACTTCCTTTAACAAGTCAAGCCTGCTCGCAAGAACAAAGTTAACTCGACCGTACCTGATGAAAAGAGAAAAACAACGACTATTCACTTGTCGCTAAAAAAGTGCATTTCCTGGTGCGTTCGACACCAAATCAAGGTTGAACGCTTTCCCGAGCTTGAAACCAGCTGCATGTTTTTCCCGCAGCGCTACACAAAGTTTGTACGGTTGGCAACCTGTTGCCTGAATGCAATAACTTAAGAAAACAGCAGACATTTCGCGATGCCACCACTGGTATCCCCGAGAAATGTCATTTAAGCGCAGAAATTCCATACTGATGACGCGTCACTGCACGGATGTGGGTTGTGCTTCTGATTGGTCGAAAACTTGCTTTATCCAATCAGAAGCACTATACCCAGATCCAGGGTAGTGACGCGTCATCGGCATGGACTTTCTGCGCTCGTTCCTCAGACGTCATTTCGAGGGAAACCTAATGGTGCCGAATGCACAGGTCTGTTATTGGTTGTAAAGGAACATGTTTTCCTGTGTCTGGAGAGACAGGCACATTTTTCCCGCTTGCAATAGGCTGGATAACAGTCAAGTATCGATTTCCGAAGACTTTACAGCGATGCCTGAGTCTCGATGGAGGATCACGTTTAAAGCAAATAGCGAACAAAACTTTGTACCATGGGACCAAGAATTTTCCCTATACTGTACATTATAATCTACATAATCTACATAAAAAGATAAAAAGCAGCTCGTCAGTTTGATCCAACAGAATTACAGTAGAACCCCGATAACTCGAACTCCCCGCTTACTCGAACTAAGTCCAATTTCCCTTGGATTTCACCCTAATTTCCTGTCATTTTTACGCGCTTAACTCGAACAAATTAGAAATTACAAATTTCACGAAAGTTTTAACTCCGGCCATTATAAGGAGTGAAAGGGCTAACGATCTTTACAAACCTGCTAAAATCTTTCTCCGTCTCCAGAGCTTCTTCTCCGTGTCCCAAACGAAGTAAGTGACGCTCTTCGATGTCCAAGGCCATGATTTTTTCAAACAGTTGATTCAAGGCCTTAACAAATATTAAAATAGAAGTTTTGATCAACAGTGATTTAGTGAAACAGAAACAAGTAAAAAAGAACCTAAAAAGCCGGCGTTTCGGCACGAGGATATTTTCCAGTGCTAAGGTCATTACTTAGTGCCTTAATACATACACAATTGAGGTTGCACGGGAGACCCGGTCAAGATGGTTGTCAAAGTGCATTGTGGGACTTTTTTGGGGACGAATTTGCCGCCATGTTGAAGACAATCCCACAATGCACTTGACAGCCATTTCGACTCGGTCTCCCGCGCAACCTCAAGGTGGCCAATATGTGTAGCGTTAACCTTGCGTGTAAAAACAGTCGTCATACATTTCACTTTAAACGGGGCGAAGAGGAGTTAAATAACTTGAGAGTTCCACAATTTCATTCCCCTCTTTGACCTCCAAACGAGAATTTGCACAGCTAAAATAATCTTACCTGATTAGAGTGAGTAACAAGCAGCGTTCTTTGCTCGGGGAAGTTATGATAAATATTGGAAATGATTTGCACAGCCACATCTGTTTTACCAGTTCCAGGAGGTCCCACAACCTAACAGAAGATACCGTAAATCCTCTAATAAAACCCCTCTCGAATTATATCCTTTTTCAGGGGCCCGTTTCTCGAAAGGCCCGGTAACGTTTCGGGTCCGAAGGCAAATTTTGAAATCGAAACCTGTTGAATAGTAGCACAGTTCCTAGCTCACAAACCGGCCAATTTTGCTTCGTTAACTGATAGTTTCATTGTATTATTTTCAATATTATTGAAACTTAGATTTTAAATGCAAACAAGACAAGCATAAAACAGGTTTTCGGGTCGGGGCTTTCGAAAAACGGGGCCCAGGGCCAGAAAAAAGAAATTAAGCCCCCAAAACCCCGCCCCCCCCCCCCCCCACCCACCACAACCACCACCACCACCACCACTTCCCTCTTCCTTCATTGAAACCAAATTAATAAATGATAGCCTATATTTGTACTTCACGTGGACTGATCCATTATGATTTAATCACCAGATTCATGTGCTGCAAGTTCACACTTCTTTTTGATCTTCGGCTGTATGATCTCCAACCTTATACGCTTGAGCTTTTTCATTTTGTATTCTAGTTCTATATGGAAAATTGATACCATCTTCCGGTTGTTTGAAAAGCAGTATAGCGCCCCAATAAGCTGACGTTAATAAGCCTCACTCTTTATTAACCCCCTCCCTTCTCAAACGCGTCCACCAAGTGAGTTAGAGTTGGTTTCTTGCATGCTTCATTGAATTAGATTGAACCGTGGATTAAACGAAAGTGCAGGAATTGATGACCAGTTATCACACTTGCGTTCCTTACCCTCAAAGCAACATCATTGACTAAACCCTTCACAAAACAAACGTTTATATAATATCCCAGAAACGCACCATAGTGAGTCCAGGCTGCATACCAGCTCTGATAGCTTCCACTTGAGTTGGAGTAAAGGGAACAGCATTCCTGGAAAAAAAACGAAGTGACGCATATCATTTGTGAGTACTCGATACAAATGTTTCGTCGTAACAGAACACGTGGTGTAGGATGAAAGGGCAGAATTTCAGCGGGAGACGTGAATAGCAAAATCGGACTTCGCGACTGGCCTATGAACTGAAGTGTTCCTGTGCAAGCACAACCCGGCAGCTGCCTTGTTCTTTTTTTCTATTGTTTGTTTGCTTACCCACGGGACACTAAAGAGAGAACTCG
The DNA here is from genome assembly GCA_964035705.1 of Porites rus. Lineage (NCBI taxonomy): Eukaryota > Metazoa > Cnidaria > Anthozoa > Scleractinia > Poritidae > Porites > Porites rus. The sequence goes on along the minus strand of OZ037998.1, from coordinate 13,829,457 downwards.
TTTAAATGTTTCCGCGCGTTCCAGATCGAATTGAAATTTGGAAGTGTTTGTTTCTCAGGAGAGGATAAAACCTGAGTACCAGGAGAAAATCCTTTGGGAGCAAGAATGAGAACCAACAACAAACTCAACCCTCATATGGCGTCGACGCAGGGAAACAAACCCGCACCACACTGGTGGGAGGCGAGTGCTCTCATCACTGGGCCACCCTTGCTCCACCCCACCCCCCCCCCCCCCCCCCACAAACTCCCCTGTCTTAACTTTCGTGTCTCGCTCGCTCGGGAACGCTAGCCAGGCAGGCTATGTCTTCGCAGTGTGCAAGACAACGTGTCAGAAAAAATCCACCGCTGTGAAATCAAAAGCCCGTACTTTTTAGGCTGATTGAAGGGATATGGTCCACGGTTAGGTACAACAAACGGTTCCACAAGAAGCTCCTGTTTTGTGTCTTTTGGATCCTCTTCATCGTGTTTCCGTTTCTTACCGTCCGGTGACTCAGGAAATGTTATTCTGAAGGGAGACGAAAAGATAAGACACTATTTTTCTGCAAACAAGTTTTCGGTAAAGAATTTTCAGAGCAAAATGTTAAAATGCAGCTCTGCTGGAATTTTAAGGACAATACCCCTAACTAAAAAGTTGGGATCAATTTAGGTTTCTGGGAAACTGCCCACCTACCCCTCCCTAAGTCAACACTAACATTTACTTCTCACTTAGGGCAAATGTTGGGTTAGGGGAGGGGTAGGTGGGCAGTTTCCCGGAAACCTGAATTGATCCAAAAGCTGCAACAACAGCTTCGTCGCCATTTACAATATCATCGAAAAACATTCCATTGAAGCTGCTTGACCTGAGCTTTGATCATTTTACCCTCATTTCTACGGTCTATAAAGGCTGGTTTACAATAGCGATGGAGTCGTATGCAGAGTCTGGTAAGCGCGCTTATGACCAAATGAAAATCCAACATCAGAGTCGTAAGCGGAGACACCAGCGCGACAGAACAGCGTCGGAGCAATCAGAACGTTTCCATTTTCTTCCGCTCCTTACGAACTATTGAAAACCAAATTTGCGGAAGCAGAAGCGGAAGGATAAACCAATCACAATGCTCGTTCCCCGCGCTTTGCAATTGGTTTAGTTATTCCGTTGCCTGCTTGCCACTCAGTCAACCTACTTTACACTAGATCGTAAGCTAAGGAGTTGTAGGTGGAATCAAAACACTGTTTTCACTTGATCAAAACGCTGTGCACTTAATTTTTCTGATTACGCCTCCCACTCCGACTCAGTCGCTACTTAGAAAGCAGCCTTAAGAGTGCAGACAATGGAAAGTTTTTGTCTGTTTGTTAAGAAACGATCGAAGCTCAAACGAGTATAGCCGGCAGTCAGGGCGGGAGAGCCTAGGCGCGTTGTACGTTGTTAACGATCCGTAGGTAGAAGTCAAAACTAACAACATCATGACTAAGTCGCACTTTTTTTTTCTGCACCTGGCAACTGCTTCATGCTTCTGCTTCAAGTTCTGAAAGTTTTGTTTTCTCATATATGCCTTTTGCATGCAGCAATTACAGCTCACACTTAAGACCTAAACAACTTGGCACATTACAGTACAAAATGCTCCTTACATGAAGGGTGGTACTTGTTCAGCGGGATTGTCCTTTGTGCACTAAAAACATGGAAGACAAACTGTTATTTATGTCCTTCCTTTTCTGCGTTCAACCAAAATCCAAAACGAAGGAAAATGAACTTACTTTTATTGAGTATTGCGGAAAACACGTCTTCAGATGCTCAAAATCAAGAAAAGTGTCGTTGAAATTCAGTTTTCGGATCTGGTTTGGCATTCTATGGAAAGATTAGCAGCACATTTAGCCAGAATACAGCCGCTTCTCATTCCTGTCGCGGCTGTGTTCACAGAATACAACACAATAATAGATTGATATACTAACTGAAATGGTCTGAAAATGGCGCTCTAACCATACCTGGTATAATGGGCCGCGCCTGGGTCGTCATAACCAAGAAATATGTCGTGTAACCAGTCGGGGACAATACACGAGGTGTTCATCAAATCCCGAATGGTCTCTAACACGGCCTACACAGAACAAAAATGGTGTAAGTCAAGTTTGCAGGCATAGATAACGGCAACAATATCTTTCATTATGTGTAAGATGAGATTGTGAGATGCGTATTGGCGTTTAGACACAGACGTTACTTAGAAGTTAATTTTCACGTTTGTCTTTATCAAAACTAACCTTGAAATTGTTCTCTTTTGGTTTACGTCTTAAAAGGATGTTGAAGGTCTCGTACACATCCTGTGGAGAACAGTTTGATTAAGTATTCATTAAAATAAATGTGCATAACATTGGAGGGCACTCAGCAAAATAACGAAAAACAGCAGAAGAAGGAAGGCAGCGTGACCGAGTGGTCAGCGCGTCAGACTCGCAATACGGCGGTTCCGGGTTCGAAAGTAGTTATGGGGGACACTTTTTTCACGTCTCCAGCTGGAGATCGGACCGCCATTTTAAGAGGTCCTCCGAGCCACGCGAAGGTCTAGCCGCTTGCAGTGCAAAGGGAGTAGCTTCATTTCTCATATATTTTAAGACCCTGAGTACTGGTCCGGCCCCAGGAATCGAATCCGCGACCTCCTCCTTTTGCAGTCAAGCGCTCTACGTCTGTTGTCACAAGTTTATGGTGTGAGCATAGAAGTACCTAATAATAGTAAATATTTTTTTCTCAGAATGTTTATTTTTAGCAACCTTCATTTCTGACTAATCAGTTTTGGAGGCACTCCGCAGTTAGTGAGAATTCAACTTGCCTCTGATCCATGCACAGTCTCGGCCATGTCCTGTTGATATTGATTTGTATCAAGCCACAAGCGGAACGTTCTTTCATCTCCTTTAAATTCGGGTTTTGGTTCAGGACCTAAAGAGAGCCGTCAGTAAATAACAAGTTCCAAACGGTTAAGGGCATAGTTCACTACTAAGTAAAGTCCCATGCAAACGGACGGAACATAGTTGGCCAACAACTCCCAACATTGTTGAATGTTACATGTTGCGTCCGTTTACACACCTTGTTGCATCTTGTTGCGTGTTGTTGGGAGTTGTCGCATCCGTTTGCACACCACTGCCAAAACGAACGCAACAACTTCCAACAATGTTGGGAGTTGTTGCTCCCGTTTGCACGTAGCTTTAAAGTAACGAAACAACAGAGAAGTTGAAAACGTAGCCTGTGCAAACAGCCGACATTTCCCGACGCCACTACTTGTTTCCCGCGAAATGACGTCTGAGAAACGAGCGCAGAAATTCCATACTGATGACGTGTCACTAGCCACATCTGGGTAGTGCTCCTAATTGGTTGGAAATCTGCTTCAATCAGAAGCACTACCCAGATCTGGGTAGTGAGACGTCATCAGTATGGAATTTTTGCGTTCGTTCCTCAGACGTCATTTCGCGTGAAAACCACCGATGGCGTGGCAAAATGTCGGCTGTTTTCTCAGGCTATTGAAAATAGGGAACTTTAGCAACGAAGACGGCAATGGCAGCAAAAACGTCACCCCAAAAGTGAGTTCGCACTGCTGCTCATCGCTCTTATTGCAACTCTTTTAATTTGTGAAATGTTGGCGATTTTTTCAAGAGTTGAATTCTAAAGAAGTGTATCTAAGTTCACAGAAAGAAAAAGAAAAACGTTGTCATGTGATCCAGTCCTCCGTGAAAACGTAAAATTAGGAAGTTTAATGTCGTAGTCGTGCAGTGATGGCAACGAAATGTACAAAAAAGCACGATGCACTTGTAGAGTTGGTGTTTTGCCAATCTTAACCTAATGCTTTTTAGCCGCTCTCGTTGCCGTTGCCGTCCGCGGTCGTCGCTGCTTAAGCTCCCTTATGTAACATCAATGAAAACGCAGACGTTTACAGACAGGACATAACAAAGGATGGAGATAGCAGAATTTTAGCAAGGAATACTTAAAAACACAAAAACAAAAAGAAAAGCATTACAACACCCTTCAGTAGAAGCTCGTTATTTACCCCTTCTCTAGTACAACCTTAATAAAGGGCAGTAAGAAACCTACAACATTTGATCGATTTTAACATATGTTCATCGCACCTTCTTCGATGACCTTTCCTTGTTCGTCCAACATCCCTTCTATTTCAGCCCCGCGCACATAGTCAACTCCAAACTACAATCAAGAATCAAAACATTCACATAGAAGCTCTCAACAAAGTTGATTATACTGCCAACTCTCTCTCAACGGACACGTCTATAAAGACGGACATTTTGGTGAAACGAACACCTAGAGTTGGTCATCGCCTTTCTTTACTGCCTCTGTTTGACTCTCTCAAGACAGAAATCTCTCTAAGACGGATACTAAGTGCCCGCCCTTAAGGTGTCCGTCTTGGAGGGAGTTGACTGCATCACTTTATAGACAGATTTAATAAAGACAACGCAAAGTCAGATGAGAATGAGAATGCGCGGGGAGAGGACTAAGCGCGACTTCCGGTGCTTAATTTGTCGCTCTGCCATTGGTCGAGCCGGTTTTTGGATCAATATCGCCATGTTGTCTTTCCCAAAACTGCGGGCAAAACATCTGATAAAAAAATTAACAAATCGACAGTTTTACATGGTCTGTACTCTTACCGACCATAGAAATGACGTCAAAATGTTCAACAATCAAGAGGAACCACGAGCCGCAGGCGAGTGGTTTCATTGCAAAGTTTTTTACCCTTATGGTCGGTAAGAGCACAGACCATGAAAATTGTTTTCGATTTGTTTTTCTACAATTATATTGGGAGTTTTTGACAACCATTTCCGTTGAAGTTTCTCGGAAAATCGCGGGCAAGAAAAAAGGAAAAGAAATTGCGCAACTATCACTTCATTTCCAAGGTCGATACTCTTATCGACCATGCAGCGAGAAATCACTCAGTTATTGTAAAAATTAAAATTTGAAGTATTATTTACAAACTGTGCGTAAATAACCTCGCCTCGGGGATGGGATACAAGGAAAGGGAAAGATTACATGTCAAAGATCGCGGTTTTGCCTCGTTCCAAGACGTCTCTCCCTCGAAGTAAATTTTCGAGAGGTCCCCGCTTGCACTTCGTCACCAGTCACTTGCGTTTCGCGCTCGCCTTTGTTTAAGACGAAAGTGCGAAACTCGACGCGCCTGAGGAGGAGACAGGATTGCAGTCGGGTTCTTCTCAGTATAAATCAACGTGTTGATCTTGTTCTCCCCGCTACTGAACACGCCAACGCTCAACGTCCACCCCTCCCCTATGAATGTTTTTATGTTTGGTGAAAGGACGTTATTGCTGGTCACTCATTTGGTAAGGAAATCACTATTTATTTCTGCCAAGCGTACCAACACCTCCCCCCCCCCACCTCCCCAGGGTACCGAAAAAGCAGAGCCAAGAGAGAGCTTTCTGGCAGTCTTGATGTTGAAGCTACAATGGTGGTAAATGCTTAACATTGTAGTTGTTAGATAAGTGACTACTTACCCAGTCACAGAATCACGTTCAATACATTATTCACTATTTAAAATATTTGTCATACCTGTTCCCTGAACGGTTTTGTGCGGTCATATTTGATGGGCCCATTCTGAGTTGGACGAACGGTGACCAGAAATACCACATCATGTTTCCTTAAGGCTAACAACAACAACAACAACAAAAACCTATTTAAATTTGTTATTATTTTTTTAATTAACTGATCAATTCACAGTTTGAGTTTGAGCAATATCACATCGCTTTTGTCAGTCATGATATTAATAGCTAATCAAATGACATACTTGTGAAACCAGGAAATAATTTCACTTGCGTTTTGCGCGTGAAATTATTTCTTAATTTCATTCGTCACCCATTTGATTACACCGACTAACTTATTTTTTTATTTAAAGTAAAAAAGTCCAACAAAGTATAATCGCACCTTCCCACTCTCCTTTCACAATGTCTCTCATGTTCAAGTTGATGGTGACATCAGCTCGCACCCGAGATGGGCGTGTTTCACCGATATTGGGCTTTGACACCTGATAACATAAATGAAATAATAAATTTATAAAATTTCAAAAAGTTTATTCGCGTTAAAGATCACGTTACAACGCAAAGAAAAATGGGGCAAACTTTTTAGCCTGCGAGCACGCCAGATTGTGCGATTTCTGGGGAGATTTTGGCGCGGGGTCGCAACCGCGAGCAGGCATAGCCGGTTAGAAGAATACGACAAGAAAAAGTGAGTTGTCACTCTTTCTCGCTTATTCGCCAGCTCGCGCTGGCAGTTTTGCCACGAAAAAATTTTCCCGAAATCGGGCAGGTTACAAACTTATGCCTACCTCGAATCGATTTATGATAGTCTTCATGTAAAGAAACAGCGTGACGAGAATGGTAATTCAAATGGTAATTTCACCTACCTCAATTACACTGAAATTGATTATTTTCTAGTAAAAAGGGAGAAAAAGAAAACAAACGCTTGTTTAATTTGAATAAGGAACAAACAAGAACAGAAACGATCAATGAAATTTTCCGCTTCGATCTGTGAACCCATACGGATAGAGGTTTAAAAAGAGAGTTGAGTTCCAGATTAACTTTATATTTTCATTGAACTTTCCACCTATATCATACAACTGGGTGAAGAGAGACAAAGTGGAGCGAAATTTCTTGTCTAAATAAAGAAACAACACGACGGCTAGGCTCCAACCCGGACTTACAGATCCACCCTTCGACCTGTTAACAACTCGGCCCCTAAGGTACGTCTCATATCCACGGGAAGTGAATAATCTGCCTAATTTGCATAAAAATACGCCCGCACTCTTTGGGTGACGTAGTTTCCAAGCTGCTCTTTCCAGAATGTTGAGCGAGTTTAAGCTACGCCGCAGATTAAAAATCAAAACGTTTAAGCCTTACAGTGCCCATTCTTGCCCATCCAGCAAACTCTGTTTGTCCCACTTCGTTTTGCCTATCAGAAAACAAAATATATGTTATTGATTTAGAGAGAAAGATCCGCCTGATAAGGGGTAGGGCGAATAACATGCTTGTCCGAAAAATCGCGCCCAAGAAATTATATCGTGTAAACCGCGGTCGTCAGCCCTGCCTCCCTCCCTCCCAAAGTGCAGTTTCCATCTGATTGTACCTCACTATTGCCCGTGTACAGCCACCCCCTCCCCCCAAACAAGGTCGTTTTTGTATGAGGCGAAGGAGTGGCCGACACAGGCTTTTTCTCATTCTGAACCTTACACTTCAACAATAACAAATCTAAATTTCTTTTTTGATATACCAGGGTCTCATTCTTGCGATTACATCTTCCATGTCCTGACGAATCTCATCTGTTGGGCAAACGTAAATATAGTGAATATTTCGGGGATCCATACAATGTACCAAAGTGATAGCCATGTCATTTACATGGTGATCTCAGAGACAAACTTTGGGTACTGTCATAGTGTGTGGTTTTAGCTTTAGGGTCTAAGGATAAAACTCTAAAACGTTACCAGTAAAAATCAAAGCTAGTTAGCAGTACTTTCCTGTGATCCAGTCTGTGTAAGAAATACTTCACTGCGACGTTCAAGAGGTACTCTGTTATTTTGGGCAAGGTCTTTCTAAGTACACGGTATTAGAAAGTCAGACAAAACATCTTTTACTTACACGTAGATTCCAGCCTGAAGAGATTCAGATTCCTCAGAAGATAATCATGTAAAGTCAGAAACTGTAAGTTAAGCTTGGGAAGAGCAAGGGTGTCTGCAGAAAGAAAAACAAAAACAAGATCATCAACAAGACGAAAAACGTGAAAAAACAAAAATAGCAATCCATAACATCAAATACCTTCCGAGGAATAATATTCTGTTGGAACGATGTTTTCATCCCACAAAATCTGGATAGAGAAGGTTATTAATTAAAGAATGTGTTAGAAGATGAAGGGTGATGGAGTAAGGTCAGGGATAAGTATAAAAGTACTACTAATAAAAAAAATATGGTAAAAATCGCGAGAACCAGGTCTCCAGGTTTCCTACTCTCTTGAGCTCTTCAAATTCCCATGACTTTCCACGATTCCTCGTCTTTTTCTCACATTGTCCATCACTTAAACATCTGCAGTATCTAATCTATCTAACACAACTTTGATTTTCCATGACTTTCCATGACCGACAATTAACTTCCATGACTTTCCAGGTTTTCCATGACCTGCACGAACCCTGTCAATACTCTGGGTGCCAAAGGTTTTTCCTCTCTTTGGGCGTGAAGCCGCGAAAGCCGCGAAAACGACTCGCAACACAATCCTCGCTTTCTACGCTTCCCAGTGCTTTTGGGTAAAAGGACCTCTGACATCTGGGGTACAAATTTGTGGAACTGAGAAATCCTATAGTGCCACCATTCTTAATCCTTACCTTCGACAGGAAGGAACGAGGGCTATGCTCGCTTTTCTAGTAGACTGAACTGAGTTGGAAATTCAAAATTTCTGTTGACGCTAGCTTAACGCTCCAGTCTAGAGATCTCTATAACAAGCTACTTCTCCAGTCGTTTGCTAGCAGAAGTAACAAATTATGAACTATGTAAAATAAAGGTTTATTTCATTAGAGACAAATTTGTTGCACCTGTTCTGTAGGATAAAGTGGCATTTCGTTGATGGCATCAATTTGGGATAGCCGACGCTCATGTCTAGACACCTACAAATATTTAAGAAAAGCAGAAAATACGAAGAGTATTCCAAAAGAACGAAACCAAATAAAAAGTTCAAACAGCGTTCATATCTCTCCAAAACGAAGTTGGCTATGGCAAAAGTATTTAGAGGTACGAGGCTCAGGAGGCTGAGTCGGTGAACGGCAAAAACACAAGCCTAAGAAATAAACCGACATTTCGCGACGCGAGGAGACAAGGCACTCAATAACATCCGTCGAAAGGCCATTGCACACTTTATGAAGTTTATACAACGTAGTATTCTTTAATGCCTCCAAACTACACTTAGACGAATTTTTTAAGACTCTGGAAATTTCTGCTCAGCAAATGTTCATGAAAGTGTAAGTCCTCAATTTCTAAGGGGAAAAAAGGAGAATCTGAGCGTGAGTAAGAATGGAACCAGGAGCGTAGGGTCTGCAGTCCGTCACCTACATCACTACGCCACTGAGGATTACCTGGCGAGGATTGGTTCGATTTAAAGGTATATAGCAACAACCCTAACCCTAAATAGACGCTAACAGTTTTGTACTTAACCCTAATCAGTATTGCCTGACTCAAATCACTATAGTCAGTGCTCGAAACCGACGCGATAAGGAAAACTAGTTTGTGTAAACTTTACAAGGTGCCCAAAGGCCTATCGGCGGGTGTTATTGAGCAACAACGTAACCCTCTTATTTTCGCTTGGCTTGTTTTATTTTCGCGACGTCCCTACTGTCTCAGAGCCTGGCTCAGGCTATCTCAGGATACGAAAATACCCGCATTAAAGAAAACTTTCTCAGGGTGAAGCGCTTGTTCCAACCTAAGACGGCACCTATCAATATTTCGGGGGTTTAGTGAAGTGCTAATCTCATTCCAACGCTCAATCACAGGGCACCCAATGCAGTAACCCTTACCAGCATTTCCAAGAGAAATTCGCGGTTTGCCTCCACACCAGCAACATCAGGGGCTGGCAACAGCTTCAGATATGACGCTACTTCATGGAGAGTTTTATTTCTGTCAGCAAAACAAACTCAAATAAGCACGAAATAAACATTTTGGAGTCTAGAGTCTACTTATGTAGAGCCTGCTGTCATTAGGCACAATACTTTTACAGTAGATACTTACGAAAGAGACCCAAAATGTTGCAGAAGAGCCTCCCTTGTGTCTATACTGGCTATGTTACTCATGGCAAAGCCGTGCAGCTCAGGAAAATACTTGAACACAGCCCGCTAAAACGTAATAAGAATACAACACGTAAAATGTAAATTGTACTGTAAACTATTCTGGTGAGGATTCCCTGCTAGCTTAAGTCTCTTGAGAGAAAACGGAGATGAAAGAGAGAGAACTCTGCCAGCCCCCTACGCTTCTCCTATCGCAAGACTCCGTCGCTAATGAAAACCAGCCTTAAGGCTCTGGCGTTTCCTTAAGGCTGGTTTTCACTAGCGACGGAGTCGGAGTCGGAATCGTTAGCGGAGTCGTAAGAGCGCTTATCACCTAGCGAAAATAAAAAATCGGAGTCGTAAGTAGGAATAAGAACGCTGTTTTCACTAGATCATAAGCTCTATGCTTCTGATTACGACTCCGACTCCGTCGCTGGTGAAAACCAGCCTTTACCAGCTAAGGACGTTTTAGTCACGAGCGACTTATCTTACAGAACCGGTTTGCGCAATAACAACTGTGACCTCAGAAATTTCCAACAAAACAAGCGCATTCCACATCAAACAAAACCACTCTTGAAAACAAGTAAGTTTCGAACACAAATCTGGTCGAAGGCTACACGCTAGAATGCGTCGGGAGAACGGCAGAGGTCTCCCTCTTTCCTCTCATTTTTCTCTTACCGTGAGGGGCCTCTGCAAGCATGGAATGGTAGGGAAACTGTTAAGAGGAAAGGGAAGGCACATAAACAGAGTACAAAGTATTATTTTTAAACGTTCGAAGTTTTGGCCTCAAAGTGAAAACTGGCCATCTTGGAGGTCGCGCGTGAGACTGGGGCGGTATATCGTCGAATTTCACTATAGGACTGTTTTGAGGGAAAAATTTAAACTTAGCTTCCAGGAAAACCTCGTAACAGCCAATAAAAGAAGCGATAACCTATACAAAACAGTCGCATACTGCAATAGGCCACTTCCGAATTCCAAACACCCCCACTTTCAAAATGAGGCCAAGTGCACAACCTTTCTCGTGAAAATGAGTTTTGTTTGCACGAGAATGAAAAATCAGCACTTAACCTCGTTTTGATACAGAGGCCCGAAAATGGCCTATTCGGTAAGATACTAACTCGTTCTCAAGCAGAACTTCCAAATAGTTAATACCACATGTTAGTCCTAAATTTAGCTTAAGCATGGATTAATCTTAACCATCTGTCAAGGAAAAGGCCCAGGTCTGCTACTAAGACAGCAGACCAACAAAAGCGCAGTTCCCTTACAGAGAGCTTAACAAACAATCAAATTAAAGCACCTGGAGAGAAGCCATTTTGCTGTAATGGATGTCTACCATCTCATGATCTGTCAACGCCATGCCTGTGAATAATAAAAATGTTTGACTTCATAAGCGACAAGGACGTCTATGAAACGTAGGCATTTATACTTAGTTCATCGAATACCAATACGGGAAAACAGACGGTTATGAATAGCCTATATAAAGGCTGGAAGTGTGAAATACACAGAAGCACATTTGTACATCAAGTTCTTACCTGTAACATCATTGATTTCAAAGCCAGTGTAGAATTTCAGCATGTCCAATAACTGTCCGAAAGAAGTAGACAGAATTAAATTAGGCTTCCACATCTCAACCGTGGCAAACAGGCCTACATGAAAGTGTGTGTGTGTTAGGGAAGCGAGGGACCAGGGGACATTAATCCGCCATGTTGCACGCAATTTACACGCGTGTAATTCCTGCAATCACCGCGTGGTGTGTACTGTACATTGCACACACGCTCCTGGACAAAATAGATTGAAACGTTAGACCCCCCATCCCTTCTGCCCACATCAAGGAAGGGGAAATGGTGCGTTTTGGGTTTCGCGCGGCTTCCTTGATTTCGGGGGAATGGGGTTTGCTGTTTCATTTTATTCTGTCCAAGATTTCAGAGTATAGTTGTGCGTGCAGTTTGTTGATCATTTTCTTTACTCACTTGTTTAAATAATCTTCCTTCTGATTCCCTTTTTACCAAAGCTGAAAGATGGCACTTGACCTGCAAAGGGCAAGATATACCGTAAACACTCTATTAAGCCCTCCGGGGGATTTATTTCAGTTTCAAGCACACTTGAGAGGGGCGTAACAGAGACGGAGGGCTTATTTGCGAGAGGGAGGCAGGGGGCTTATTTAATTTGGCAAAGGCAATGGTATCAGTTCTACACAGAGAACTAGAATTAAAAGTAGAAAAGCTCAGTACAAGAAGTTGAAGGCCATGCAGCCGAGGATCAAAAACAAATCCGAACTTCCAGTTGGGGAATAAACCATCCCGGATCAGTCCACACAAAGTTTTACAGTCGTTAATTGATCAATACAGTCAATCTTTTATTTGTGAATAACAATAATGGAGAATTGGAGGGGGGCTTATTATCTTTCTTCCCCTGAAAAGGGGGGCTTATAAGAGAGGGGGGCCTATTTGAGGGGGGGGGGGGGTGGTGGTGGAACTTAATAGAGGATTTACGGTATTGAAACAGTCTCAACTCGTTACCTAATGAAAAATAAAGTTACTTGGAGATACCTTTCAAACGCAAGGACATAAAAATAAGCAATGTGTATAATTTTAACTTACCACAAGATGATGATCATCAACTAATGTATTAAAGAATCTTCTTGTTGGCAACAAAGCCTGCATAAATAAGTGAACGAACATTTAGAATGTGTACTCGCTATAATTACTGTAATTCATCAAAGAATATTGGAACTTTACGTTAACATTTGTAAACCGCGAAGTAAGCGTGACACGCATCTAAGAAAGGGGAAAATCGGGCACAGGAAAATGCAAGGAAGAAAAGCGCCGAGAAGGAGGAAGGAAAATAGCGTGCGCACGAGAACAGAAGAAGGAAAGGGACAATCAGGCCTGCGAGAACACTAAGTGAAAAGGAAAAATTGTGGCGCGCAAGAACACGAAGGAAAAACGGAAAAATCGGTCCCGAGGGTCCAGTGCAAAGGGGAAAATGGGGCACGCAAGAACACGGACGGAGAAGCGGTAAATCCGGGCGGTGCGAATACCAACGGTGAAGGATAAATTAGGGCACACGGGAACACCACAGGGAAGCGAAACCCAGGCGCGCGAAACACTAACGGGAGAGGAGAAATTAGGTCACACGGGAACACCAAGGGGAAGCGAAACCCAGGCGCGCGGGAATACCAACGGGAGAGGAGAAATTAGGGCAGGAGTGAACACACAGGAGAAGTGGGAAATCAGGAGCGCAAAAACACCGAGGGAAAAAGAGGATAATCGGTCGCCCAAGAACTTGACGAAAAAACAGGCGAACAGGGTGCACGAGAACACGGCGAAGGGGAAGGACCAAAATCGAGCGCGCGAGAACAGCAATTTGAAAGGAGAGATTAGGGCGTGCGAGAACACCAAGGGGAGAGAAACTTAGGCGCGCGGGAACACGAAGGGGAAAGAGGAAAATCGGGCGCGTGAAAACACGGATTTGAAAAAAGAAATAAATTCGGGCGCGCGAGAACACCAAAGGGAAGGGAAACTCGGGCGCGCGAGAACAGGAGAGGAGAAATTCGGGCGCGAGTTTCCTGTTGTCGCTACGAACAATCCCTACTGGCTGTTGCGCGACCAATTGAATGAAATACTTTAAGGATTACCCTAGATGTGTGACATGTCACTTTAGAAAATAAATTGTGTGTAAAAGTAGCGTACAGTGAATGCTACCAGTAACCCATGGATGTTATATGTTTGAGTTTCCTTGTTGCACTTCCGGGAAGAGTTATAGTGAGTCTGCAAACGAAATCCTACATTTGGGCAATTTGTAAAGTCCTCTAACTAAAGAACGCTGACTGAAGACTTCCTGTTGCGAAGCAGGAGGGGTAAAAAGATTTGAGGAAGGACAAGATCTCCCCTAAAAATAGTTGTTTAAACTATTGCAAACGTGGTAAGTTACCTCTAAGTCAACCATGAGTTCTAAAAACCTCTCGCAGTAGTGAGCTTTCTCCATGTCAACAGTTCCTGCCATTATTAAAAAAATTGCTTTTTCATAAACTCTTTGTAACTATATTTGAGTTACGCTTTAAAACAAAACAAAACACAAGTTCATTTCTACCAGTTTCTGTTGTGTTATCGCATTCACTAAACTGACGATGAATAAAAACTCATTGCATACAATTATTTTTATACAGGAAAGGTTTGTCACTCTGAGTACAAAGCGAATAGAATCCTTAGCATGAATTCTTTTCCACATTTGTATAAGGGAACCAACTGGTTCGCCTAACGCCATTTGAAATCTTTGGCTTGTAATGTTTGGAATGGAATGGAATGTCGTGGATTAGAAGACAACAATGTGCGGCCTCTTTACATTATATTATTAACATGTTAACAGTAAGCTCGGAACTCAGCATGCAAGGGCGCCACTGGCAGCCGTTATCAGTCCATTTATAAGCTCACTGTAACCCACCCATAGCGCACGAGATGAATGATGCGTGAAAGGTAAACCACACGACCGAGGAAACTCCCTCTACTCATTTCCAACAGTAGCGTGGGTTCTTTTACCCCCTCCCCCCTTTCCCCTTCGATTTACCTAATGAAAGAAGGATGAAAAATACAAGGCCAACGGGCTGACGTTCCCCCCCATCCCCACCAATGACACGTTCATCTGTCTCACCAATTCTTTTAGACCCTGGTTGTTGATCCGGCTGGAATTTGAACCCACGACCCCCCGCTGAGCATACCGGCGCTCTCCCATGGCCCTGATGAGCTAACCGTGCAGCGGTTTCATTTGAAATAGATGTTTCCACCGTTGTATTTTAATCTTAAAAAAATCCGTTATTTCAGTACCCTCGACAGCATTTATAGCACTGGTGCTAGTTGGGCCGGGCAAATTCATGAAACAAATAATTTAACTCAAACACAATGGGGTTAAGAATCCCAACTGGTAGGAGGCTAAGCAGATGGCCATTTATCAACGTTGTCGAGGATTTGAACTCGGGACTACCGTGAACAAATCCAGCTAGCGGTCAGGGTGGGACTTGAACTCGGGGCCTCCGAATTGCCAGTCCAGCGCTCTAACTGCTCGGCCATGCTGCCTCATCAACAACCTTCAAAAGATTTTTCCAGGAACTACGTGGTAAAATTAATTACCTGTTTCTGGAATAGATTCTAATATTTTGAGAAACTTTTGTACAAGATTAGACAAGTACTTCCTCTCTTTTTCCTTTCTAGAAACGAGAAACAAGCACTGTCAGCAACGTCATGCAAATACTGTTGTGTACAAGTCATCGTTTTATCGAAATACATTCTACATGTATAAACCTGGCCTTGGTTGTTCAAACGTTGGATAGAACTATCTGGGACCTAAAGCTGTGGTAAAGTAACAGGACATGGAAGGTAATGAGGTATTGCTCCTCCATAGCCCAACATTCACACTCACTAAGATAAGGTAGATAATGAGAGGATTTTAGTCTACAATGGAGTATCATACGGAACAATATTCAGTGGTTTGAAGAATTGGAGTTCCTGGTTCATAGTTTGTCTGTGATAGGGTTAGTCTGCGTCACAGACATAAACAAACCCCGGTTATTAACTTAACTACCGTTAGTGCTTCGTTTCGTCCGCAGTGCAGTTTGGGATAGGGTAAGGATTCTTGACACTAAGACTAGACTAACATACTGAAATTGCAATTGAACATGGTCGGTATTACCCAAGGGTTCCAAACAGACCTATAGTAGCCCTCCCCCAGCCCCCGCCCCCCCCTCCCCCCCCCCCCCCCACACACACACACCTGAGGTAGGGGGGAGATTTAAGACTCACATGTATTAGGACATATATTTTTTGCATGTAATGCAGGACTCTTCTTCTTTGCTTGCTTCCTTGAGTGTTATTTGATTGTTCTATTTGTCTTCGTTCGCAATTTAGCTTACATTAACACCATAGCACTTACATAGCTTTGTACTCTACATTACTCTCGAGTAACACTTACCTTGTTTTGACTTCTTCATCTGCCTGTCCCTCTTTTTTCTTGATGTGATTCCAGTACTTCCTGTACTTTGGAACACTTTTCAATTCCTGTTCTAAGCGCTCCTAGAGAATAATAAATTTATTTTCATTACAAGAAATAATAATACATCACAATAAATTTTACAAAAATCTGCTTGACCACTACAATTATGTACACAAGTTATACCAGTAGTGCATAGCAAACTGCAGAATAATGCACATTTGACCAGGTACTATACAAAATCACAATAGCGAAAGTGTTAACTTTTATCAGAATAAAATAGGAAACACTGATTCTGAGATATACATGTACGTGGCTGTCAGTGGCCAGGTAGAGCGAAAATCAAGGCAATTATTAAAGTTTGAAGTGATCTGAGTTCAAATAAAAAATCCTGTACATTGCCAGTATCTGTAATTTTATCTTAGTATTTTTAGACCTTAGATTTTTAACTTTCATTTTTTGTATAATGTATATATATTTTTTAAGCTTTGTAACTAATTTATCTCGGTATTTTACTATATTTTTTAGCTTTTAGGTGTACGTTAACCTGATCATTGTAAAGCGCTATGAAAGAGTAGCTTAATAGCGCTATATAAATTATTATTAGATGCCCCTTCATAAAGCCAATGAATCAATACTTATTAGCTAAAACCTCAGAGAAACTGCTTAGACTGTTCACATGTTCCTATTAATTTCCTGTGCAACTTGATAGGATAGAAAGACGTCTATCTTGATGTACATGTAATAGCAAACACAATCCCACTCTACATCCCTTCTCTGTCAGCTTGCCTTCTCTCTCCCTCTCTTACATTTACTTTCCTACACATGTTCCCCTCAATTTGAGGATCGAGCTCAACAATAAAAAAATGGGGATTGCAAACAGTCTAAGGATTTTGCCACAGTTTTAAATCAACTGTGCAATCTTATTTGAACTTAAAAAAAATCACATACTGGAAGTAGACAAATCCACATTGGTAGAGACACCAAGTGCTGAAGTTGTTCTCTGATCAGATCCATTTCCTGAAAATTATGAAAAACATGTTAATTATTGCACATGTTCTCTCATTGTTACATTCTGTAAGATAAAATATCAGAGACCACTGAAATATGTTAGACAAGACCTGACATTATACAAAGGCACAATTTTGCAAGTAATTGATCTCAAACCAAATCG
Organism: Porites rus; assembly: GCA_964035705.1. Lineage (NCBI taxonomy): Eukaryota > Metazoa > Cnidaria > Anthozoa > Scleractinia > Poritidae > Porites > Porites rus. The sequence goes on along the minus strand of OZ037998.1, from coordinate 13,812,538 downwards.
ATCACATTATTATTTGATAAAAATTTCAAAATTAAAAAAATGCATAATCTGGAAAAAAAATGCAACAGACGTGAGTGCCCATTTGACGCCATTTAGCATTGGAAACATAAATTATTTAATGCAGAATCTGAAATATTTAATGCTGTTGCATAATGTGACTGCCCCCAACTCGCAAACTGGAAATTCTGCAAAATTTCCTAATACATAATATATATGTATATTAATTTTATTAATTTTTGTACCTCATCAGAAGGCTTGATTAGATCTTAAACTTGAGCTATGCTTATTTTCATCTCTAAGCAAATGAAGAAAACTTAATTCTTGACAACATGTAGGCTGAATAGAGTAGTAACAATCTGAATGGCACGTCCTCACTGGACAATTCTGAAAAAAATATCTAGGGTCTGGTTTTGAGATCTTTAGTGCATTCAGATGTTGTTTCATTAACAGAATATTATTTTACTTAGGACAGTGACATACCAAACTGTTAAAGCAATGGATCAAAAATACCAAGATGACTGACTGTTCTCTAATTGACAGAATCTGAAGGAAAAAAAATAACAGTAAACAAGACAATCAACTAGACAACTTGAATATCCTGATTACGATTTTGCAGAAGGAGATGTGGGAGCAACACATTTAGATCCAATAAAATACTGATCTGACTTAAACTACATTGTTCACTTTCCTAATCTAAAATTACTTTAAATTTTCTTACAAAAGCTGCTGTTTGATCAATTGGTTACACTGTACAGACAGTACTGTTTCAAATTCATTAGCAAACATACCCATAACAAAAAACAATGGAAAACAATTAAAAATCAACTGCAGTAAAAAAATATAAATTAACTGAAACATAAAAAATAAATAAAATATAAGAAAATTTAGCAATACATGTATTTATACTACTACATGAGAAATTTCTGTAATTTGATTGGCTTAGAGTAGTGGTATTTCAGCTTAATTTGAAATACCTACATGTGAAAATTACAAACCATTTGTGGGTAGTAGTATTAATAAATAATAGCATGATTTGTACGTGATATTCGGCATAAATACCACTTGTGATATTTCAAAATTGTCTCAAATTTCACTTGCCTAACGGCTCGTGAAATTAGGTATAACAATTTCGAAATATCACTCGTGGTATTTATGTCAAATATCACCACAAATCATGCTATTACCTATACTAATTACATGTATATAATTATATGTAAAATTTAGCTTGTAACATGATAATAAGAGTTTCTTTTCTCTTTCTGGTATAACCAACCATCCCATTTCTGATTTGACCATGCAAACAACCATGACTGGTTCAAAATAGTACATACCTCCTCATCAGCCAGGCTCATGTCCATGATGCGTTGAAAAAATCCATGAAACTGTTCTGGATGTTGCTTGAATGACTAAACAAAGGGAAAAATGATAATTTTGTTATATAACAATTATTTTATAAAAAAGTACATGAAACTCTCATGTTACATGTAAGGTATATCAATTAAAATCAGATGTAGGGCTTATAAACAGTTACAATCAATCAGCCACTACAAACTCAAAAAATCATTAATAATTTATAAAGGAATAAAAAAAGAAATTAATGTTTTAATGAGTGTCTTTATATCCGATAAAGACGTGGCTAAACTTTATGTCCAAATTTTTAGACCAAAATAACCCCAAATCTAAATAATAATTATTAGTGCAAGAATAGGTTGATTTATATCAGAGATTTCACCTCAAGTTTTTAAACCTCATAATACACTACTGCTTGTTTTTAAACAGCACTTAAAGGTCCGATGATTTTAAAAAAATTAGATACATGTTTTTCTTAAAAACACTGAGTTTCAAAGCCATTTCCAGTTTACCCAATGCTTACACCTAAGCAATGTTTATTATGAACAGTTTCATGGAAAAGCTATGGAAAAGAATTAGTCTTCCTATAATAACCCACTTTTTTTTGGAAACAGGTCTGGAAATCCAGTGATTTCTTAAATGCAGCCAAAGGTAGACTTGCTTTGTACCCTGCAAAATTGCACGTTACAGGATTTTTTTTGAGGATAAACTAATTAAAAATTTTATTAAATACCTCCCATGGAGGGACACCTTGTCTGAACTTCTCATTCACTAACACTACTATGGACATCAAATGTTCAACAGTAGCCTGCAAACAATTGTAAGACATTTCAAATCAATTATTATATATAGCTTTCGTGGGCTTTATAAGGAGGGTATACAAGTGGCATTGGAAAAGGGCAGAGGAAGGATGTATGGCATGTACCAGTACTTGAAATTTCTGTTACAGGTTGACCAGCAATTTTTCTTTTCTGTTTTTTAATTAGCAAAATGTAATTCTCTGAGTACCATAAACCCTGGGCTCATAACTGGAATAGAAAATCGCTTCAAAGCTATGTTACAAAAAATTGTATTGTGTGACTGGCGTGACTTTCTAGAAGCTTCGCGAGAGTTCGTAGTTTGTTTATTTTAGGATCTTGCGTAAGCGTTCCTAAAGCGGTATATTTTGTAATCTTTCTATAATAAGACTATTTGGAAAGTTCTAGAATCTTATTGTGAAAGTATATAAGTAGGCGAGCCCGAGTTAAGTTTAACTAGTTTTCACAAGAGAGGAGAGTTTGACGTTGGTCGTGTTTAGTCAAGTGTGACGAAAGCAGTGTTTATCCAAGTTGGCGGAGGCCGTGTAAATTTATCAAGTTAATTCAAGTTGGCGGAGGCCGTGTAAGTTTAACGAGTTACGTGCTGTTGTGGAGTTTTAGTTCGTGGAAACTATGTTCATTTTTGGAATAAATCTTCTTGTTGCTGTTCCGACAACCCTGCGTTCAGTTTGGTTTGCAAGCTACCTGTCCTCTAAAAGATTACCCGCGTAACAAGCTACATGTATAGCAGTGCTGACAAAAAAAAACGTTTTGCACTTATTGGTTTTTAATTAAGCTCCAAAATGTCTTAAATAATCAAAGTTATTTCAATAAATTAATTTAGAGGGGGCTAATAAGTGGGGGGGGGGGGGGGGGTATAATCCAATGTATTTTTTGCTTGTAGGTAGATGGGCTAACTGGGGGATGGGGGCTTATAAGTGAGGGGGAGACTTATAAATGGGGGAGCCTATACAGCGTGTAAGCAGTAGTTTATGGTACTTCATTGTTAGTGAGGTTCAGCTGTCCTTGTCATTGCTAAAGTGTATAAATTTTTTCCTCAATTTCTACAGTTTCCTGTCAGGTAATAATTTCCCACAAGGATCCTTACATAGTTTTATTTGGGCAAGAGAGGTTTGCATATCTTGATTTTTGCAACATTACTGCAATGACACACAGTCTGAATGAAACAAGTTTCACCTCTGCAAAAAGGCACCCACATTTTGATGAGAGGTTAACTTGTTTAGATAATGCCCCAGGTACCCATTTCAATAGATAAGATCTTTAAAACACTGCTTAAAAGGTGCAACGATAGAGAGCTTTAGATTCGAGGATGAGAATGACTATTTATACTTACAAGATTTTACTTAAAGTTTTTTCATGCATTCTCAAAAAATGGACGCCATGGAAAGCTTCCTTGTACTTTTTTTCATTAGAAAAGTTAGCACTGTTATCTTTATTAAAGGAGGTTAAGCCCTCTCCCGATTGCAAAATGATAAAACTTCTAACATTTGATAACTCATTTCTGCCACTATGACATTCTCACTAAATTCATGGTAGAATCACGACCGCTATCACGTTTTTCCGCCAAAATGACGCTGGTTCATGCTCAAGCACTGCTTAGTATTGAGAAAATCTCATCTTGTACCTGTTATTCTTGTCTTAGAACCTAAAGGTCTCTATAACTATTATTATAATATTAAAAGTGACTGTGACAAAGAGGTCTTGCCCAAGTTATTTTGCTACCCTGGTCAACTGTAACTTTTAGACGAGAAGACAAATAAACGACATGAGAGTTCTCCCCAGTCTGTTGCTCATGTGCATTAATGTACAGTGTAAGACCTCAACAAACCTTCATGGAATCAAAATTGGTCCACAGATAGTTCTCTAGGTATTGACTGCAAAAGCAATAGACAAATAGATGAGTCACTTTTTTCAAAGAGAGTAATACATTTGAACCTATGTGTACTGTAAGTGACCACTCAAAATGCAAAATTTAATGGTCACATAAAGGAGATGTTCGCTTTCAAGAATGAATCCAAAGGTGATCTCTCCGAAAAAAAGGGGTCCTGACACATGTTTTAGAGGAGAATCTATTGCACTCATTTTAGGAGTTGTGATAATTACGTTCAGTATGTGTTATATTGTCACTGAAAGTTCTTTGTATACTCCAAGTGGCATATACACTGTTGTACATTCAGCGAACATATGAGTAGAGATCACACCATGTATCAAGTGGTCACTTACAAGAGGATAAAAACAATAGAAAATTATTTAAGCATGAGACCACACTTTCTATGGGTTTACCAACGTGATAACTGACATGGGCAGTTGGGAGAACAGAGTGATTTACAAGCTTTTCAAGTGTTGTCCCAACATCTCAAGTGGGTTGTCAAGCCAGTAAACCCATAGAAAGTGTGGTCTATTGCTTTTATAAAATAATTTTAGGTAAAGCATACGTTTCTAACCAATTAGAATGCTTGTACTATCTTAATAACCATCAGCCCAAACAGTGGTGACAGTTGGTTACAAGACGTCGTCGTTTTGGTGTTTTGGATTGGTGGTCGCTCAAACAGGTACATACATGTACAGATGTACATGTAGGAGGTAGTTGATTATGAGAGGTGGTGACACATGGAGGTTTGACTGTAATACTACTTTATACCATGGATAATGTATGTTTTGTTAAGGTAAGTCTAGCGAGGGAATACGTTCACCCAGATGAACATGCTCAACCTACTTATGAGAGAATCACATAAGTATTTTGGCCTTAAAAATTCCATACTTATCTAAATCTGTCCAGAATCTGGTCTGCTGCTCTGATTGGTTGACATGGTAATAAATTTAAATACACTTTCAATTTATATAGTTTATAAATAATTATATAACAGACAAAAAACAAAAGGTCACAAGTTACAGTAATGTGAACAGTGATTTACATCATTAATATGAAATTCTAAGCTTGTACAAGTAGTTAATCAATGTACTGTTTATTATCTTCATTTTCTTTTTACCTGAATTCTAGCAGCATAACACGCTTCACAGAAAACCTAAGAAAACAAAATAACAAGTTTTAACTAATTCACATAAAATAATTGTGTCACGAAAATTAAAAAAAAAAATCTGTGCGGTTTGGTATGGTATCACTCAATGGTTCTTTTGTCATACAAAAAATGCTGGAAACTGGAATTTATTATAAAATTATACAATCACATGCATGCTTTTTTAGAATTTCCCTCCAGTTTGTGAAATGGATGACTCATCTGAAAAGCTACAGTCAGTAGCCCTGTGTTCCTGATTAGGGTATTCCAACACGTAATGGAAATTTGTGTTCCATTCACCATTACATGTACAGGTATGTTATAGTGCAACTAGTATAACCGGGGCCACCTAGACAAAGTTGACCAATTGGACAACATAACAATAATTAATCATTCCCAGAAAGCTGGTTTTCAATTATACATGTAATTACTATGAACCGAAATACAGCTCTAAACAACATGGATCCAAATCAACCAATTACAATTTTCAGACATGGCCTTTTGAATTCGCTGAAAAAAGCAAAATGTTTCCTGAGAGGTTTGTTAGAGTGACTGAGGGAGGTAAAAAACGTAAACGTTATTGCAAGTGGGGAAATGTTAACAAAAAAAATTGGTGGCACATGTACAAAATGTAGCATAACATAACAGCTTGTGACAAAAATAATGTCTGGCGGTTATATTTAAAGTTTTTGGAAATCTTTGCTATCAATATTCAGATTTTATGCTTCAAGTGGCTTTCTTTTGAGCCACTGTTTGGCTTAAACAAACTTTTTTGTCAAGTGTTATTGTTATTTTCCTGTGATCCAATTGGTCAACTTTGGCAAGGTAGCCCTGGCTATTAAAGTAGTACTGCTGTAAAAGATTTTGCAGACGTTTTTGACTAACTGCAAGTAAATACTGTTAGTAGTAGTATACATGTATGAAGTTACAGGAAATAATTTTGAGAGATGCATTTTGTTACATGTAGGTGGGAAACAACCATCACGTATATAACCACTTTCTCATGTAGTAAGTCTGATAAGCATCAGAAATAAGCTCATAACTATTTTTTTTCTCAATCTTACTTGCTTCCTTTGATCTCTTTCCTGTAAATGTCATCGATAATCTAGAGAAACACAACAAATAAATTTTTGTTTTTACACGTACAATTTGCACAAAAAAGAAATATGTAAAAGTCTTACTCTAAAAGTCAAAATTCTAATATTTGATTTGACACAGAAAAAATACTATTGATACAATACATGTACAATGTAATATTGTTCTTTTATGGGGTTATATACATATGTATGTTATTTCTTGATATCAAATAGAAAGTCAATAATTATTATCGACAGCTGTCAAATTCCATGGACCTGTACATCTGTACCATTTTGATAATTGACATATCACAGCCAAAATTAAGAACAGTGTATCATACATGTACATGTACATTGTACCTACGTTGTGTATCAAGGTCATATTCTGGTAAAGGGTAGCAGGCTTACATGTACATAAAGTTTATCATATCATTTGTCATGAGATAACTGTAGTTTAGGCCATAAAAAACTGTTTTATTCAAAATTTGATAAAACCTTACTGTATAAAACATTCGCTATAAAAATTAATTTTTTCAGACAGATTCCATATTGTTCAATCTTGGGGTTTTCCTTGTTTGGCTTGAGCAAGTGTTGTAAGTGTACGAGATCTTGCTTGGCTACACTGTGGCTTAACACGCATGAACTGCAGTGAGCCACTGAAGCCAATTCGAATTTGAGCATCACAAATGCCCCTAATTTGTCACATCACCTGCTTGATCACAGGCATGCATATGCAATGTTGTTTCACAAGACTTCCAAAGACACTTGATACTTATTTTTAACTGTCTCGTAAGGAGAGGATCTCATTTCTTGAGGTAAGTCTATTGTCTTTTAAGATGCACTCAAGCAAAGTGAATATTGACTTCCTCATAACAGCCATACATGTATCAGCAGCTAGGTGGAATGAAATTTCTGCAGTTCCAAGGAGATTGCTGAATTAAATTTTTTGGGAAGTGGAAAAAGCTCATACAATGTACACGAAGCTTTGTCTTAGTCAATTTACATTGAAACTTATGTATACATGTAAATAACCAGCTATCAAAATATGCAAAGGAGTATGTTATCTTCAACTCCTTCAAGTAACTTTCAAGGATCATTGCATCACTTGACACCTGGTATAATAATGTTACAGTGGAAGCTCTTGTGAGTAGACACCCTCAGGACATGAAAAAGATGTCCATACCTTGAGCTGAGGTGCTTATGTGAATGCATAAATACAGTGTGTATGGGAGATTGGAAAAACAGGGTTTTGTAAAGGCGGCTGTTATGTAAGTAGAGCTGTCTGCTTATGAGAGCATCTGTTCAGAAAGTTTCCACTGTATTCAAAACTGTTTCATGGAACTTCTCATGGTAGCTATGCAGCTTTGTACATGTACCTGTGGTTTGAAGGGTTTCTTTCCTTCCCCAGGAGTCCAATACTGCTTTGCAAGCTATCACATATAATAATAAAACAAACAATGAAATTAAATATAAAATATTAACTGATCAATTATGTATAATTTTATTATTGGAGTTCCCTTGTTAGTGCCACCAGACTCTGCCACGTAGCTGTTCTGGTTCAAATTTATTCTTGGTTTAAATTTTATTTCCCTTTGTTTTAAACTCATTATCATACACTACCATACCCCAAAACAAAGGAAAATAAATTGAAACCAAGGATAACAAGGCCACTGTCTACGAAATTTTTTGGGAGCCCTTCAGGCTCCTAAAATATAACGTTTAGGAGCCCGAGCCACACTTCTAGGAGCCCAATGATCAATGAACTTAAAAAAGTAAGCAGACACTCAATACTCGATTCATTCGAGTTTTGAATTTCCAGAAAAGAGCTTGTTTGTTTACTTTTAATAGCAGAACTGTTTTGCCTCCAGTCGACAAACACACCTTTGATGTTTTTGTTTCAAAAGCACAACATGCGCAGGAAATTCTGTTTGGAAGTAGGCATAGAGACTGTTGCCATAAGAATCATAAGTTTAAGGCACCCCTTTGGGTTCCTTGTTTAAAAGTTTATATGTAGTCGCCCACGAGGAAACTTAATTGTAGGAGCCTCTGGCAACCGGCCACCCTTTAGGCAGCAGCCTTGGTTAAATTTGGACCACAGCATCATCAACTGTTCATGTAACCAGCAAGTTTTGCTTCATGTACCCATACTAATGGTAAAAGTTGTAATTTGTTTACCCACGAAGCAGGTGATTCACAAAGCACTTCAGGATTCTTAGGAACTAATTGTTTAATATTTGTGTCCATGTATTCCAGACCGATTTGGAATTTTGGAAGTGTTGGTTGTTTAGGAGAGGGGAAAACCAGAGTACCTGGAGAAAGAAACTTATTCTCCTACAAGCCTATGCGACAGACTCATTCATAACTGAAGATTAAGTTAGTATGCCAATCGATGGCCAACAATGAAGTTCATGACTACTTTTGTATGATTAATGATTGGTCATCGATTGGCCGATGCCAATCGATATCAGTTAACAGAAATTAATCGATCGTTATCAATTGATCGATTGATTTTTCCATCTTCACGCCCTGAATACATCAGATACATTGACTCTTTGACAGAATAAGCAGGCTTGAGGTGCTTAAAGTCTGCTAAAGTAATAAAAAAATAATAGAAGCATTGTACGCTACACCTTAAAAAAAAAGAAACATTACCTGAGTGATTCGATCTGAGCTAATCTGCTCAACTGTAGGAACAGCAGTCCTCTTCCCTGCTGTATTCTTACTCATTCTCCTTCAGAACAACTCACATAATCAAACAACCTTGCACGTGTTGACAAGCTTATGAACCGTGAACGTCAAGTCTACGTAACTCTTGCCACTGAATATGACGTCAAGTGTAATTTGTGATGTTACCCAGAAAATGTGCTACCGAGTACCACTATAAAAGTCGTTCAGTTTGTAATCTGGCAGGTTTAATGACCTCCAAAAGCAGCTGCACAGTGTACTTTTTAACGTACGTTGCAACTCTTTCGGCCCGCCGCCATCTTGACAGTGAGTACCAGTCCTTCTCTTTCAGAATTTGTAAACTTTCACCCAGGTCTCAATTGCTCTCAAGAGGTCTCCAGCTTTTAGAACTGCAGCGAGCCGAGGCCCCTTTACACTTCAAAAAGAGATACAACTGCATGGGGAGAAAAAACGGCTGGGTAACAAGTACCGGTTCTAGAAAAAGCATTTTCCACTTTTAATAGTGGGCACCGTGCGTCCCTAACAAGTAGCCCGAGGGATCCATTCCGGAAACGGGTTTAGGAAACAGGGAAGGGGTTCCCTACAGTACGTATAGGCCATTATAGGGAGCACTCGTCCGCCCCCCCCCCCCGCCCCCAATGTGGGCCCCCAATCGTAATTGCCTCCTGCTTGTAGAATTGAAAGAGCACAAAGTATGCTTACCAATTAGACCCCAGGATTCCCATCATTTACTATGCTTGATTTGTTGATCAGAAATGTTTCTATAACTTCCTACTGTTATGAAGTATTTACGAGGGTTTTCTTGGTATTTAGCAGTCAGTGTTTTGTTCTTTTTTTTTTCAATATGTTGCCCAGCTTAAGTTTTCTCTTGTTTATAGGGTTCTTAATAATTAGAGTTCATAGTTTCTAATACCGTTTTCTAGTTCATAGTCCAAAGGTTGTTCAAGGTTTAGCCCACACTGTTAGCTACTGATAGTTCCTGCGTTTTAGAGTAGTGTCGTCTATTCTATGGATCTGTTAAACCCGAATGTCAGGGGTCTTTTAAGTAGGCATCCTTAAGGATTAAAGATGACCCGGCTTGGGTTTTACCTACGCCGAGGCTCCTGCTTTGGCTGCTTAGCCGGCAACCACACGGTCTTACCTCTAGTTTATTGGCTCATTGGTACCGGGGGGAGCACTTCCTAGTAATAGGCTGATGGGGAAGTGCCGAAGGATGGGGTCGCATTTTCACGACTGGATTGACTATAATGGGGTTACATTTTCATTAGAGTTAATAGAATGGGAAAGCACATTTTCGGTATTTGAAGGATGAGAAAATTCAGGTTGGTAGGGATTAAAAATGGGAAGATTTTTACTCATTAAGTTTAACCAATGTGCCATATTCATTTCGGGATGACCTAGTTAAAAGGCTTTTTGAGGTAGACGTGTAAACAGAAAGTTACTAAGTCTGTTGGATCGTGGAAATTACATTTTCCCAAAAGTAACTAAGATGGGGTCTATATTTGGCCACAGAATAGACTATAACTGGTAAGGGGCTCTAAATCTAAATCTAAATATCGTTATGTCGGCAAAATCGTTTGGGACATCACTCCAACTCTAAGATAATAATAAATAAAACTATACTAAAATATACAAAACTATTAAAAACTATTAAAAACTACTGATAAAAATAAAACTAAATTAGTTTGCTTTTAAAAATACAGAGGGATTGGCTGGAAACAGTTTCTTCTGGAAGTTTGTTCCATTCAGTTATTGTCCTGGGAAAAAAAGAAAATCTAAAAATATCTTTATGTCCTTTCGGTACAATAAATTTAAAATCTTTGCTTCCCCGGGTTCTCCTTTCTTTGCTTGTTATCAAATAATCCCCCCAATCCCCATCTAGGAGGCCGTGGCACATCTTGTATATAGTGGAGAGCCTTGCGTGTCTTCTCATTGTTTCAAGTGTGTCCCACTGTAGGTCTTGCAGCATTTCCGTCACGCTCGTTGTTCGATCATAATTTCCAGTGACAAAGCGGGCTGCTTTCCGCTGTACCCTTTCTAGAGCGGCTTTATCTTTCTGGTAATGTGGGTCCCATGCGCTACAGGCATACTGGAGTTTTGGCCCCACAAGTGTCATATACACGGTTTCTTTCACTGACTTTGGACAATTCCACAGGTTTCGCTTGATAAGTCCCAAGACCTTATTTGCCCTAGATGTGATTGTTTCAATGTGTGGTGACCACCTCATTTTGTTATCGAGGACTACCCCCAGATAAGGGTGAGATTCCACTTCTTCTAGGATTTGTCCACAGAATACGTATTTCCGCTTTGGTGGATCTCTCTTGGTTGTAAAACACATGATCTTGCACTTTGAAGGATTAAATTCCATCTTCCACTTTTGTTGCCAATCTTCTAATCTATACAAGTCCTCTTGGAGATCGGCTGTGTCTTCATCACAACAAATTGTCCCATATAACAATGCATCATCAGCAAAAAGTCTAACAGTAGAGTTAAGACTATCAGGTAAATCATTTATATACATTAAGAACAGTAGCGGTCCTAAGACTGTTCCTTGGGGAACACCAGATGTCGTAACTACAGGGGCAGATGATGCCCCCTCAATTACCACTGATTGGGTACGCTGTGTTAGAAACGATTCAAACCAGTTATGTAGTGGGCCACGAATTCCGTAATAATCAAGTTTCTTCAAGAGTCGGCGATGGGGAACTTTGGCTCTGAGAGGCCAGCGGCACAAACCCAGCAAAAATTAACCCAAATAACTCCCCCCCGGAATTGGCACATATCATTGACAATCCCGAGGGTTAATTGTTCCTTGGTAGTCATGTTTCTTCTTTCCTTATTAAGTTCTCACGGCTAACCCAAACATGCCTACAATTTGCCTATTTGCCTGGTTCGCTAGTAGTTGCAGAAGTCCTTTACTAAAGGGAAAAAAATAATTAATAAAAGACAGCAGACCACACTTTACCTTTTCCAAACTAAAAATCGAAATACTCTGGTCTTCTATCAGGCTCAACCAGTCCCCTATTCCACCTCCTACCTCCGCTCCCTAACTTTTACAGCGATGGCCGCATATCCTTCTTTCCCCGTGCGGTTCGTGCCTTATTTTTTCTAAAAAATTGGGAAAAATAGTTACCCTCTACTCTGAACACTCGCCCTCGACATGGAACTCGAACTCCCGACTCCAGGAAGGGGGAGTAATTTAGGGGTGGCGAATGGTAAAATCCGAGACTCGCCGAGACGCCGAGATCCTAGTTAGAAATCCGAGCCCGAGACTCTTTGGTAAAAAGTTTCGAGACTCAAAAAAAGTAAAAACAAACCATGAAAAAAACAAGACTTCGAGACTTATCAAAAACGTTTCCGAGATTTCGAGACCCTGCCAAAATTTTCCGAGACCTACGTTTTTCGAGGTACCATTCGCCCCCCCCCCCCCTCCCCTAGCTTTGGATAGGAAAGTAGAAGGGTTTTTAAAGTTTACTGACTGTTTGTGAATATTAAGTTGTGTACTTAAAAGATTTATTTTATTTATTAGACCTGATTTATTTTCTTCGGCCATTTTATCCGATACGTTTAAGCAGAGTTTAGCGATGCTGTTAGGGGGTTGATTTTCAAGGTGAATCCAAAACTTGAAAATGTTCATTGTTATTTGTAAATTTAGAGATAATCTACCAAGTTCATTTCTCGATGCAACATTCGGTGAACGTTTGTTTAAACCTAAACACATCTTACAAAAATGTATATGCGTTTTCTCAATCGAGTCTTTATCCCAGCGGTTATAATCACTTTTATCATAGATTCCCCAAACTTCAGAGCAATACGTTAAAATTGGGAAAAATAGTGTAGTGTACAGTTTGTTGATGATGTGAATTGGTAATTTTAGAAAATCTAGATAACGACGAGCGGCAAAAAAGGATCTCTTTGTTTTTTCTGTTAAGTTTTTCTTGTGATTTGTAAAATTTCCATTGGTAGAAAATTTCACTCCAAGATAGGTATAATTATTGACGATTTCAATGTTTTCATTGCTAACCATAAAATTGTATTTATGTATTGCTGATTTTCTACTTTTCTTCTGAAGTACAATAACTTTGGTTTTAGTTGGATTAATCTCAAGAAGCCAATCCTGACAATATTTTGATAGTCTGTCAAGACTTTGTTGCAAACCTTCTGCCGAGGTAGATATTAGAAGTAAATCATCGGCATAAAGTAGACAGTTTAAGTGAGAACCGTCTGGTAGTAAGACAGAATCTTTAGCATTGTTATTTAGAATGAAGGGTAGTTCGTTTAGATAAAGGGTAAATAGAAGCGGCGACAGAATACAGCTTTGTCGTACACCTTTATCATAGTTGAAAAATTCTGATCGAGTATAATTGTCTTTCACACAACATATTGAATTCGAATACATGCTGGAAATTATTTGTAAAAGGAGCCACCTATGTTATACTTCAACAGTTTGTATAGTAAACCTTGGTGCCAAATTGAGTCAAATGCCATTTTAAAAATAAAGTTTACCTCTGGGGGAGTGGGTAACATGTTGGTCTATTAACGTTCTTAAACTAAAGATATGCTCAGACGCACGATGTCCGGGCAAAAAGCCAATTTGGGAGCGATGAAGTATTTTATGATTGTTTGAAAAGTTTAACCTCGTATTTAAAATAGAACAAAAGACTTTGCCAAGACAACTACTAATCCAAATACCTCTGTAATTTGAAGGGTCATCTTTGTTTCCAGATTTATGCAAGGCAGTGATTATTCCATTACTCCATGATGTCGGAAATGTTCCAGATTGTAGAATCAGATTAAAAAGTTTCTCAAGTGGATATTTTATAAAGTTTGAGCTTGTTTTGATCATTTCATTGCGTATTCCATCAAGTCCAGCGGCCTTCTTGTTTTTGAGTTTTTTAATTGCTTTATCTCTTCAATGGATATTGGGTTGTCTAATTCCGACCAAAGGTCAGTTGTTGACATAAAAAGACATAAATATATTAAATCCAATTTGTTTTACAAACAAACAAATTACACGAGAGCGGTGCTCGACACTGCACGATCTAATCGACACAAAGGTCAAGCAAACTGATCTCGATCAACAAGCCCGTCATCTCCTCTGTCTCCTGGTGATCTTTGAGAACCTTGAAGCAACTTTGAAAACTGAAACGACTTTTAGCAATCTGAGCTGTTCTTAGAACTACTGTTATTGTCAGTAAGGCATGCAAGGAAGTGAAAATGGGAAATAGTTTACAATAATACGGGCTAGTTATAAGTAAATGAATAGTCGTATTGCCGGGCCGAAAAAAAGTGGTCGTAATAACGAGGTGACCGTATTTTTCTTACCGAGGTGGCCGTAAGTCGGGGTTCCACTATAAGTACAAAACAAACAAGAATACCTGCTTTTATTATGACAGCCCAGAGAACAAATTGAAATTCTGCTTTTTTAAAATTACCCAACAGTAAACTTCCCGATTTACAAGCCGGTTGGACTTATTCAACTTAGTAAGGGAAGAGTTTCAAACAAGCTGCATTGAAAAAATCGAATTCATTTCATTACAAGCTAGAGGGGAGGAAGTGGGGAGGGGTTGTTGATAACCGGATGCATTTTTCCTTATACAGTGAAACCTGTATTAAGCGGACACCCTCGGGGAATGCTGTGGTGTCCGCTTAATTGGTGGGTGTCCGCCTAATACAGGTTTCGATATATAACGTCATATGAGGTGTCAAATGCCATTCAAATGAACAATGGAAGCGTTTATAATACTCCCAGAGACTATGACGATAGACATTTGCATTAATTTCTTTATCAAAGTGAACAAATTGATCATAGTACCATAAACATGGATTGCAACTCCAATTTGAAGAAATCAGATGAGTGAAACAAGCTCTATACAAACAAAACGAATTAGAAAACAATCCTGTATTGTGAAACTAATCAAATAAGTTCGTCAAGTCACGTTTTTTAATGTAAAAATCGAAAAATTTTTGAGTGGCAATTCGAGGCAATCTTTCGCATTTCCGTTGTCTGGCGTGTTGGGTGGTGGAATTTAATTACAAGTGTCCGTTTAATACAGGTTGGCAACAACAGAAATGACCATTTCAGGTACTTTTTAGGAGTCCGCGTCCGCTTAATAGAGGTGTCCGCTTAATAAAGGTTTCATTTAAAGTAAATAAGGGAAATAAATTTGGGGACTTGGGCTACTGTCCGCTTAATAGAGGGTGTCCGCTTAATACGGTGTCCGCTTAATACAGGTTTGACTGTATCAGTTAAAACTGATAGAAGGAACTATAACTAGGGAGCTTATAAGCGGAAGTTTAGGGTTAAGAATAACAATGACTGACTTGTAAATTTAAATTGTCCTCTAACATGCTGTAACAAATTAAATCACATCGTCCTTAATGCTCCATCCTGTCTGCAAGAATTTCGAGCTGCTCGTTTGAACATCCGTAAAGCCATTTATCCTCAAGACCTGCTTTCTTGCCGTAAAGAACTCGCCATCGAGTATTCCACATGTCAGCGCCAACAAAGCCAAGCAAAAGAGAACGATCCGTTGTGGGATGTATGTCATCCCGCCCATGGCTTACGCGATGATTGTTAAAAATAGCCGCTGTACCTTCCTTGAGCAGAAACCTTGTCTGGTTTGCGGGATCATACAGCTTATGGTGAAGCAGGGTAAATGCCTCGTAGAACTTCTTCATGGTCGAATGATCCTTGAAATTGCCTAATTCCAAACCGGCGTGTTTGTTAGAGATGTAGACAGTAGGGTGTCGCTTCTCTAGACGATTAAAAGAAATAATTGGCCTTTCCAGGGTGTTGTCGTAGTGGTAGATATAAACCTTGTCTGGATCACACTTCTCTTGAACTGTCATTCTTCTTCTGGAGAAACGCACTGGGATGGTACAGAGAAGCTCATACGCTTCTGGCTCTTCACGGCGCAGCTGCTCAATGACTGCAAGATTATCCACCCAATAGTTGAACGTGTCTTGAACTGGCGCGGAATACTTACTGGCAACCAAGCACGATAACCTGTTAACAGCATCATAATAAGCAGTGTCTATGTGCACGGGATGCTTTTCGGGAGCATAGATATCTTGGTCGATCTGCTCTGCCTTGGACTTATCCGCTGAAATATCGAATGTGTCAGTAGGGTGGGTGCGTTGCTTTTGTTGACCCACGCAATGTATAATCCCTTCCAAGCCCTCTTGACTCGGGGGTACTCCCTCGAAAAAAGCCACTCCATACCTGACCAAGTCGGTCAGCCAGCTATCTAGCTTTTCCATTCTCTCGGAATAACTGTAGACGGGAAATTTGGAGTTTGCATCCCACAGGGTAATCTCATGTTCCTTGCGAAGAGAGTCGTTGTTTTTCATGTCTTGAGCGCGAAGCCACGAGGCATTAAAACTACTACGATGGTCTTCCCATTCAACGGTCACATCTTCGCTTCCTTCCCCGTTTTCAGCTTTAACAATTGGTGATTCGGTAGCTATGAAGCGAGCATAGTCGCTCTGGTTGTAAATCAAACTGTCCGTGAAATATTTTGGGTCCCGGACCGAGGAGCGAAGCCATATGTTGGGAAACGTACTCTTTGCACCATCTTGCCAGGTAATTTTCAGCAGATCTGTGCAGTGAGATAAAGCGGCTATTCGAAAAGGTGCTCGGAGAACAGCGGACATTTCAGTAGCTTTGTAAGTTAGGTCGAGCAAGTACAAAGTCTGGGACACGCGTTCTGCATTCTGACCTCAGGCGGACAGTCAGGCGGCAGGCGGTGTGCGTCACGAGATTCGACCAATCAGAATCCGTTATTTGTGGAATGATTTTCGCGCTTGGGAAGAGCCGTTCTCAGAGGTGTATATGGTGTAATTTTCGCTTTATTCCAAGCTTGTGTAGGTAATTTCCACACTATACGGCCGTGGAAAGTTGTTGGAACACCTTATCTTGGTGGTAGTTACGTTACTTTTAAATATTTTGCTTTCTTGAGCGTTTGTGACAAGTGTGAATTGCTCGGTCATGTGCACGCCACCATGATGATTCGAGTGTTGTTTTTGCCGTCCTTCTTGGATTCATTGCTGGTTACTGTTAGCAGTTTTATCGGATTATTTTGGTTATCTTGTTACTTTAGCCTTTCTTCTTTGCAAGTTTTGGGGTCTATCCGGGTCTACCCCTGTTAGTTTTCCCGTTATGAGCCGTTGAAAGTGTCTTGGAATTAGGAGATCGTCTCAGCCAAGAGGCACAACTCCCGGGAAACGGGCAGAGAAAACATGCCCAAGAAGAAAACGCCGAGAAGGGAGTAACGCTAAATCCAGAAAAAGTCTGTTCCATTTTAAACCAGAAATGGTGAATAAGTTTGAATATTGTATTAACCTTTGAAAACCAAACATTTTTCACAACCCAGTGCGGAAACTGAGAGCGTGACTTTAAAATAATTTGCATGCAGTGTGCGCTATGTGTATGCAAATCTTTATGTAGGATTTAAGCGAGGGAATAAATTGTTATAAACCTCTACCAAAACACAAGACCATTATCAAAGATCTAGACAACATCATACAGGATTTTAAAACTGCGAGGTTAGGTTTATTGCAAAATCGATACACTGCGCTCACTTCAATGAGCGCACAGAGAAGATCGTGGTTTATTTCTGCGGCCATAGTTAATTGAGTGGAATGGTTATGAAACCCGTCAGACTCCTTTGTTATATGTTTTTGTGGACCTGAAAGTGCACAACGTTCAAAAGAATTCCTATCATTTTGATTGTATTGACCAATAAAAACGTTGCATTAATTTATTCCGTAACAATTTGCCAACAGAAAACAAAGGATTGTGCACTTTCAGGGTGCTTCCAACATAAACTGCAGCACTGTTGTTTTTATCATTGATGTTTGCCGCTTTTCATAACCAGTCTCCTCTAATAACTATGCTGCAGCTGAGGCTCGTTCGGTGACGGAAATTCCCATTCGGTCAGTGTAAAACGCAGACTGCGGACTGCAGTTTTACTCTTAGTCTGCAGTCTGCATTTTACACTCAGTCTGCATTTTACCCCTGGTCTGCAGTCTGCAGTCTGCAGTCTGCAGTCCGCAGTCTGCGTTTTACACTGACCGAATTCCCATTGTAGCTGTTCGGCTCTTTCGGTCTCTTTTCCCCTCGCCTGATGGAAGATTTATTTGCGCATAAGGATTACAAACGGGCACTGTTTGCAAAATAATATAAACTTGTCGATGAAAATAAATTGTTATAAGAGACGATTTCTCACCTTGCTGTTTGCTCGCGCTCCCCCTCCTTGGCCGGTAATAAAGTCCATCAAATATATAAACAATACTAATGGACGAATTTCTTTACTTAAGTAAATCCAGATATGAACTACAGATCTCTTTCACTCCGAGATAAACATATACATATAAACAAAACAGTACATAAATTCTTCTGAGAAGCAGGAAATCGCCGCTTAAAATCGACAAGATCGACCTTCGAACGTCTCCGAATCACGATAAACTCATTGAAATTGCCTTATGAAGCCAATAGAAAGCATTATGAGATCTTGAAAATCCTCCAAATCGCTCTCTTCCGTAATGTTTTTCAGAAAAGGACAGAAAAGGAAGCAGCGTTTTGATCCCTAGGTTTGATATATCTCTCTCGGAGATGCGAACTCGACCGTGTAACGATTGAAATGAAGCACAGCAACAATTCTACCCATGAACCTTTGTGGGTCGTGACGCACACCCCCAGGCGGTGTTGGACACGGTCCACGTGACCCATTTTGTCCAACACGTCATTGCAGATGGCGGACTGATTCTTTGAGACCTTTCACCTTTGTGCGGGTAGTCTCTTCGATTTTCGCCGTTTATCAAGTTTTTTTCAACGACCCCTGACGTCCCCTGATCCATCCGAACTCAACATAAAAAGAGCGCTTGATCCCCGGCCTTAATCATTTAAAACTTGAAAAAATTCTATTTTTGGTTTAATTTGTTTTTCAAAATCGGGATGTCACCGCACTTGTATTACCTCGTGGCTTGTATTACCACTTGTGTTACCTCAAAAGTGTTCAAAGGGGTTAGATCAGTCAACAAGGAATAAATAGTAGACGTGCAAACACATTACAAACCAACAGAAACCTTTCAGTACACAAACTTCTGCTCATGTCACCCACCGGGCGTAAAGAAATGCTTTATTAAAGGAGAAGCGATCATACTGCCAAGGGTTAATTCCCCGGGGGGGGGGGGGGGGTACTGCCATATATGGGCTATATAGGTATGTGCTGCTGTGAAGGGTATGGCTTTCAAGCAGTTTACTCTAGGATAGGGTATATAAATCAGAGCGTTTGGGTCTAGAATAGGGTATCATTTTTCAGGAAACTGATCAGTTGGTTGAAGATTCTATCTAGACTAGGGATTGTGGTATAAGGTTTTGTTTTGGCTAGACTGTGCTAGTGACCTCAGTAGTTTCTGGAAAACAGCTACTCTAGGATAGGGCGGATTTGGGGAGTTTACTCTAGTATAGGGTAGCAAAATTCAGCTGAACTAGCTCTGGTATAGGTTAAGGGTTCCAGGGTCCTAGCCTTGCGCAAAAGTTACAGCGGAAGCAAAAAAAAGGTTGAAGGGGGACGGGGAGGGGAGAAGAGGAAACGCTTGCCCGCAAACCCCACGATTCTGCTGAACGCCCCTTGATATTTCACGGTTCGGTTCATTTGTAAATTGACAGCTCGTCAAAATAGAAGTATAACGAACAGATTACCCCTGGATTACCAGATTTGTAAAATTACTTTGTTCTCTAATAGAACACGTTGCAGGCGATTGCGAGAACTGTAATAAAAAAGATTTACGATAAAAGAAAGTTAAAAACTATGAGCGATTGCTGCAGAATTTCTTGTTTTCTATTGTGTGGCTTTATCTCGTCTGAAACCTTGACGACACGTCAAAAATTATTTGTCCGGAACAATTCACTCCGCCGGGTATAAGTTTTGCAGAGCGACTGCTCTTCAGCCTGTGTCGAAACGTTCTCTACAATAGATGCCGCTAAATTTCCAATAAACAATAAGAATCTTTTCATTTCAAAAAGTAGCAAGTGTCGAGTACCGATGTTCTGATTTATGTTGATGTTATCTCCAACAAACAGTCCATTTTTTCCAGTCAGATCCGCACGCCGTTTTTCTCAATAAATTGGCCTTCCCTAGTCTCCACTGCTCGATCTACAATTATACTTTGAAGACTCTGATCTCATAAACCTTAGCACAAACACGATTCAAATAAATATCAGTCCAAAGCATTTGTAATCTGCGACCACAAATCAGATGAGACCAGATCTGTGACACACGAAAACAAAGTATACCTGGTTTGATTGATGTTTCGAATGCTAAGTAATCAACACTACCCGCACCGCGCCAATCGGAAGCTGCGTTCGTGTGCGAACGCAGTTTCTCAAAATCGTGAGGTTTGCGGGCAAGGGGTTCCTTCTTTCCCCTCCCCTGTCATTCATTTTTTTTTCGCTCTTGTCCCAGCTTTCTAGTCGAACCTCGCGAGGAAACGCTTGCTACGCAGGCTACCAGAGTCCCAACGGCACATCCCCACCCAGAAATTCCTAAAGTAACCCCCCCGGGGTTAATTCCGGTCAAATCATTTTCAAATCACAGGCGGCCCAAACTCACGTTGCGAGGGAAGGGTGTAATGTAATTTACATAACATAGGTGACGCGCCGGTGTCGCGTTACAGGCGACCGTTGAAAATATAAGAGACTTCGTATGAGAAGATCTGCGAACGCTAAATAACGCTAAACCTTACTTCGTTCTATGAAAGGAGTAACAGTGGTTACGCAATAAAGCCAAAAACACCAGTAAAACGACAAACAGACACCAAAACGCAGTGGAATAGATTGCAGGTAAGTCTTTTGTATTCATTTCATTTAAGAAAAAGTAAGGTTTAGCGTTATTTAGCGTTCGCAGATCTTCTCATACGAAGTCTCTTATATTTTCAACGGTCGCCTGTAACGCGACACCGGCGCGTCACCTATGTTATGTAAATTACATTACACCCTTCCCTCGCAACGTGAGTTTGGGCCGCCTGTGCCCTGCCGCTATAAGATAACACTCAAGTTTCCCTAGAATGAACAGATACAAATTTTAAAGCGCCGCTTACAATGCATTTCTAGAGATCTAAAAGTACTCTGGATACCCGAAAAAGTGATAATAATGCATTTATAATGTAATTGAACTGAGTAGAGTGCAATTTGGTTTAACATCATACGCGTGATTTCAGCGCGTGTTCGATCTGAAATCACAAGTATGATTTGAGACCAAAATTGTACGACACGAAGTCCAATTACCACTTTATTACTAGCCTGCGTAGCAAGCGTTTCCGTGCGGTTTAGGAGCAAAGAACGAGGAACGATAGTCAAAGACCGCGCGAAAAACGGCGTAAGTAAAGGAGCAACAATACCTTTATTCGCCTTGTACTTAATTAATTACTTACAGCCAGTTCTCCAGAATTCAAAGTTTTAGAGAATTGAGATAGAATTTATTTCCAAAGAAGCAGTTTTAAAATACAATGTATTAACAAAGAAAGAGTATATGCTTAAGTCATGTTAACTATGTTGTTCTGACAGCAAATAAGGTTTCAGTTGTTTTTGGAATTGGTATGTGTTTGGTTCTTTAAGAGTTATGGGAATTTTGTCCCAGATGGTACATGCAGCATATCCGATTGTTTGTTTCCACGTATTAGTTCGCACTTTTTTTTACTTAAATGAGTCATTTTTGTCTGGTGAAACAACTATATCCCTGTATAAGTATACTTTTCCAGAAAGTCGATCTTCCGAGTTATGCACCTATCAATGTAAACCCCGTAAGGGGGGGGGGGGGGGGGAGTGCGGGCAAGGGGTGGGGATTTGACAAAATTTAAAATTTTTGGATCAAATTCCCCAGGGTGGGAAACGAAAGGTCAATCAAAAGTGTCAAAAAAGCCCCCACCCCAGGGGAAAAAAATCTAAACAAACAATTAAATGACTATAACACTCTGTAAAACGAATTAAAAGAATATTTCAAAAGTACGTTCTTACTACTTTTATTTAAGGTTAACGTAAGCTCCGTTAAATTACTCGCTGTAATTAAGTATTTTCTCTCTCCACTAGCATCTCTTATTTTGAACAACAAAATCACTCCAGGAAGATTGACCGTCCTATTATAATATTAATGAAACGTAAAATGCTTTATAACATCTGCCCAACATGTCGGAACAGGTCGGATCAGTGACCCGTAAAAAATCCTCTGACTTTCATGGTGGAATTCGATTTCAATCGAGTTTTACAATCAGATGGGAACTTAAAGATAAAACTTTCTCAAAATAGACATTATCTGTTTAGATGACAGTTTAAAGTATCGGATTATGGCGATTAACACAAATGAAAACTTCATACCTTTCTCCAACAGCGTGACTTTCAGAAAGCCTCGAGGGACGGACTTGGTAACCGCTTCTGAATTGATACCAGGCTTCTGTCGGTCAAAGTCAAATGTCCCGACCCTGGGGTCGCTTCGCACGATCAAAAGCCCGACAGGGGGGATAGTCTCAGGCATCAAATCCCCGCCCCTTGCCCGCACTCCCCCCCCCCCCCCCCCCACGGGATTTACATTGATAGGAGCATTATAAACCCACGAGCCTATGGTTTTTAGGAATTCATCATTTTCCAAATCTTGAAAAGGAAAAGAGTAATTTGGTATTATTCTAATACCGGTAGCGGACTTATTATGATAGTGCACTATTATAAGCTATGGCTTATACAGTATACACGGGACGAAAAAACGGATTTACCGAACGTCAAAGGTGAAGTCAAACGCGCGATAAAGGCCACCTTTGCACACCTTTGTACAACTTTGACGCGCGACAAATGTTTACATTTGCCCGCGGTCAAAGGCGCGTCTTCAGGCGATGAAGGCCGTTTTTGTCACGCCTTTAACCCCTACCTTTGACGCGCGTCAAAGGTATATTTCATTAGCATTTGTACCCTTATCAAAGGCGTCGTCAAATATGTCTGAGATTCAGGCCAAAGGTGTGACAAAAGCGCGGCAAAGTTATGTCTGTGATTAAAGTCAAAGGCTTGTGAAAAGTGTCGTCAAAAGTGTCTGAGCCTCAGGTCAAATGTGTGACAAAGTTGTCGTCAAATGCGTGTGAGATTTAAGTCAAAGGTTTAACAAAGGTGTTGCCAAATATGTTTGTTTTTTTTTCCTCCCCTCGCATCGCGCCTCTCGCTCGTCTCGCGCTTCGCGTGAATTCCTCGTTCTCCTCGCGTTTCGCGCGAATGCCGCATTATTGCCTCGCTAGTCATAAGCGCTTGATATACAGGCTAGAATCCAACTTGAGATTTTCAGTCAAATTCAATTGCAAACTGGATACCGTTTAAAAAGGTGGACAGATAAGAGATTGAGTTCTTAATCTTGTACTTTATTGTCCTAAAACCTCACTAGATGATTAGAAAGCTGAATAATTCCGATTAAAACTTTTTTAAACGCATAAAAATGGTTTTTTAAAACATTTTCACGATTTATTGTCTAAAGTACTCAATGCAGTTTGTCAATGGACAATCATAATGACTGCCGCAAATTTTTGAAGCACTATAAATGTTCCAGATTCACGCTGTTGTCACGGACGGCAACCTGCAAAATAGTTTAAAACACTCTTTCACGAAAGCCAGTACTAAAATCATGGTAAGTAAGAAATGTTCTTGATCAGGAGCCCATCTGTCTTGATGTTATCTTTGCGAAGATTTTCATTCTAGAGTGCTTTTGACTCTTGATGTAAGTGAAAAACAAACGCCATTTATCTAACTTCAATCTTCCTCTGTTGTGTGCTTTTTTTTCCCACTGGAGACTTATCACTTTGCCTTGCTTCTTTTATCTGTGAAATAATTGTAAAAAAAATATAGAAATTTGAGATAAAAAGCTCAGTCATAGTGTTTTAAATAATTTTTTTTGGCCCCACTCCCTTTTTACTATGGCTCCTTTTCTTCAGAAAATCCCCCTTTCTCTTTACCTTTATCAAAACTTAAAGACCCTGTTAAAAATGTGTAGCGAACCTAATGCTTTTGAATGGAAACATTACATTTCGTGTACATGTATTGTCATTAAGTTCGTCACCTGTGAAATTTGACGTTTGAATCGAGCCTTATTATCACATAATAAAGTCAAGGAAAATTCTATCAAAATTTCTCTCTATGCCCAAAGCTTAAAATTAAACTAAAGAAACACTTTATATTATACCTAGCCTGCATAACAAGCGTTTCCAATCGAGTTATTGCGCGAGTTAGCCCCTCCCGGCCCCTCCTTCCTCTTTTTTTGCCCTCTTGCACAAAAATCGCGCGGAAAAGCTTGCTACGCGGCTATTTTTCTACCTTTTTAACCCCCAAAGTTATTGTCCAGTAACAATAATGAAGGGACAGCTCGGTATGTTTGAATGATTGTTATTAAATGTTGAAACATACCCAGCTGCCACTGTAGTGGTAAAAAAATCAATGGAATATTTTAAAAATTAATTATGCAGTATGAGTCCCATTACGTATAGAACCCAGAAAAATCAATAGAAAGAGATACTCACGTTCGCAAAACATCCGAAGTCTTCAAATAATCACACCTCTTTGTTTGATAAACTGCACTGAATCCTGTTCAAATAAGCTTATGTACTTGCTTCAGTAATATTCCCATCAAAGTCTGGTACAGACATTTTTATTGAAGTACACTGTCAATGAAAAAAGATATATGTAAGTCTTATATTATTTCATTACCTGAGTAGTTCTCGCAGACAAATATAAACTGTTAGAAAACCAGAGTTGGTTAATCTTGATATTAGTAGGTTCTCGCATGAAGTTTTGAGTTGAATTGCATTGTGAAATATAAGCCAGGCATTACTTTTACAGAAATGCATTAACCCTATTAAGAAAAAGGGCTTGATCTAATGTAAACTCTACTGTGATACAGAAAGATTTTTATAGTTTACTGAACCAGATTTAACGATCAGAAAAGCTCCCAAGCACGATATACACGCCTGTTCGGAGTTGGTTTCTGTAAGCTTAACATAGTAAAACAACTATGAAGTTTGAAGAAGAACTATTGCATGCACACATAGAAAAGAATGACACGTACCTTTTGAACAAGTTTGTAGTCTAAACTCTATCAGAGATAAGGGCGAAAATATTTGTTAAAAAAAGCTGGACTACTTCGTACAAAAAAGCAGCTTTTGTTTTCTTCAGATCTGCGTAGTTTGTTTGTTTGCGAGGGCGGAGAGAGTTTGCAGCCGCGACAATTTCGCGCCAAAAACAGGGTGTCTTGCTTGGGTTCAGTCTTCCATCGTCCAGTTGTTGAGTCATTGTTTTGCGTCGCTATCATTTATTCATCGTATGTTAATCGATCAAGGGGAAATTGATCCACTCAAGATAAGACAAAAACAAAACTCACTTAATTCACCTCGAAAAAGTACATATTCCAGAACATTTTCAAAAATAATTATAAACACCAGTTACAATGATTACTAGCCTGTGTTCGGTATTGTCGTATAAATATCTTTAAAACAGTATTCAAATACAGCTTTTTAATTTCCTTTCTTAAAATCAGTTTCGACATAAGTGTTTGTAGACGTAATTCATTGCATATTTGCTCTCACCCTTGACACCATTCAAAAGTGTTGTAAAAGTGTAGCGGTCGTATTTGACTTCATTTTTGACTAGTATCAAAGGTGTAGTCACAGCCACTACTCTTTTGACTTTATCTTTGACGTGCGTCAAAGGTAAAGTCAAAGTTACCAGCATATTTGACAACGCCTTTGATAAGGGTTAAAGGAATAGCAAAGCATTGATGCATTTGACTTGATCTTTGACGCACGTCAAAGGAGAAGTCAAAGTTGTTACCAATTTGACTTCACCTTTACCGAGGTCAAAGGAGTAAGCACAGAGGTTATATATTTGGCGACATCTTTGACGCGCGTCAAAGGTGACGTCAAAGCCAATACCATATTTGATTTAACTTTTGACGCGTGTCAAAAGTGTCGTAAATCCAATTTTTCGTCCCGTGGTATGCCCCAATCCACAACAAAAATAGTGTCATTTCACGACAATGTTTAAAAATATGCACATCTTCAATGCAGACATGCTTGGAGCCAATTTGCAACATAGGACGTAAGTGGTTAATTACAGCCCGGAGAGTAAGGTTTATCTCAGCTCCACTGATACTGACAGATGTGTTTTCACACCCATCACTTTGTACAGTGTATTCCGGTTACTATCAAGGGCAAATAAGGGGCAAATAAAGTTCCTTAAGTCCAGTATCCACAAGGATTAATAAAGGTGTAACACATTGCATAAACTGCTGTAGGGTATATTATAGCACTGTTTACAGGAACATTGGTAACTATTAACATTTGATATACTACAATTTTCAACATTGCTTGAGAAAAGATGAGGTTCAAAGGTGGCAATATGTACACCTTTAAGTTCACATATATCCTCATTCCTATGTAGAGTCTGAAAATATTGTACTAATTTATGCATGGATGGTATTTCCAACAATTCACATGTCCCGTCACTTGACTGTTATGATACATATCTCTAGCATGAGAATCAAATACATTACATCGCCCAGCCTCAGTGCCGTAGATACCAACACCAATAATTGCCAACGTTAAAATGAATGAGTTGAAGTTCAGTGCCAAGAGTGTTTCAAATGCTGTTACCTGTGAGTGGCATATACAGTAGTGATGGATGTTACAAGTATAACTGTCACTGTATTCAAGGTGGAAAAATTGCTCAAACACTGTAACCATTCTGTTAACATTAACATAGATTGTCTTGCAAGCAGTGACAGACTAGAACATAATCGAATACCAATAATCATTATTTGAGTCATATCATCAACTGAAGTAATCTTTGTTATCTTACTAAAAATTAATGCGCACAGACTCATTGGAACACATCGTTGTCCACCATTCTCCCCAAATCCTGTAATATTTCCTTGACAGTATGGAGCATTAATTGTTTTCGTAGCATCTACATAAACTGACGGTCCTGGATTCTTCTCTATATCAGCACAAAGCTTAAATTGGCCAAAATTAACCCGGTGATTCAAACTGTTTTAAGCACTATAAAATGGATAATTACATGTACAGAGAGACAAATTCTTACTTAGAAGCCTATTTGGATATCTCATTCCACCTAAATCGCCTGTGCTGTGATGCTTAGACGACAGATACACCTCCCCTCGTTTACGAACTAGTTTTGGAGTTGCCCCTGAGGTAAAAAGCTCACATGCAAACCTTTTCTATTTTTAAAGTAACAATGAATTTCAGACGACAGTGGTGATTTTTCCGAATACACTTCCGTACAAAAGGTGTCACTTTCCGTGCTTTCTGTAAAAAAGATTTTAATTTGTTCATCGGCAGTCTGCTAGTCTGCATGACGGTAACCGGTCATTTCGTTCCATAGTCAGATCGATATCGTTGCCATCGTTCCAAGTCAGATCGTTCCAATCAATAGTCAGATCGTTCCATAAAATAGTCAGTTCGTTCCACATATGAAAAGTCACGTAAATCTTTCTAAATTTGTTGAGTGAACTTTATCGAGAAGAAAAACGTTTCGTTCATACGACAAGCTGAAAAAATAATAATCGATCCATCCTAAATCGTTTGAAAACAAATAAGAGACGATTTCAACCGGCCACGGGCTTTAACATTCAAACCGCTGCTTTGAGAGTTTTTGGGCTAGAATCGATCGATAGTTTTGAAAGATATAGCACAACAAGTAAAAGCTATGCCGTTCTGAAGGTCAATCAATCAATCAATCAATCAATCAATAATCTTTATTTATACACGATAAGTATTTAAAGCGACGCTTCGCTTGTGGGGTCTTGTCTAAATAATTAAATAAGATAACTAACGAATTAGAAAATAAATAGGATATACACCAGCTAAAATCATATAGCTACTTACTACTTACAAGTCTAAAACGATAAAAGCTTAAAATTCTAAAGTACAAGGTGGTACTCTAGTATCGACTAATTATTAACACTAATTATACTTAAAATCTTCCTCCCTTCTGGTTAATGTTTGAGGGGAGATACAGTCGAAATCTAGGTGTAGCAGAGCCTTTGACCGTCTTGCCATAATCGCATATTTCTTAACATTGTCGATATCGTCATTAAGTTGAGGAACCAACGTGTTCCAAACTATTGCTCCTCTACGAGCTACAGAGTTCCTCATGTAGTTGGTGTTAAAACGAGGGACATCAATTTTCAGTTTCTTCCTAAGTTGATATCGCTCAAGATGTTATCATTGTTCTTAATAATAGCTGACATAGCGTCTGGAGTCATGTTATTGTGGATTTTATACATAAGCTTAGCTAAGCTAATTCTATACATAAAGGCTAAAGAAGACCAAATAGCCTTTTTCATAACATCTGCATTAGACATCTCCCAAGGTAGCTCAAAGATAATTCTCGCAGCTCTACAATGCAGTGCTTCTAATGCCTTAAAACCTTCCTTATTTGTGAGGCCTCCCCATACTGATATACCATATACGATCGACGGCATAATAACTCTAAAATACAAGTCTAATAACATATTCTTTGGAAGAAATTTGCTACGTTTTAACAAGTTTAACTTATCAACAAAGCCTTTTTTAACAACACTAACATGTTTGGACTAGTTTAGTTGATCATCTATCAATACGCCTAATAGACGAGAGTGTGTAACCCATTTGATGGTGTGTTGGGCCAACGTTAACTCTTTCAATGGGCCAGTGAATTTTCCACGATGGAGGATCATTGCTTCGCATTTCTTTGGATGAGGCACAAGGGAGTTTGTTTTGCACCAGTATAGAAGATCTTCCAAAGCTTTGTTAAGTTCAGAAATTACTGTGTCGATAGAATCGCCAATGCAATATAGGGTAGTATCATCAGCATACATGTAGGTTGTCGCAGTGGTTATAGCTTCAGGTAAATCACTTGTGTAAAGAGAAAATAAGGTCGGTCCTAGAACGGAACCCTGCGGTATTCCAGATTTAACAGTGTTAAGATCTGATGCTATACCATTTAGGACAGTATATTGTTTTCTATCGTCAAGGTAACTGCGCAGCCAGTCGAGTAGCACTCCATTAATTCCAAAATCATTTTCTAATTTACGTAATAGCACATTATGGGAGACACAGTCGAACGCTTTCTGGAAATCTACCAGCACTATACCAACAACTTTATTTGAATCAATGGCACTCCTCCAAATTTCTGTCATATGTAGTAGCAACAGCTCTGTAGAATATCCTCTCCTGTAAACCCATTGTACAGTACAGGTACAGTATTTCGAAGCGCTTGTAACCTAAATATTTCTTTGCAGCGCCCGATTTATGCAAATTTTGAAAACAACGCGAGTTTCGAATTACAATCTCGATTTTATGGTAATTTGTAATGCCGAAAATATAATTGACTAACCTGATTTAAACCAATGAAATTGTAAGCTCTGTTATAAATAAATTTCCCACGACGAGATTTCAATTCAACTTCTTTTATTTCCTCCACAACACAATTTTCCTTCAGTACAACAAGCTCATTACCTTCTCTTGTCGTCACCTCGCTGCCATCAAAACACTCTAACACAAAACTTGTTGATAATGCAAAATCCCGACGCACAGCATCGTACATGTACCGCGTCACAACATACGCAATTAGATGAAAAAACACAACACGCAATACAAAAACAAGTACATCAACCGTCACCCTACTAAACAAAATTGAAATAATAAAAAGAATTGTTGCAGTTATCACAGTATACGTAGTTCCAAAAGAAGCCTCAGTTCCTTTTGGTTTCAATTGTTGACAATCGTCTCTTCCTTCATTGGAACAGACTTTTATCACAGGCAACTCGCTGTGTTCCGCAATGCAAAAATCAAAATCACTATTGTCACACTGATAACCAGCTACACAAATCTTGGGACTCTCAAACTTGTTCAACATTCCTCTGTTCAAACTCTTATCCATTTTACACGTACACTTCTGATTTTCCGATTTGTTATTACGTCTATAGGGTCCATGAGTCTTTGATGTCATTGAATGTCTTGATAATTTCCTATGTTTTTCTTTGAGTTTGCGGACCAGCCCATTCCGAAAACACTCAGTGTTATTTTTTAGTGTGGGCCTACCGCGAACAGTGTGTGCATTTGAAAGTTTAACCCGGGATAACATGATTGAACAATATAATAACACGTTCCTCGAAAGGCCGCGGCCAAATGTTATCCAAACTGCTTCTCACTGCTGCTTCGAAAAATTTCGGATCAAACGATGTCCAAATCGTCCCTAATTGGATTATCCACTCGACCTAACAAAATCGACCAATCACAAAATAAGGAAAAGAAAATGGACATAAAATAAAGAAAACAGCAAATTCAGATGACCTCTTAGGAAACATGCAATTAAAACTGTCTTTCTATGATTGGTGCATTTCGATCCTCTCGTCAAGAAAATGTCAGACGTCAATCATCTTAGCGGACCTCTTAAGAAACGAAAGTTTTCTGCAACGGGTCCAAAAGGTCATTGTTTATGATTTGTGTTATAACAGCAACGCTGTAGCAAGGAGTTTTCAGTATTTATGGTCAGCGGTTGTTACCATTTTGCTTAGGACTCGTGCTAGTTGCCGCCATGTTCTTGTTTATCACATGTGTGATTTAGGTTTACAATCCATGTAATCCTTCGCTCATTCGTATCGTGTAAGGCAGACTAAGTTTTTATCTGAAGAACTGTTATCTGAAGAACTGTTATCTGAAGAACTGAAGAGTTAAAGATTATCTGGAGATAAAGGAAAGATCTGACGATTAGAGTTTTTCTCTTTTTTCTTGTGAATAACAACGAAGCTCCTTCGGATGCCAAGTACGACTTTCGAGGGCAGCCACAATAACAACTTAATGGTCCTTGTGAAGCCTTTAACCACTGTAAAGTCATCGCTGTCACAACAAGAAGTTCATAACGAAAGCCGGACGACCTGTGGAGGATTTGAATGGATACCAAGTGGTGTAAGCCTTTGTAGAAAGTTAGTTCTGATCGCCTTTGGTTTGGACTTAGTACTCGTCATGTCTCGAGAGTTGAGTGATATTCCTGAGGATTCAATGTCGGATGTTTGTGGTGAGGTGGTAAGTTCCGCTTCAAATAATTGTTTGGATGATGTTTGCGAGAAGTCTTCGCCTTTAATTGTTGATCTATCGGAGAATGCCGAAAACAACGGATTTTTCCGTGTGGAAAATGAACAGCATTCGTCGGAAGTTCGTATTAGGAAGCTAACCGAAAAGGGTCAATCCTATCAAAACGATATAAAGTTGAACTCTTTCAAGAATAAAAGGGCAAGTTTTACGGGAACACTGAGAAAAACACTGTTGCTTCGGGGACATTGTAATGAATTATCAAAGTGGAAGCAAGAGCTTAGTAAGGCACAGGTTCTGTGGAATGAATTTGTGGATGCATATAATGACATTTTGGAAACAGTTCAAGACGATGAGTTAGCAAAGGTCAGGAACATCTGGGAGCAAGTTTGTGGTGAGTGGTCTGATTTTGAAAGAGATATGAGGGATGAGATAAAGTATTTGGAACAAACAGTTTTGGAGTCTAATTCTGTCATTTCTAAGGGTTCAAAGAGGAGTAAAACAACCAAAAGTGTCAAGTCAAAATCGAGTTCAGACAGTGTACTTTCAACTAAAGTAGATAAATATAAGCTTCTACAGGAAGAAGCTGCTTTGAAGGTGAAGCTAGCCTATGTGGAACAAGAAAAGGCCTTAGAAATAGAAAGGTTAAAACAGGAGCAGAAACTGGAAGAATTCAAACTTAAGAGGGAACTTGAACTTAGTAGAGCCAAGTTAAGTGTATGCAAAGAGATTGATAATGAGCAAACACCCTCCCTTGAAGAAGATCTAGTCAATCTTCCTAGTGAGAGTAAAGGCAAAGGAGTGAAAAGATTCTTGCAATCTCTAACAGTAACTACCCGTGCAAATGAGACTAATACATCAGTTCAGTCCCAAGTACATGTATCCCAAACACCTGTTTTGACAACAACATCCACACCAAAGACTACAACATGTGGTCTGCGGGCTTCTGCTCCATCATTCTCCCCGGGAGCCGTAACACAGTCAGTATTTGCTGTTCGTCATTTTGAACCTGAACTTGGTCTTCCCATTCAAACAGAAGCAGCTTGTACACAAGCTTTCTCGTCGGCAAAAACTGATCCTGTTGTAACTAACTCCATAAGTGGTCCATCACCAATTATGTCAACAGTTATGAATTCCCCTTCAAGTTACCAGTTTGTTCATCCTCAAGGTCAAGTTAACTCCTTCTGTGAAGGGTGGGAAAAGGTTGCTTCATCATTAGAAAGGTGTATGGACAAGTTAACAGAAGCTAACTTAGAACAAAGTACTGTGAGCAAAGAACTGTTTGTTTCTGGACAACTTCCAAAACTGACCATTCCAGTATTTGAAGGAGACCCCCTGCAATATCCTGTGTGGAAGAGTGCCTTTAATGCTCTAGTTGACTCTAGACCACTGGCAGCAGACATCAAGCTGAATATGTTGAATCAGTATGTAACTGGAAAGCCAAAGCAAGTTGTGGAACATTATCTTCTGATTGGGACAGAAGATGCTTATCAGAAAGCTAGGTCTGTATTGCAGGAAAGGTATGGAAACTGTAATGTTGTGAGTACAGCATTTATTAACAAGTTGGAGAAGTGGCCTAAGATAGGACCCAAGAATGCCAGTGCCTTAAGGGAGTTCTCAGACATGTTAGACAAGGTATTAGCAGCAAAAAACACCATTCCAGGTCTTTCTGTACTGGACTATGCAAAGGAGAATGTAAAGTTACTATCAAAGTTACCCTACTACCTTGAAACCAAGTGGAGAGATGTAATTAAACAATGGAGACATACCCATGGTGAAGCCAGTTACCCTACCTTTGTTAAGTTTGCAGATTTCATCAGAGAAGCAGCAGAAAAGGCAAATATCCCAGAGTTAGAAGGCCTCGCCACATCAAGTAGTCCAAGATTTAACAGAAATCCGAAGCTGAAACCAGATAATGAGAAGGGTAGTTCTCTTTCTACATCAGCTAAGGGTGGTGGTAACAGTAAATCAGACCCCACTAATTCTAGTAAATCAAAGGACCCTGGTCCAAATGGTTTGATGAAGTGTCTGTTTTGTGGTGCAAAACACAAGTTAGATGACTGCGCTGATTTCTGTAGAAAGCCTTTCAGTGAAAGGAGAGACTTCTTCTTCCGCGAACGTTTGTGTATGGGTTGTGCAGCCAGTAAGAGTCATCAGGTAGCGAACTGCAAGGAGAGGTTGAAATGCAAAATGAAAACATGCTCAGGAACACATCCCACATGCCTTCACAAGGAACTAACACAAGACAATGCTGCCATCTCAAATTGTATGAGTGTATGTCTAATTCCTGAACAAAGCGGTGGATTTGATCACACCATGATAGTACCAGTGTGGGTCAGACCAGTGGGAGAGCCAGAGAAAGAAATCTTGCAGTATGCAGTCCTCGACGATCATTCAAATGTCAGTTTTGTGTCTGAGACTCTTTGTGAACGGTTTAACCTGCAAGGCACATCAACCGAGCTTCTGTTGACAACAATGCAGCAGAAAAATGCCCGTGTTAAAACTAAAAAGATATCTGGGCTAGAGATTCTTGACTACCATAGACAATGTGTAGTGAAGATGTCAGTGGCCTTCACCCGGGAACTGGTTTCAGCTAACCGGTCGCAGATTCCAAAACCTGAAGTGGCTAGGGAATGGCAACATCTGAAGCCCATCGCCGATAAGTTGACACCGTACCACCCAGATGCAGAAATTTCTATCCTGATTGGAAACAATTGCCCAAGAGCTATCCGACCCAGGGAAATAGTTGCCGGTGAAGATGACGAGCCGTACGCTCAAAGGACTATACTTGGTTGGGGAGTTATTGGAAGAGTCTGCAAGTCTAATGATGTTGAAAACACAGACAAGGGTGTGTGCAATAGAGTTGCAGCTTCAGAAATTCGTAGCCAGTTTGCATTCGCCACGAAGGCTAAAGAGATTATTGGCCCAGAGAAAGTTCTCCATGTGTTAGAAACTGACTTTGTTGAGACAAGCTCCAAGTACAAACCTTATTCTATGGAAGATGAGAGATTTCTAAGGATTCTTGAGGACGGAGTAAAGAAACAATCGGATGGACGTTACGTGATGCCACTTCCGTTGAAATCAGACAGTGTGTGTCTCCCAAATAACCGCCAACTCGCAGTAAAGAGATGGAACCAATTGAAGGCCAGATTCAAGAAGAATCCGAAATTCTTTACTGATTATCAGGCCTTTATGAAGGACATAATCTTACAATGTGCGGAGGAAGTTCCGGTAGATCGTCTTAAAGTTCAAGACGGTAAAGTCAATTACGTACCGCATACAGGTGTATACCATCCAAAGAAACCAGGACAGATAAGGGTGGTGTTTGACTGTTCGGCCCAGTTTAACGGAGTCAGCCTCAATGACTACTTGCTGCAAGGTCCTGACTTTATGAACGATCTGTTGGGTATCTTGTGTCGTTTTCGCAAGGAAAGCGTAGCATTTAAGACGGACATCAAGAGCATGTTCCATCAGTTCGTGGTTGCCGAAGAACACAGAGATCTGTTACGTTTTCTTTGGTGGTTGGATGGGGACCCATCAAAGGAAGTAGTCGACTATCGTATGAAAGTTCACCTGTTTGGTGCCAGCAGTTCCCCAGGTTGCGCGAACTTTGGGCTTAGGCGAGCAGCTGACGATGGCGAAGAAGAGTTTGGTTCAGATGCTGCGGCGTTCATACGCAAGGACTTCTACGTAGATGATGGACTAAAATCTGTATCAACGGTACCCGAAGCCATTCAGTTAATCAAGGCCAGTCAAGAAATTTGTAGCAAGGCTTGTCTCAGATTACATAAAATAGTCTCGAACAAGAAAGAAGTTCTTGAAGCCTTTCCGGTTGATTACCATTCAAAGGAAATAAAGGAACTGAACTTAGCTGTAGATCCATTACCTATTGAAAGAGCTCTAGGCGTGATGTGGTGCGCTGAAAGTGACAGTTTCCGGTTCCGGATTGAACTTCATGATCGCCCTTTAACTCGAAGAGGTGTATTGTCCACTATTGGCTCCATTTATGATCCTAATGGGTACCTGGCCCCTGTTACACTCAGAGGTAAACAGATTCTTCAGCAGATGTGCAAAGACAAGTTAGATTGGGATAGCCCTGTTCCAGAGTATCTACACCCACAGTGGGAAAAGTGGCGGCGAGAAATCGTACAGTTGGAGAAACTAGAGATACAGCGATGTTTCAGGCCAGACAACTTTGGCCCAGTGAAAGCAGTGGAGGTCCACTATTTTTCAGATGCTTCAGTGGAAGGTTATGGTCAATGCTGTTATCTAAGATTGATTAACGAACTCGATCAAGCTCATTGTTCCTTCATCGTCGGAAAAGCCAGGGTAACCCCCCTTAAACACAAGACTATTCCAAGGCTGGAGTTAGCTGCTGCTACCATCTCTGCAAGAATGAGTGAGTTCGTGAGAAATGAGTTGGAGTGCCCGGAGATGAAAGAATTCTTCTGGACGGATAGCCGAGTAGTTCTCGGATACATTAACAATGAAGCCAAGAGGTTTCACGTTTATGTTGCTAACAGAGTGCAGCAAATCCGAGACCTAACCGATCCCAACGCATGGTTTTACGTAGACACAAACAACAACCCCGCAGACGAAGCATCAAGAGGACTCACCGCAAAGCAGCTGGTTGAAGGATCTCTGTGGTAAACTGGTCCAGAATTCTTGTGGAGAAGCGGACCCTGTGAACCAGAAAACGTGGAGCTGCCTCGCCTTCAACGCTCTGACCCGGAGGTGAAGAAAGTGTCTGTTTTGACCACGAAGGTCAGAAGTGTTGCTCCATTTCCAGATCAATTTGAAACAAGCAGACTAGATGGTGTATCTAGCTGGTACCGTGCTATAAAGGTCATAGCTCTATGTTTACGTCTGAAGTCCAAGCTTCAAAGAAGGGAAATTAAGAAACCCGAGAGTCCAGTAACAAGGTCAAGTACAGAAGTTGAGAAGTCAATACTGAGAGTTACACTTCCAGAGCTTCAGGAGGCAGAGAAGACCATCATCAGATGTTTGCAGTACGAACATTTCCGTGAGGAACTTCAAATTCTCTGCGTCTTAAATGTAACCAATGGAGAGACAAACAGAAACCAAGCCAGAAAGAGGAACCAAGCGTTAGGAAAGACCAGTTCGCTGTACAAACTGGATCCGTTTGTGGACCATGATGGCATAATTCGTGTTGGTGGTCGTATCAGAAGAGCAGATACACCAGTTGATCTGAAGCATCCAGTCATTATTCCGCGAAAAGGACACTTGACTGAACTGTTGATTCAACATCACCATCTCAAAGTGAACCATATGGGTCGTGGTATGACGCATAACGAGTTGCGGCAAAGTGGCTATTGGTTGATCAATGGTTCATCAAAAGTAGCGAGGTTTATATCGAGTTGTGTGACATGTAGACGACTGCGTAGGCCCACTGAGCAGCAGAAGATGGCCTGCCTTCCTGACGACAGACTTGAACCAGCTCCTCCCTTTTCGTTTTGTGCCGTTGATTACTTTGGACCGTTCATTGTCAAAGAGAGAAGAAGTGAAGTTAAACGCTATGGAGTATTGTTTACATGTATGGGGTCACGAAGTGTTCATCTAGAGACTGCCAATTCATTGGAGAGTTCTTCATTTATCAATGCATTGAGACGTTTCATGAATCGGAGAGGTGCTGTGAGACAACTGAGGTCCGACCAAGGGACAAATTTCATTGGTGTACGAAGCGAACTGAAAGCAGCATTATGTGAGATGAATCAAGATCATGTTCAAGACTATTTGCTAAGGAATGGATGCGAGTGGATTCCATTCAAGTTGAACGTACCCCATTCCAGTCACATGGGCGGGACATGGGAACGTATGATTCGTAGTGTACGCAACGCACTTGAACCACTACTGTTACAAGCTGGCAGCCAACTTGATGATGAGACATTGCGAACACTCTTGACAGAAGTCGAGTGCATTATTAATTCAAGACCCCTCAGCGTCGATAATTTATGTGATGCAGAAACG
>OZ037998.1:13762988-13770488 GCA_964035705.1 Porites rus | reverse complement strand
ACAACGAATTAGCCTATAGTGAAAACTTTCCATCCAAGGTATTAATTTTGAGCTCATTCCAGTGCTAGGCTTTAGAAAGAGATTGATAATTAAAGTTTTAAATCTTGTTCAAGCGCAAAGGACAGAGAAAAGCAAATTGGCGCGCTGCGCGATGATTAAAAAAACTCCATTTTTCTTCCCTTGTTTGCTGAGCCTGGCTTGCAGATGTGAACAAGGATCTAGGGTTGCATAACACCAACTAGCATGTATTGTCCCCGTTTTTCAAGTTGACAAATCTCGCATTTGACATTTAAACCCTGCGAAAACAACATTGTTGTTTCTTTATTTAACTTTTAATTGATACAATTCAGGCGATTTGGCGTTCCCTGCAACTGAATGGGATTTAATAGGGTTATGGGTCAGATTCCCTTTTTTCCCGGGTTTGCCCTCTCCGCAATAAAACAGCACGTTGAAAACGAGCGATTTTAACTTAATTTTTCAAAGTGATAACGAAGACTTGGTATTTAAGAAACGGTCCAGATAAGAACGATAGCAACCAAGCAAGCAAGCAAGCTCTCCCGTGGAGCTGCGGTGTAGGGGAGGGAAGAGGGGAAGGACTACAAGCTGCCCCTCCCTTTACGCCCCGCCGCCAGAGCGCCGGGGAGAGATTGCTCACAGGCTACTGCGAGGCAACCCCGGAGGAAGCCAGAGAAAGGCCCAATCCATATTATATCCCCATTTTAGTCTTACGATTCGCTATAAACTTCAAAAAATGGACTGTCAAGTGTAACGTTGCAATTTCTATTTCTTAGGTGTACCTATTCTGTGTCAAGGAGCCTGCCGATGGCTGCGGTGGCGAGACTCCTATAATGAAAAACAATGACCTTCAATCACGTCTGGATCCTGATATCATAAGAAAGCTAGACGAAAAACACATCAAGTACGAAAGATACATGCCTTCCACACGACACAGGAACTATATATCGTGGCAAGATGGTTTTATGACAAAGGATAGAAAGGTACCGGCGGTATACGCTGTAATGATTGCTAAAGTTTTGCTCTTTGTTTCAATTTTATCTCGGCAAGGAGGGTGGTCAGAAATTACACCACCTAATATTAGCTTAAAAATAGCAGAGACTAATTCCACTGACCAAAACACATGTTCAATTTTATTATGGCCATCTCAGTTGGTTGGATATAACCATGCATATAAGCTTTTTGCTTCTTTCGGGCTGTTTACATAGAGGGATGAATATCCTTGCTCCCGGAAGATCCTAGAAGGCGGAACAACTTTCCGTTCCTTGACTGTAGAGTTATTGTTTTGCCTATTAAACCTCTTGCTTTTTTGACGTTCTTGTTGTCGCCGCCGTCTACCCAGCACTCTGCCATTCCCCTACTGACAGGTAATCACGTAATGGTTCGTCAGGAAACAGGGCAAATTTTATTCACATTTTGAGACTCGATTTAGCTCCCAGTCGTTGTCCTTTTGTTTACTAACGTTTGGGCGCCAAGAAATGACTAGCAGCTCGTTCCCACTGAGGAACTAGCACTTGACAATGGGATGTAGGGAATGTCAGCAAGGTGCAATGCTGTTTTTGACTTTCTTTCTTACTCTTCTAGGAAGTGGAAGACATAGCTAAAGAGCAAGGCAATGATATCCACTGGGATGAGAACGGGGATCTGTATTTATCGCTAATCCGACCTGCTTTCATACCGCACCCTGTGACTGGAGAAAAATACTGGTTCAATCTAGTTACGGGGCACCACAATTCGTGCGTGGATTCGATGCCAACATTTAACGACACCGACATCTTGGACGGGAAATGGCCGTACCACAGTTATTACGGCGACGGAAGTGAGATCGAACCAGAGGTGATACAGCATATAAGAGCACAATCTTGGGCACGTGCCGTTGGATTCAAGTGGAAATGCGGTGATTTGTTGGTGATCGATAACCTTGCTGCCCAACATGGAAGAATTGGATTTTCCGGTGAAAGGAAGATGCTGGCATATCTGACCGCTTAAATAAAAGGACTTCAAATCTTCTTTTTTAAATTTTAATTGGTAGAAATCCAATCCGTATGGAAAACTATACGGAACCTCAGGAGAATACTGTATTAATTCTGTTAATTAACTGGAGCATAGTAAACAACTTTGTTACGTGTGTAGTCAATTTCTTGTCAAAAGGTTACCTAATTACATGAAATTTTGGCTACACTTTAATTTAACGAATTTCGCTCAATTAAAATGCACCAAAATTAAGTGTCGCTAAATTTAAATCGTACATTTTTTAAAATGAAATCTGGTCAGAATGTTAATGGATGTGTTTTTTAAGGGCTTTAACTGCTCAGAAGAGCTCGGGGAAACTCACCAATACTGCTCTAGATGAGGAGCAGCCGTAGACAATGAGGAGGCTCTCATACATTATTATTTTCAGCGTGGGTTTGATTAACACAATCGTGGAATAATGAAGCCACGTGGCATGGGTCATTGTTTGAGGGCCAAATTTTCAACCCAGACTCTACGACTGAAACCGTCCCTTGCACCATGAAAAGGAAAGCCATATGGCTTCAAATTATTGTAGCCATCCCTGAACCTGCCAAGCGAACGTCGAGCCTGGGTTAGTGTACGACGTTCTCCTTAGTGCATGGCTACAGTGGGTAGGCCTATGTAGGGTTATGTAGTGCTATGTGAGGGTATGCAGGCCTATGTACGGCTATGTAAGGCTATATACGGCTATGTAGGGATATGTAGGGGGAACACGGGCGGGGAGCGTGAATGACAACACAAAGGAAGGGCTGGGGTTTTGGAGACGAGTTTTACCTCATTACGTGAGTACGATACTATGAGCAAAATTTTAAAATTAAAATCCGGATAAAATTGAAAACATATTCGTCGCTTTCTACCTCAACTGACTGTAGAACCTAGTACGTGGTTTGAGCGAGGAGTAAAGGAAGCGATCTACACCAGGCTCAAGGGTCCGACCCTAAGCAGAGATGGGGAGCGCAGCCTCCCCAGAGTATGGGACAAACGCAGAACCTGGAGGGGGACTAGGGACCAGGGCCTCTCGATAATAATGTAATCTTAGCACGTCATGCGCTGGACACGACACGTGCCGGCGTAGAATTTGAACAAGACTTCAGTTGAAGTCGAAAGCTCTTCAATTTTATCCGGATTTTTAATTTAAAATCTTGCTCATAGTTTAAATTTACCGGATAGACGTATCTTCACACAAGTCTGTCAGTACGATAGTTAAGCTATCCACTTACATACAATAAAAAAGACTTCAAAACACCAGTACATAGTACACACTATACACACTCAAACAAATAAAACCAGAAACCTTTTAAAAATTATTTCACAAGACTGACATAAATAGAATTCGTCGGAATTTCTGTTACAAATTATTTTATAACTTAAAAAGCCACAATTAGTTCGAGTATACCCAAATAATTTTAACTAAAATAAATAATAATTTAACCAGAATTTATAAGCGTACGAGGTCATTTCTTTTTACTGGCGCGCGCAAACATCCTTTAGAGTAGGTATACATACATGGTTATTGACTGGATTCTACGATTTTGTTTTGTCGAACAGCGGCCAAATCATTCGTTTATCAATAAATGTTTAAGCGTGTATATCACTCCATGTAAGGAAATCCAGAATCCGGGAACTTTTGGAATCTGGAATCCTGGGCTTTGGAATCGGTAATTCAGATCAAGGAATCGGGAATCTCGCTAATGATTACGGATCAATTTAGGTTTTCTGGGAAACTACCCACCTACCCCTCCCCTAAGCTAACATTAACACTTCCTTCTCACTTAGGTAAAAATGATGGTTTAGGGGAGGGGTAGGTGGGCAGTTTCCCAGAAACCTAAATTGATCCACGTTTCACTGGCAAGTTTCACTGACAAGGAATCCGGAATCGACGCTGTGGATTCCGGAATCCAAGACTGTCTTGGTTTACCCTAAATGGGGCAAGTTTGTAACTGACAAGTCTTTAGGACTGGCAAATCGAACTCCAGTAGAACAGACACCAAAGGGAAATAGCCAAGAGTACGCCTCCCAGATGTCTCCGCAAGGAAATCTTGGATTGGGCTAGTATCTTTGGGTCCATATGTCCGTAATAGAGATATGTCCGTGCTGTGGCGAGGTATCCGCACATAAGCGTGCATCGTAACTTCGGATTCACATATAAGTCATTTTATGTCCTTTTCTTTCCGTAATACCGTCTAAACCACAGGAACTACTCACACCCGTTTAGATTACGATGAATGAATAAAGATTACTGACTTAAAATCTATTCATGGACTACTACTCAGTCGGTAGAGCGCTTGACTGTAGAGCTAAGGACACGGTTTCGATTCCCAGGACCGGACCAATACTCAGGGTCTTAAAATAACTGAAAATGGAGGTGCTGCCTTTGAATATACGGCTAGACCTTCACATGGCTCGGTTGACCAAGTAAAATGGCGGGTCCCGTCTCCAGTAACAGACGTAAAAACGGTGATCTCAATAGTACTTTCATGCTAAATACGTTGATACTCAAATAAAGTCCTTCTTTGGCGGCTATTTTGAATTTGTCCGTTAATGCGAGGTGTGGAACAAAGAAATCTTCGGTGGCGCTCAAATTTCTTTTAAGATGTATCCTCGGCAAGTGATCGATTCGTTCGAGAGTTTTCTCAATTTCTGATTATCCCAGACCACCCCCTCTCCCAATTCTTTTGCTTGAGGTCTTTCACCAGTTGAGCGCAAAATTGAAAACATCGATGAAGTAATCATTACTCATTTATTATAATCTAATCCGATGTGAGCGCCTCCTGTGCCTAAACAACTTGAACTGATACGAGATAGTTTTATACCATAGCAGGTGGCTGTAAAGAAGTGTTTAACATTTAAGCATAGTCAAGCCCTTATGAAGCGAGGCGACGGCAGCGTACCTCTAGGACATGTGGTGTACGATTCATCAATCCGCATTATTTGGGAAGGTATCATTTAAAATCTCTATTACTTCCTGTGAGTGTAGCTTTCCAATACCCACTGCGGGCACGCCCAAAACTTTTCGACCAGCATATTTTAGCTAGAACAAAAACAAAAACAAGTGTGATTAACTTACACCTTTGTGTTCAGTGTAGTATTTCCGAAACAGCTCAGTGCTGAAAGTGAGAAAGTCACCTTTATTCCAAGAATATTTTCGAATCGTGGCGAAACAAAACTCCAAGCTCCCATATTTCTGTGTTCTTCTTGGCTCCAGATATATTCTGAAAAAGACAGTAAATGCCTTAAAAGAGCAAGAGGCAGATGTTCCACCCTAATTTTATCCTTACACTATCTTATACCTGTACTGTCTTTTTCTTAAACGGGCAAATTTTGATTTATTTACGACGCTATTTGTTTTGCCTTTTTAAAATCAATACTCCCCAATCCCCTTTCCTTTTTGTTGCCAGGAGTGGGTTAGTCTCCCTCGCAGCCGTATTTGTCGCGTCACGCAACGCTTCTCCCTAACAAACTTTCTTTGGGAGGAGCTTTGCGTGACGAGACAAAAACGGCTGCGAGGGAAACTACTAGGATTGGGAAAACATACAACTGTTGCAAAACGTGAACAACTTTCTAAAAGTAGAAGTCAGGAAGATAGCCTCCCCGCAGAAATTCTTAGGGGTGCGTCACGCGTTCCTGCCCCACGTGGGGCAGGAACGCGTGACGCACCCCTAAGAATGTCTGCGGGGTAGGCTATCAGGAAGACTATACCTTTCGCTCCACGGAACTTTTGAAGTTCTTGACGAATCACTTCGGCAGGGAAAGGACACAACGACTGGAATAAAAACACAAAGAAATGGTGACAATTGACCCTCAGTTTGAGTTCAGAAAACGGTTGGATGGCAAAAATTACAAAAGCCAACCTTATAAAGAATCAAGAAATGCAATTTTTACCCGGAAAATAAAGCTCTTTGAGGGACATAAGTCATGTAATACTCTTTTCGTAGGTGACAAATTACTCCTTAATTTTGGCGCGAAATTTCAGCGTTAATTTATAATTTCCCACGTAAAATTATAACGAGGTTGCTATAACAACTCTTTCCAGGGTGCCAACATGGCGTGCAGGTTTGAAAAAAACCCGCGTCTTGCGAGCGTAATTTAATATTGACTAACTTGGACAAAACGCGCGTGAAATTATTCCCTAATTTCACTTGTCACCATTGATTACACATTCTACATACTAACATACCGCACCCGTAACAAAAGTGCCTTTCAAATGTACAGACACAAATGCCAAACAGCAAAAGATGTCTCAAAATGAGGAGTTGCCAAGCTCTAAGGGCTGGCATAGATGCTTACCTCCAGTCTAACAATGGCTGTATTCATGTTGTTGGTCGCTTCCCTTTGCTTGGTTAGAGCATAGTAATGTTTACCAGAACAGAACACTACACGACTCACAGACGCCTTGTTAACAGTGCTATCCCCAAGCACTGGTTGAAAATGAGTTCCTGGAGCCATCTCGTGAAGTGATGATACAGCAGCCTGAAGAAAATCACGGAAAATGACAAACGTTCTTTCATTGCACGTACAGAAGAACAAAGCAAGAGCACTTAATAGCCAAGCTTAGCAAATCCACAGTGCGCTCTTTCCTAGGGATGCTATAACCAGCAACCCGCATAGGCCAGCGCGACGGTCAAACATATAAAGCGTTTTCTTTTCCTTTTCTTTGTTTATTTACCAGTAGGTGGAAAAAAGTAGAGATGTCTAAAATAAATGTTGAATGCCACTACTTTTTCATTTTTCTCAAAATAAAAGGTTTTTGCCTGGCTGAAAATTAGCTGCTTCGGGAAACTTTTTTTTTTGACAAATGTAGGCGACAGGTTCACTTTTTTTTTTGACAAATGTAGGCGACAGGTTCCGCAGTTTCAGCTTGTTTTCAGTTTTCAAACACTTTTAAGTTTTAAAAACGTTTTGAGAATCAGTGGTGTCCTGGCAATGCTTCAACCTTTAAACGGTTAAATTACAACCTTAACTTTGAATTTTTCTTGGTCTGGCTTTCCCAAATTTCGCTCTTATGTTTTAAAACAAAAACCAACTTTATCTCGTATGAACGCGTTTAAGTATAGACCTTTCATTCACACAAACTTTCATGCCTGAATCATAACTTGTCCTCTGCAAGTTCTCTACAGATAAGACATGGATACTTGGTTACTATGCTTACCGGAAGTCGTATCAGAAGTTTGGGCCCGACAACAATAAGTGGCTTACGGAAGTTGCGTAGCATCTGTAAGACATAAAAAGTCTATAACTCAGAGGGAAAATGGAGAAAATAAAGCAAAAATTATTATGTGAAGGCTTGTGGTAGTTTGTTACTGGTCATATCCTTATCAGTTTGGTATAGCACTCACCTGTTGTCTTAGCAAATGGAAATACTGCGCAGGCGTGGTAGGGTTTGCTATGTACATGTTAACATTGTCTCCATCAACTTCATCTTCCTTGCTGTCCGTTAGCTTTGAAAACAACACAAACATGATGATATATTGT
>OZ037998.1:13725488-13760488 GCA_964035705.1 Porites rus | reverse complement strand
CATCGAATAAGCGCCGCACTTGAGGCGTGATAATTTTAATAAGCACCGCGGAGCTTATTTGAGTAAAATAAGGTATGCGCTAGAGGGAGGACGGCCGTGACCTAGACATAACCATAAGAAGAACGCACTGTTTTGATATTCTAGTGTACGAGAGCGCATCCATTGAGACCACTTTTATGGATTGTCGAGGTGGTCGCTTAGCACCCTGCAAGCAGACCTTCTTTTGTCTTCTTGGGTGAAGAGGAGAAAAGCAGGTTCACTGTCTGAA
Organism: Porites rus; assembly: GCA_964035705.1. Classification (NCBI taxonomy): domain Eukaryota; kingdom Metazoa; phylum Cnidaria; class Anthozoa; order Scleractinia; family Poritidae; genus Porites; species Porites rus. Next base: position 13,760,220 of record OZ037998.1, on the reverse strand, counting down.
TCGCATCAAACCTTTTAAGTCGCGGAAACCCAAACTACTGGACTATTCAATCTTGTTCTCTCTTGTCAAACTGTTTTTTTTTTTTCGAGTGCGAGCTTCCATAAATTGATACACCGATGGTCATAAATGAGCCAGCTGTTGCCAGCGCACAGCTGTTAGAGAGCTTTAGATTCAGAGACGAGGACGACTACGAGTACGAGATTTTCACAATACTGAGTATTGCTCGCCCGTTAATCAGCGTCATTTTGGCGGGAAAACGTGATAGCCGTCATCACTCTACTACGAGTTTTAGCAAGAATGTCGTAGTGGCAGGAACAAGTTATCAAATGTAAGACGTTTTATCATTTTGCTATCGGGAACGGGCTTAACCTCCTTCAGTATAAATAACCGCACTAACTTTTCTGGTAAAAAAAAAATAGAAAAGGAAGCTTTCCGGGGTGTCTTTTTTTAAGAACACGCACAAAAACTTTAAATCAAATCTCGTACTCGTACTCGTCCTCGTCCTCAAAACTAAAGCTCTTTCTTAGGCCTGGGTTGGAAACTATATCCTAGCAACATGCCGCGCATGCTCAACAAAGATCTTACTGGATTCATTTATGCACAGTCTTTCTCGAGTACACCAAAATCAAGCAAGCGAAAGAAAGGCTGTGCTGGCAGAATGGTCGCTTACAAGAGCTTTGACAGTATTCTTTTACGTACCTTCTCCACCCGAGATGAACGTGTCAATGATAATCTGCGCTCCATTAAAGAAGTCTCCAAACTGTGCTTCCCAGATAATAAGGTGATTTGGGTTTTCAACACTCATGCCATATTCAAAACCAAGGCAGGCTTCTTCCGACAAAGGACTGTTGACAACCTAGTGTAGGGAAAAGGAACTATAGTCTTCAATTATCAAAAACTGGCAACAACATCAACATCAACAACAACAACAACAACAACAACAACAACAACAACAACTTTGTGCCGTCTTCACTATCTGAACGCCTGAAACAGGCTAGGTTTTCAGAGGCAAAGCTACATACATCGCCAACCCGCAGTTAGCTTAGCTAGTCGAAGTTATGCAGAATTATAACTCCGAGTATTAGAGTGTATACGACAAGGCAAAAGTTGAAAAAGAAGATAAATACAAGGTTTGATAGCTTCATCTAACTACAGTAGAGAAGACAAACTAAATGAAAAACTCATGCTCATCGGGAGCGACTTTGTGAGCAAGTTTTTAGACAGCTATCTCGGTCAACTCACGGCTGACCACTGTTTTTGCAAGCGGCTTGAGTCAAAGTTGTAAAGGTCGGTTAAGTACAAGGTAAACGTTAAGTGGGAGGCACTGGCAAGCCTTAGATCAGCGGAGCTTTAACCTGTATCTATAGCATAAAGTAAATGCGAGTGCTAGTATTGCAACTTTCGTCTGTAGTGGGATATTTCCTCCTGACAGGACCTCCTCACGAAGCCTTATGTTACCTTGTGGCCACAAGCACTAGAGGTCGCTATGTCGGCCGCTATGTTGTGGTATACGCCTGATTCACAGGGCGAAAGGAAAGGGATAGGTCAGGGGAGACAGGTAACCTCTATCTCCCTCCCTCCCCCCTCCCTCCCTCCCTCCCTCCCATCATCCTTATTGACTAAATTTTCTCCTCTCTTCAACCTTCCTCTGCTTTCAAAATCAAAAGACTGCCGGAAAAACTGAACTAGAGAGAGGTGTAACTAACTAAGAAAACAACACGACTTCATTACCTGGACCTAAACTTACGACCTTCAGCCCAACCCAAGATTTATCTATAAAACCCAATCACAGGCCTCGACGCAGTCAATTACCTCAAGGAAAGCTTTCTGTTGCTCAAACATGTTGTTCAAAGGGACAAACATCTCATCTGTTGACTGATCCACTAGCATAGCATGCCTGTGGCTGAACGTGCCTCTTCCAACATCTTGTCCACTGAAACGCACTTGGTACCCTGCACAGCAAAAGTAAGGAGGATAAATAATGAGACAATGCACTGCAGCGGAAATAACGGCATTCACTTCCCTTACATTCAAAGTCGTGTACTTGCGACGTGAATGCAAAGAGATTCACTAAAGCAGATTCTCAAACAAGAGGCAAGCGTGGCCTGAGTAAGCAGCCGACATTTTTGTTCCTCCATGTTTTGAGCACGGTCTTGTATTGCTAGCAACTTTGATAAAGGGTGGAGGGCGACTCACAAGCACAAGATGATGGACAGGCCATTTATGCCAAAATACGGTTCAGTGTCTCAAGTACTATTGCAACAGGTTGTAGTTAGTATGCACTAATACTGCCTGAGTACTGATCCGATGTCGAGAATAGAACCCGCGACCTTCCACTCTCAGGCCCACCCAGGGATTTTGGGTCTCCGGCTATCCACGGTCAGTTTTTATTCCGGTGTACGGTATTTTGGTGTTACAACACGAGTATAAAGTATCTCGTTTTCCTGAATTTTTGGCATTTGGAATTTAGGACTCAAGTTTTCTTACATTTTTTTATATATGAATGTATGTTGACACAATGATCGAAATAAGCTCACCAGTTCGCCAGGATTAAACGCGTTCGTACGAGATATAGTTGATTTTTAGTTTCAAGACAATTTTAGGTATTCGGAATCAAAGATTTTACATTTTGGTATCTTCATGAGGAAGACTTCGGGTTACATTGGCATATCCCACTAATCCCCCTGGCAGCGACTTCACTTTGCAGTCAAGCGCTCAACACCGGCTAATCTGGTCGTACCGCGGTTTTAAGAATTTTTTTCTATTATTGGACCTAGAACAAGTAGCTGGCTCACCTTGATAAAGAAGGCTTCCAATGGCGAGTGCTTCAGCTGTTGCCCAGTCAATCCCTGTTCCACTTGTAAGCTTCTTTATCCTAGTTTCGACGTGAGTTTTGTTCAGATGTGGATGGATGTTAAACGAATCTGGCGTCTCAACAGATTTGGCTCCGATGAACATCATGTTTTCAAGAGGAAAGCCTAAAAATTATGAGAAAAGGAACGTGGCTTAATAGATAACGAGTTAATATGCGCAGTTTGTTTGCGCGTCCCCCTTTCACCGTACTTTTCCGTTACTATATACGCAAATAAACACCACATCACTACGTCTTAAGGTTTCCGTACTATACGCTTTCTGATATATTGTATGTTGTGTTTAAGTTTTCAGTTTTTCTTCACCCTCAGACTGTTGTATTTAAAAGTACAATAGGCGAATAAATAGGACATTTTCAAGTTCCATAAAAACTCACTTTCAAACCGATGCTATGCGCAAAAACCTTTCCTATGAAAAGGACTTTCATTTGCAAGAGAATAAAAAAATCATATTCGTATCAGTACCTTCACACTTAGCTTGGCTTAGAAACAGAGGCACGCAGACGTTCTTAGGGATTCGTCACACGTTCCTGACGTTCGTGGGGCAGGAACGCGTGAAAAACCCCTAAGAGACTAGGGAACTTAGGGCAAATACCTGTGTCCCAAGTAGTAATCTTATCTTCACTGGCCTGTACCAGACCCCTCCAATGACCCTCCAGGTGGGACATGTGAGGAACAACGTTCTCGGCGTCCTTTAACTCTTGGTTGAGAGCGTCAGTGTAATCAGCGGTATCCTTTGATAATTCATCGTGAGTGATCACGCCGCTTGTTACCAGGCTCTCGGCATACTTGTCTGGCACGCTCACTCTGTCCTCAATCATTTGGTACATCAATGGTTGAGTGAAGGAAGGATCGTCTATCTCATTGTGGCCCCTAAATCAAAGAGTACAGACTATAGTATCCAGCCGTTCATTATGCAGAAATACCGTATTTATTCCATTAAACGCCGCGTCATTTATTATAAACTGTTCACAGTCCCCTATTTTTCCGTAAGATCGTCAAGATCGAGCTATTTACCCCACGGGCGGCCATCAAACCCCGATGCTCGCCCCCTCGGTACATGTGAGACCAAAACGGCCGCCCGTACCGGTAAACTCTCGATCCTGACGATCTTACGAAAAATAGGGGGACTGTGAACAGTCTACATTCATTCTACTTTTTGCATTTCCGATTCGGCGTTTATTCAAGAAACGCGTTTTTCGAGGGCGGCGTTTATTTCAAAATCACATTCTTAATTCACTGAAAACAATTAAGATGAAGCATTTGTAAATATTATGTAAAACAGAAAGATGATTAAAGTTTAAATGTCCCTCTGTTTTGCTGAGATAGAATCGCCACCCTTTCCCCTCCCCAGACTACCTCTTGGCTCGTTTCTCTCGCCGATTTTTTTTTTCGTCCACGCCGATTTTTTTCTCCTTTTCCCCCCAATGGGAAGCCTGGTTCCAGGCTAGTCAGAACACTGACTTACCATCTCCTATAGCACAGCATGTCTATTATAACGTCCTTTCTGTATTTCATTCTGTATTCCAACGCGAGGCGACAGGCTCGCACCACTTCCTACAAAAAAGTTCGTTTACTGTGATGTTTATACTCTGTCATAGAGCGGTTTTCACTTGACTGTCGTAAAACCAAAACCAAAGTAAATACACTAGCCAACCAAAGGGTGTAGTAAAACCAAAACCAAAACCAAAACCAATCCCTTTCGACAGTCAAGTGAAAACCGGTCTAGAACAAAAATATTAGCACAAATTCTACCTTCAATAAAAAGGGAAAAATTACAGAGCTAAAAAGAGAAAAAAAAAGTTGAAGTTAAATGATATGTGCAGTTGATACCTCTGGATTGTCCCCATTGACATGGAAAACAGGACACCCAATCATTTTACCAACATCGCTGGTATACAGAGACGACCTGAAAGATGGGGTAATTATTAATGGCAACGTTATCTTACGAGAATCAATGCCGAAGTCACCTTTCCAATTTGATTTTGTCTTAAAGTGTGAAAGCGATTCATCAGCGTTTGTTGATTGAAGGTCATTTTCAAAACGGAAAGAAAAGAGATTCAAAACGACGATTAATCACTTACGAATTTGCAAATACTCGTTTCAAATGTCATCCACAATTAAAATCAAACTGGACGTATCTATCAAATAAGTCAAAAGAGCGATTTTCGTTTGACCTGGAATGATAAGGCTTGAACAAACAAAAGCGACAAACGAACAAGAATAGAGGAATTTTATTGCTTTATATAACAGACACGAACGCGCATTGTATTCCCAGCTGACGAAATATAGCTGAAAATCAATTTTCCACATTTTGGAGAACAGAAACTGGGCTGCCGATGAAACAAACGAACCAGGCTTTGTTTTCTATATCAGGATTTCAGACGAATACGCAAAAACTGAACACTTACGGAAACCATATTTCGAAAATCGCTCTAACTAAAACGCAAGCTAAGGCCGCACCACGATTGAAAGAATTTGATAAGAAAGAACTTGGTGAGTGGAGCACAAGTCCAGCCTACATGTGAGAGCCTAGTTTTTATGAACCTGTCAGCTTAAAATTTGTCAGCTAGAACTCCTCCATACAAGAACCTGTTTAGACTACAATTTGGAAATGTGTACTTTGAGGTAGAGCTTCGAAATTCATGAATTTGATCAGTGCTTTAATTAATTTTACTTATTATAGACGTTCTAAAGGATTTTGACTGATAAGCAAAGTTTTAGCAAGGAGCGTTTGGTTGAATAGCACTAGATTCTCTTAACCCTTTAAACCCTAAGAGTGATCAGTATCAAATTTCTCCTTGCAATAACAATGCTTTGTAAAACAAAGTGGTCATGAGAATTAAGGACATGATCACACAAGATGAATTTGCTTGATATTTTATCAACTTCTCCCCACTACTTTATTTTTTTATTTATTTATTTTTTTTATTTATTGTTTTGTTTGCCAAAAATTATACAAATCAAATAAAATTTAATTACTTTAACTCTCATGGCGAGGAAGCCCAAGAGAAGCCACCGGGCTTATACTACTTACTATATACTACTTCTATAGTAAATGAACAGGGGCCACAAAGGAGAATTTTAATTTTGATCTTAGGGTTTAAAGGGTTAACTACAAAGGAATTTTTTTCTTCAGAGAGTAAGAACTTATTTAAGAACCTAAATAACCTAAATTTGTTCAAATTCCATTCTTGTAAGAACCTGTTCAGGCTAACTCGACAAAATGTAGGTTCTTAGTCGCGTATTAGTACTGTATGAGTCATAATGATAACCATCAATGATAATCACTGATCATTTTTTCTCTTAACTGATTGTGATTCGTACCTTCCTCTCTCTCCTGGAGTAGTAAAACCAAGTTGATTGTTGACTATCAAATGAATTGTACCACCAACACTAAAATGGGGCAAGTTTGCCAGGCAAAGAGTCTCTGTTACAATACCCTGTAAATTTAATTAAACACACATAACTATTGAAAGTAATACAATCACGTTTAAAACGTTTTCACTTTCAGTTGTTTAACGACAATAGAGATCTTAAGATCGAGGTTTGGCCATCTTACCACAAAAGGCAAACCGCGCGCAGTTTCACATCACCCGTATGCCCATATTTTTAACTTAAGATTCGCGGGTAGAAGCCCGTGTCTGCCATGTTTGTTTTCATTCATTCGTTGACTTCTATTTAAGCTTAAATATCGTCTTCAAATTACGTTGGGATGAAAAAGAATTCGAAAGTATTAATAAGCAAAAGAAATATCAAAAGTAGTATATCCTCTTAAAGGTGGGATTGTGATGTTTTACCTCTAGAGCGTGGTCTAACCGTTCAAACGTGAACCTCAAACCGCAAACCTGGCGGCAAGACACTAATTACTTGACTTCTTGGCGTTCGCGATTTGCGGGAAATGCCGAAAAACCTCGATCTTATGGTCTCTAATAATATTGGCCTGTTGAAAAAGCCATCGTTTGATTGGCCAATCTGGTTAAAGGGAAATTCCAAGCGAACTTCTAGTAATTCTTTGATGTCTGTTGAGGGTCCAGAACAAGGATCTCGGTGTTGCTTCGCAGAAGTTACTAATCGGGGTCAGATTACGTTTGTGACGCAGATTACGTGAATGGCATCCTACATGGGTCGGACCAGCCGGACGCTTTGTCGCCATTTTGGAACATTCTGGGCAACTGAAAAAGCCTGGGCTCGAATTACTGCATAATCCCGGATGTTTGTCTGGTGAAAAAATGACTCAAACGACGAAGAGAAAGGCAATGGAGACAGTAAGAGGCTATCAAAGTTCAAAGTAAGTTTATATAGCGGGGGTCAAATCAGTATTGTTGTCAGTGATGTTTTTGAATACTTTATTTCAAAAAAACAGTACTTATCCTTGGGTCTATTTTTTGGCGCCCCATTTGACGCGGCAAAGTAAATCTTATGCGGCATTTTTTTTCCAAATTACGGAAATCCCGCAAGGCCGCGCTCTAGAATAAACCTTGCCGAGCCGCTTCAATTAATCGATGCATGCACAATCATGGCCATATCTGATTAGAGCGCAAACGTTTGCTGTGAAATTCAAAGTAGTCAGATTTACAATCAATTCAAACTGCTCTATAAACTGCGCTATCAGCTGCACAATCAAGGTTTTTAAAATTATCTCCACAGTTACTCGCTGCTGAAATCTTACCTGAGCGGAAAATGAAGCGTCACCGTGAGCCATAACACTAAGAACCTTGAGGAAAATGAAGGATACATGTCAGTGCTTTATTGTGGTTATATAAGTACAATATGCTTCAGTTGTAGAGAATTTTTTGCGTCTGAAGAACGCAGTCCTAATAGCCCTTCTAATAGCCACTATGGTCGCCCCGCAATTTTTTCAGAGGCTTTCTCTCAGCAGGGAATTGGTATCTACGTTGTACCTCACTAAATCACGTGAATGATCATGCACTGAAATCACTCCCCCACTCCACTTCCCAGTTGGAAGGACGTCTAATTGTTAAATTGCCACTACTGCAAAGAAACACACTTTCGAGAACCAACCTTGTCACCCGTTTGGCAGTCATGTCGATCACTATAGCAACCATCTTTCAGGGTCAATTGCCTTCCTCTGGCTTTTCCTACTACAACAGGATCAACAGCCTCCAGATGGGATGGATTGGGCAGCATGGTGACATGCAAGGGCCGTGTGTGACCATAGTGAAGATCCACGGAACTGGCTGCATTGAGACAAAAAAAATGCACTTTATTTGAGTGTTAATGTATTTAGCACGAGAGTTCAAATTGAGGACAATATTTTTAAGTCTCCTAGGGGAGATGGGACCACCATTTTTTCAGGTCATGCAAGCCACGCGAAGGTCTAGCGGTTTGCACGAATGGCAAAGGTAATTAATTCATTTCTCAGTTATTTTAAGACCCTGGGTATTAGTCCGGCCCAGAGGATCGAACCCACGATCTCCCGCTCAGCAGTCAAGCGCTTTACCGATTGAGCTAATCCTGCCTTGGTCAAGAGATGACACAAAAACAAGTTAAAACACCAAAGAGAAAAACACCAGACTTTGAATTGTTCAAAAATAACCCTCGAATAGTGTTTTTTTTTAAGGAGTGCCGGTTTGACCGTTAATCCTCAAATTGGACTTCTCGAACACAATTAAAACAAAGCAAATTTATTTAGAAGCCATCTTACAAGTGCACGGAAAGTTTCATCTGAAATCCACTCATTCAACCTGAAGGCGGTTTGAAAAGTTGGGCTGCGCCATGTTTCCTGAAATCATTCAGTCTTAATGTCCAGACATCAAATTAAACTGGCAAATTGAACGTTCACTGGGATATAATCTGTAAATGATACACCGGTATTACTTACTAAGATGTGACAGAACATCTCCAATGCCTTGCGCGCCAGGAGGAAGTTCAGAATTGCCTTTCATCTACAAAAAGAAGAGTATCAATTACATCCTTATGTTCACTGTAAGGAAATCCAAGTGAAATGACAACCAATAGGCCATTTCGGAGTTCCAAAATCTCTCACTTTCAAAACGAGGTTTTGAGCAAAACCTTTCTTGTGAAACTGAAGTTTTATCTGCACGAGAATGTAAAAAAAATCACTTTCATATCAATAGCTTCGCACTTAGCCTCGCTTTGAAACTGAGGCTAGAGGCAGCTTGGAAATTATGCTCAAGAAAGTTCGACAAAAGTTCGTGACAAGACTTTTCACTAAACCGTCGGGAAGCGATAACCTGCAATTAAATTATCAGGTTTTTCTTGGTCTACAGCAGAGAAATTGCGTTACATGAAAGATTCGTCTGAGCAAAATATCGTACTAAAAGCGCATTTTGTCCTTTCACAATTTAGTTTTTCCGTAACCTTAGAATTTCAGCTACTCCTCTAAAACAAAATATTATTTACCTTGTTGAACATTTGAGACGCTGGATATTTCAAGAGGCCTGTCAGCAGATTAAGCCTTCCCCGATGCGGCATTCCTAAAATCATCTCTTGAATTTCACCTGCGAAACGATAAAACAACAATAATAAGAGAAATCGTCGGAGTAGGATTGTTTACTTTGATAAAGCAAGAGATAAAGCTAGCAATGATCTTCTAGTTTAGTTGCCAGTCATTCACTTACTGAGTGTCGATAGTAGCTATCCTTTGAACCACCAACTTTCAAATTCGGTTCCAGAGTCCGGGCGGATTTGGAATACTCAATAATTGTTCTTCCAGATCCAAATCATACTAGCTAGCGGATTAAGGAGCCCCAACCCCCCCTGCCCCCCCCCCGTTCAAACTTGATCACTATAATGGACCCATGCGGTTCAGATCGGCGAGTGAATTTGGACCCTTTGATCCAGACTAGCCAGCGAGTTGACACGAACCGTATTTTTACGTGCGTACGCAAGTAAATGTAAGAGACAATGCAGATATATGAAAGATTGCGTGTGAACGTTCAAGTTGAACCTCGCCCAACTTTTACATTTACGCACGACCTTTCATACACATTTCTATCTTATCTGCGCACGTAAAAATTACGAGGCATTGGAAATCCACCTTTATACAACAACTGTAGACATAGCACGTCAAGACAGACGGTAAACCTAATGATAAATAAAAAAATCAAACTCACAGTGCGAGGACTGAAGGAAGAGTTCATCAAAAAACGCCATCATGCTTTCTGCTCCTTCGCCACCATATCGTTTTACCGTTGGGAACTTCTTAGCGAGAAAGTTGTCAAATGCCTGATAAGAAATCAATTCCAAGAAATTCATTAACGAATTTGCGTCATGGTTATACGCGAGAAAACGAGGAAGAACTTATTAGCACTAACAGCCTCTGCGTAATTGTAGAATACAGTAGCTGAGTAGCAGTGCCCCTCAGCTCAGGGTTTACGGTCAAGTCGCCCGAAAATCATCTCGCCCGAAGTTAAAGAACGAGATATATTACTCATTTCTTGTGCTAATTGGGCGATATGACTGAGCATTTCGGGCGACTCAGCTCTGGTTTCGGACGAGATGACTCTCAGGCGTCTTAACCGCTTACCGTACCCACCTGAGATCTTAATAAGAGTCTTGCAAGGTGTGCCTGTCTATCTGCTTCTAATGTCCAGTGAACACTTTCTTCAATCAACCCTGCAAGCCATTGCCTTTCTGATTCATCCTGAAAACAAAGAGGTCAAGGCATGAGATTTTAGCTTGAAGGCAACAACATTATTTTATGTACTGTGTTTGACAACGTTCCTGGTTTGTTCGACTAAAACAATGAGTTGGTCGAACAGATGTCCTTTCTAAGTGTAAAAAATCATTGGCAGGGATAAAATTTTATATCCCCTCCACAACATCACAAACACATTCTCATTTTATAGGGAGACAATTTCCCGGGGGGGACCTTCCTTATAAGCCGCTGAATGGGGTCGCATTTTCACGACTGGATTGACTATAATGGGGTCGCATTTTAATAGAGGTGCTCGAGTGGGGTCGCACATTTTCTGATTTTTTGGGTTAAGACGGTTCTTTATTTTTTCGGTTAGCAAACGTACCAGAATGTTTCTACTGCAGATGAAAAGTAAAGTGTTCTTCATTCAATCTAAAAAATGGGTCAATTCATTAAAATAGAAAATGACTAAGTTGGGATCGCGAAAATTACATATTTGCCCAAAAGTGACTATTATTAGATGGGGTCTATAATTGGCCACATAATAGACTTTAATGGATGGAGGAGGGGCTCTGAGAGGCCAGCGGCACATACCCAAGTACCCCCCTCCCCCCTTGGGGACAATTCCTTGAAAAGGACACACTTGTATAAGGACCAAACTCATAAAAGAGTAGACATCCGTGTTTAGAAACATTTCCCAAAAAGGGACACCTTTGCCTACAGAGAGACGTACCAAAAAATATGGAGGCATCTACAACAGGCCAATTAGTAGACAACTTCCATGACGGACACAGGAAAAACTTTCATGGCAAATGTACCATGAGGTACATTTAAAGGCACATTACAAGCTATTAGGACTCAAATGGCTGGAGCATACTACGCCACAGCCCCGCAGATGGTAGCCTCCAACTCAGGCGGTTTTAGGAGAGCTTGTATTTCGTCCCTCCCTACAAACGCCTGCTCAACTGGTAACAACATTCCTTTCCCATTGTTTTATTCGTGTGGTAAGTGACCAATCAACAGTTTTGAAATAAAGTTTTGACAGGCTAAACAGAAGTCATACGCCTGTGATAGTGTAAAAATGAGACCCTAGAGTTACCTTTTTCCTTCTATTCTTTCCTTCGCTAAGGTAATGCAGTGCACTAAGTACATGTATTCTAAAATATGACTGAATGTTACTTTTTCCGTTCTGAGTCTAACATGTATTCAGAGGTCATTAAGCTTTCCCATTGTTTCATGCAGATCGAGTAATTATGGGGATAACCCTGCTGTCAAGGTCAACCTTCCAGAATTTGGAAGGTACAATGTGATTAGCTAAGATTGGAAAAGGAATCTTTTTCTCCGATGGTTGAGCAGGTGTTTGTGGGGAGGGAAGAAATACAAGCTCCCCTAAAAACGCCTGCGTGGGAGGCTACCCGGATGGATTTTTAGTCCCCATTGCCGGGTTCCTTCTAACAGTATCCACCAATAAACGTGGAACAAAGTTTCTTTTCCAATGAAAAGAACTTTATGGCAAGGCTCAAACCTGAAGATTTCAGATCATAATTCTGACATTTCTGACATGCTCAGCCAAAATGCAAAACATGACTACACAGCATACAAGTAACACTTCCAATAAGGAGTTATGTTAACTCAATAGAGATACTGGACACCATGGTAAACCGTAACCATTTCCCTTAAGAGAGTGGAAAGCCTCTAGCCACAAGCACTGAGAATCTGTCAAAGGCTTCACCTCTCATCGTGTACTAAAAGGGAACCTTTCACATGGGTTTAGTGTCCAACAAGGATGTAGCTGAGTTTTAATCTGCCACTAAAGTGTCACTCTGTACAATGCATTTTAATTTGATGATTGACAGTGTTTTTTTTCCCATACCACAATGTGCTGTATCTCAACTGACAACTGTCCACAGTAAGCTGTCTCTAAGTGTGGAAGAATATCTGTGAGAGAGGCTTCTTCCAGTCCATTACAGTTTAACAAACCTACACAAGAAATCAAGAATTAAGGCAAGCAAAGAACTCATAGTCGAAGCAAGTGGGATCAAGAATCATGATTCCCAAAATAAACATTGGGGGTGTCAGCCCCAACGTCTGTAGAAGCAAACCATTTGTGCGACAATTTTCATGTGTCTTCATCCATTGCAATGAAAATGTGTCTGAGCAGGGTGGACACATGAAAATTATCTGACATACATGTAAATGTACCAGAATTGTTGCAGGAATGGCCAGTAAGAAAGTTATAAGGTACAGGAAAAGCATTGAAGGAAAATGGTTGTATTAGAAAGTAGAACATTGTTACAGTCATGTATACTTTTGGGCCTTTCTCAGTCTCAAGATTAAAGTTACAAGTAATTCTACTAACTACCTGCTAGTGAATAAATAAGTAACAATGTTTATCTCAAAATATACTTACTTTTAATTAATGCTAATTTAATTTTCAAAGTGTCTATACATGTACATATGTAACAATAATTATCAGCCATATAAGATAACATGTTTCAGGTCACAAAACTTGAAGTCTGTAGTGGCACAATTAACATATTGGCAAGCTGATGGATTAGCTGCTGGCAAATATGAGAAAAATCATTGGAGGCCCTTCAAAGGAGTAGAGTAAAATTCCCTTATGCCAGTACATGTACCTGATAATTTGAAAGTCTTGTTAACATCAACATTATCCAAACCAAATCGTTCCAAAGAAAGCTCTTTCGAATCCCTATATGTTGAAAATAGTGCCAAAATTAATAACCTCAATATGTCAGGTTAAAAAAAGATTGTTTGCGGGCAAATTAACCAGTTTACAACATTAAGCAAAAAAACTCACCTTTTTAGTGTGTTTAATGGGTCTATATCAGCATTTTTGTATCCATGTTCTCTATAAGCAGTCACCAGTCTTAAAATATCAGCATTTTTTATTCTATTTTGTAGGGCTTCTTCACTACCTATAAGTTATATATTATACAAAAGCATTGTTACCTCAAGGAAGGCGCATGCATCCATAACTTAAATCTCATTTTTTTTCAGATTTCAGCTGACCTTTTAATGTCATTTTTGATTGCACAATAATTTGCTTTTGACAAATAGGACAAGCCTACCTGTAAGCCATGATTTTTTTAAAATTTGACCCTGGTACATTTTTCTGCATTCTTGAATTAGCAGGACAGAGTGGAGTCCAATTCGGTCTGTAATCATATGAGTGATTAACAAAATTGGACAACTGCATAGCGGGAGTCCGATTTGTTTATCATGAGTATGATTACAGACCGAATTGGATGACACTAAGTTCTGTCACCAATTAATCATAACTTAAACAAAATTTTTGAAAAAAAGCTCTTTTTTAAATCAAAACACAAGAAATTCCAATTTTTTTTTGGTACTAGTGAAAAAAAGAGCCATTTAAGGGCGCGCGGCATGGAGTGTACTGTCCAATTACTTAGGCATGATGCGTACTGTCCTATTAAACTGTCCTATTAAGACTGAAATCAAGACAGTTGATAGCCAATCAGATTTGAGAATTTTGTTATACTTATGATTATGTCCTGTAATCTATACACATGCATACATGTACACTTACCTCTATCAGTGACCTGTAAGGAGGGTCTATATCCAAAGCAGCCTTTTTCTGCATGGTATAGTCTTACAGTGTTAAGGTTGCTTCTTTTTATGGTGTGTTGCAAGTTTCTTAGTGAGAATACTGAATTAATTCTCCACATAGTATGCACAATGCTGTATGCAGGGACTATTGACAATGCCTGCAGTATTAATTTTCTTGCTTCATACAATCGCAGAAATGATATGTTGTGGACACAACAGCCTGTAGAGGGATAACACAATTTTTTTAAGATCACTAATTAATAAACAATAACTATGAGGGTCTCAATGGGGTGGTAGCTTTGATGGTTGACGGCTATTTTTATCCAATTTTGACAGTTGACGGCTAAATTTTAGGCCTTTTGATGATTGATGGTTATTTAGTAAAAATTTAGTCCAAGAAATGAAGTAAATACTAACTTCTGGGGTATAAATTAATATTAACCATTGTGTTTTGGAGGTTGCCTTGGCATTTCACATTTAAAATTTTGAAATATTTTAAGATATAAGAAAGTTGTAATGTCTCTTAATGTTCAGAGAGAGTGTTTTTGAGAATGTGGCCCGTGGTTGTTCCAGTTAAGAGATTCCTCAGGAGCCAAAAGTCTATGAAGATCAGCTGAAATAATGAGACTTGAAATACCTTGAAAAGTTGATGGTTACTGTGCTTTTCAAAAACACGTGAACTCTGAAGTCCAAAAGCCGCCTTCACAATTATTGCATTTTTTGCTGCCGCCAATCATAATAATGATCACAAGCAATGAATCCTGAAACACAAAAATACACAAAAGTCATCGAAGTCCACCAATCAAAAATCACAAACCATGACCTTTGGAACCTTTAAATTAAACATCTGTTTCCTAAGAGGTCTGCTAAGATGATTGACAGCAGTGAAAAATGCAAACGTCACCTGGCTTTTGAACTTCAGAATTTGTTTTTTTGAAAAGCGCAGTAATATTACATTGCATTTTTGACAGCTGATGGTAAAATATAAACTTTTTTGACGGTTGACGGTTAACCCCATTAAGCTCCCAACAATCGGACGAGAAGGAGGTTGAGCCAAAGTTTTATTGTAATCACACGTTGCCAGTGGTTTGCCTGTGTGAACCACAGCCTAGGCAAAAACTGAAAATGATCTACAGTGTACAAGACACGGAAAAACAACGACATTTTGCAAACGCGTATACCCAACTAGTTCCAATGAAGTAATTGCCTAGAGTCCCCGTGTTCATGGCATCACGTTCACGATCATCAAATTATCTTTCATTTTGTAAGAAAGGTTTTTATAAGCTGAAAGTCCGCTACACTGAACATCAGCGTATATTTGAACTTTCCCTTGATGTTTTAGAGATAATTTATTAGAAATCTTGACATAATAAGGTTCTTGACTGCCAAATAAATATTTTTTTCTAGAATGGTAGCTTTAAATAACGAAATCAACCTCTAAAACTAGAAAAAAAAGCTCACCTCGAGAGAGCCATGCTGTTGAGATCACTCGTGCAAATCGATAGACTTCCACTGACCGAAGTCATCGCGGCCTCACATAGACCGGCCTAAGACACACCCCCTTCACGCCCACGTCCCTACACTGAACAAAAGACCCTGACGCAGCCCCTGACGCAAGTTATATCCGCTGATATTAGAATATTTGCTTTAAATCCTGGTTGAAGATATTTTTAATCGGGAATGCTTTAAACTAGATGTACCCAATTCATAGTCAAACCCCGCTTTATAGACACCTCATTATTACCGACAGTTTGCTTTGTCCATGGACTGATGAAATCCCTTGAATTTTCTCTAAATTGGTTAAATACGGGCAGCCTGTTAAAACGGACACTTTCTATGGTCCCCTCAGTCCCGAAGTCACTGTCTCAAGGGACCGGGAGGGACCCTTGATTGCTTGATTGACGTTGCCTGATTTGTTTACTATGACGCTGTATAAAATAACTTGATTTCCGAGTCACGTTCTTCTTTTCGGATGCTTTCCTACTTGACAACAAACACACTAAATCAAGAGTCTTCGACCTTTATAAACATTGATGAAAATGCGCAGCACAATATTCGAACTGACTGCTTTGCTCGGTGTTGGTTTATTTCTCATTGGTACAATATGTCTGGTCACCGTGGTGATTCATAGCGTGTTTCCCGCTTTCGAAGAGCAAAATTTAAGAGAAATAAATTGCACGATTGCTTCCAGTAATATGGACAGAAAAGTAAAATGCACGCACAGCAAACATAATTTGACACGCTATCCGTGTTTGAGGATTTTTGTCTTGTGTGGTAAAGGCCTTGATAATGTTGATGTGAAAACAAACTATTCTCTGGATAGAAGACAGCCACTTTTGTTGTTAAAAGACATTCACAGCCTTGATGAACAGGTAAGAAATAACGTATGCCAACCCTGAATAGATCCAGATTACCAAATGTTTAACGTACAATTAGAAAGCAGGAGCCTATTCATAGGCTCCTGTAGAAATCGAATAAAATGAATGACACCTGCCTTCGTCATTTCATGTCCTACTTTTCAAGATATGGACTCGTATACTTACCCCGTGTCCTAAAACAAATGTGCTCTCTGTCTCCCCGATTTATCATGTTTATTTTTAGTTATTTTAGTTTACTTTTTTGTGGGGGCGGGGAAAGGGGAGGCGGCTGTACACAGGAGGTTTACTAACTAAAAAGCATTTTAGGGAGTCGACCAGAGGAGTAAACTATGAGTCGGTCCCTCATTTTCCCCAGGGATAGTAGCAGGGCCCGCGGGGCTGATTTTCATGGTGGGGGGTTAATGCGAACGCGTAAGCGTGATTAAACTAGGGAGTTCCGGGGGCATGCTCCCCCGGGAAAATTTCACATTTAAGTCTTCTGAAATGGCTATTAATGCATCTAAAACTGCTAGTGGTATTATGAATTTGTAATTATTACATCGGCACTTAAAATTAAACAACAAGTAACAACCTGGCCCCCACGTTAAACTAAAATTTAAATGAACAGCGGGCTTTGTAGCTAAACCTAACATACACAACGGTTGAGTGTCACCCGGACATTTTTAAGTGGGATTCTCTTAAGGTGTACCCTGGGTACCAGAGGTTTTTCTCGCGTGCGGAGGGAACTTTCGGTGTTGGCCGAAGGCCGACACATCTTCGGCCGTAGGCAGAAGCCACGAGCGGCGAAGCCGGGAGAAAAAACTTTTCGCGCGGGTCACCAACCTGGTCACTATAAACCGGAAACCGCGCTAGAAAAGTCTGTGGCACCCAGGGTACTGAAGGTGCCAAAGTTGCCTTTCCGCTTGTCATGAAGAGCTCATCATGCTCATAGCTGCTCTGTTCTCTGTTTGTGGGTGTTCAGTATTGTCAGATTACAAAACCTTGTGTGTGAGGTAAGTGACAGATCTTGGTAACCAAAGTAAAAAAAATTATATTTTACCATCCAAAAAAGTGGACGGGCTAATTGCCTAATTGCATTGTAACGGATAGAATACCGACACAATAAGCACTGTTAAGATTGTAAAGAGGTTTTTTTGTGCCATAGAACTGAACCAAACAAAAAACAGTTTTGGGAAATTTGGTGTACGATTGCCTCACCCTCCCTACGTTTCAACGGAATCCAAACACACTATCGAACTCAAGAATAATTAATGAAGTTTCGTTTTCATATATTTCAGTGCACCTATGAACCAGAAGAATGCAAGGACAAATCTGACCTTTCACAGCATATTCAAAGCCAGAGAGACAATCCTATCGGATTAATGATGAAGTGTTATTACAATCCAAAGGATCCCAGTCAGATAGTTCGCTCCAAAGTCTCCAATGATAACTACGATAATTTAGTCTTTGGACACGTTCTCTGGCCACTAGCCATTATATTGATGGGAGTTGTTGTTTTGGCAATAGCAGGCTGTTACTTTTCTTTGCGATTTCGAAACAAATACGAGCGACTGGAAGGAATTTCAATTTCAACCCTACAACGAACACTTTAACCCCCGGACGTACAATAAAATAAGCGCCAGATAACGAACATTACACACCCAGGCGAAAGGTAGAAAAAAAATAAAAATAAAATAAAATAAATATCTTAATCTGTTAAAATGTAAATTACGCTGAACAAGTAAAAATAAATCAGGATATACATATTCATTCCCTATTCACGTCAACTAAACATGTTCAATTAAACCAGTGTTTTTAAAAATAAAAAACAGACACGGAAAACTGGAGCACAGGTTCTTGCACAGGATTCAAGTGAGATTCAACATGTTTTAAGTCCGAGTCATTAAGTACCCCGCCAGCAGAGGCCCTGCTTCGATCTTCTTAGATAAGTCGGGAAGGAAGCTAAGGGCCTCTGCTCGCAGGAAAAGTCAGTAAGCAGCTTTAATTTAACAAAGAAAACAATTCCTTGCAACTAAACAGCTTTTAAACATGTTTAATTTTATTATCTGAACGAGGCCGAATCATGATTCGAACCTTAAATTTAATCGCGCTGAGTTAAGATTTTGTAAGTAACTCATGATTTTTCTTTGCAGGAGCGAGGAAACGATATTTTTAGGAACGTTATGAAATTGTTAATAAAAGAATTATCAAACCAAGAAACACCAATTGGCCATGCATTTCCGAGTTGCCCTAGGTCTCTGCGAGGCTAAGTGCGAAGCTATCAGTTGTTATCAAAATAAATTTGTATTCTCGTGCGAATAAAATCATTTTTCAAGAATAATCCGGAAACGTACTGGGACAACTGATTCTTACGGCGAAGAGAAGAAAATTCAGCTATATTTAGTTGCGCTGGACAAGTGGTCTGAACTCGTGATACTCACTCGCTTGTCCCTTGGACTTACACATGATCTTGCTTCTCTAATATAAATGTTTTCAGCTGTTTTTCTCGTGGACTCGTGCAATCCATAGATTATGTTCTTAAGATTGGTCGTTGAAGATTCAAAACGTCTGAAGTTTAATAGTGCTATGAGATTTATCAAATGAAGTTAAGCCATGCATAACGTTTACCACGAGATCTATAAGGTAAAATATGGTTCAGTTTTTTGAAGCACATTTACTGTCTTTTGTTTTGACCCCCAAACGGAAACTGAGGTAGTTTAGAGGCCCGTCATACACTTTATTTTCACCAAAGGAAAGTGTAACGCCAGACACCGAGGTGGATTGATTGCTACAAATTAAAACCAACCTTTCTTTAGAAGAGTGGAATGGAAGTATCAGATCATTGAAGTAATCAAGGCCATTATCATTGAATAAAAATATACCTAATCTTGGAATTCCAAGAGCACTCACGACGCTTCACTTCTGGTTGCCATTATGGATCCTCGCTACGCAAACTTTGCAATTTGTTGCGGTAGTTTGCTTTTTCTTACAGGATGTATCTCCATGGTTGTTTTGTTGGTAACTAGAGTGCTACCGCTACATAGAACATCACACAACTTCGAAGAGAAGAACTGTACAGTAAAAGATAACAACTTGCAGCTGAACTTGTCATGCAAAAGTGGTACATGCGAATGCAGTCGCGGAACGAACGAAAAAATTGTTCTGTGCTTGAAAGTGTACGTATGTCTTGAATGTGACAAAGAAAAAGTGGCAAACAAGAGCTGTTGTGGAGGTAAAGAAAAAGGTTATTTACTTCGAAGGGATGTGCAACACCTGAATGATGAGGTAATTATTACATCGTATCATTTTAATACAATCCTTTTTTCGGGTATTTCTTATTGTTGCATTGTTGCGGAAACCATTGTTGGTTCGTTTTTGTGTTGTGGTGTGGGCATCGTTCATTGTCTTTTCAATCTTTTGTATTACGTCATTTATTGATTACTAAGAAACTACCCTTTTTATAGCCTCCCCGCAGACGTCCTTTGGGGTTCGTTTGTCACGCATTCATGCGTGACAAACGAACCCCAAAGGACGTCTGCGGGGAGGCTACCCTTTTTACTGCAGGCGACCAGAGAAACCCGCACACCTAATGTCCTAATTTCCCTCGGGAAAAATATGGTAAAAAACGGAGAGAAAAACGGCAAACAAACAAACAAAAAAATTCGGCGAGCGACGCGGAGCCTAGCTGTAGACTGAGGAGGACTACAGCTCGGCTCGCTTGGCTCGCCGATTTTTTCTGCCTTTTCTCCAACGCAGAGCCAGGTCCCAGGCTAATCTCCAGGTTGCTATTACACATGCGCAGTAAGTTTTCAAAAGAGATTCTTTTTTACCCTGCGCTCACCTAGCACTCAAACAACCCCTATTTCTTTCGCTTCACATTTGAAGCAAAGGAAATAATCGGCTTATAACTGCAGCTTGGTATTTTTCCTTCTATTTGTTTTGTTTTGTTATTATTTTTTTTTCTCTTTTTGTTCTCGCTGCCTGTTTTGACTTGAGTTATTTGAGTTCGCCAAGGGTCAACCTTTTATCTAATGAATAGTTTGGGTTTCGACAAAAGAAAATTCTCTCGGCTTTGACATTGCTAAGTCTTTGCGGCCAGCAAGCGCTTATCGGTATGTGATATGGGCCCTCTTATAAAACCGAACAGACGCCCTGAGAGAACTGTCTTCTGGCTACGAAGTCCTTTAACTTTAACTCCTTAATTTTAGTGCACTTTCAAGAAGGAAATAAGCATTTGCGAAGTGGGATCACCACAAAACCTGACGGAGAGGTACAGCCTTGGAGCTGGAGTCACAACCATTTGCTACCGCAACCCTCAAGTCCTGGATGAAGTGGTTTTAGAGCGGAATCACAGCAGAGGACAATGTAGAAGAGACGTGTTGCTATGTGTGTTATGGCCAGTTGCTGTGATCGGTCTTTTCATTTTGATTCTCATTACAGCTTTGTACTTGTGTCCAAGACGAAGGGTTTACAGAAGAATCCCCTGATATGCTTATCACACACAAGCTAAAACTGTAGCAACGTTTATGTAAAACGGCTGGATACAGGATTCCGCATGGCCCTTTCGAAGCTTTCTTCAGTTCTCCCTAGTCCTTATTGGTTTCCTGACGCACCCTCGTGCAAACTAAATGAGAGAGCCTGGAACCGGTTAGATTTAGCACAGTGTCTGGGAGGAGGCGAGGAGCGAGCTACCTCGTCCCCAAGGGTTTTCCCTTAAAAATGGGTGAAAAACCCTGGGGACGAGGTTGGAGGAGCGAGGAGAGACGGCTGTCTCCTCCCCTCGTCTCGCGCTTGTCGCTCTTCGCACGAAATGCTGCGTTCGCCTCGCTTGGCTCATAAAGCACCTGTTATGCAGGCTAGTATTCGCAGGCTAAGTGTTACGAGCTAAAGTTTTTCCAATTATAAATCAGTAGTACATCATCTTAGCTTTGGGATATTCTTTAATTTTGTCAAATTTTTATTTAATTAGTTATTATTGTATCAGTGTTATTATTTCGATTATTAAATTACTATTAATGTTACTATAACTGATAACTAAAACTTGATCGATGAAGTTTAGCCCTTAAAACCATATTAATATCACTATCAACTCTTTTGCTAGTGTTGCATTTATTGGCTGTTTTGAAAGAAGTCTGATGGTCCGTTAAGCTCCGACTACCAAAGTCAGCTGCATTCAAGCGTTCCTTTCCGTCGACGTCCGAATGTGCTATTCCTTTATAACCTCTCAAATCACTTGCAATCTTTTTGGGATTGTCACCTTCCGTTCCACAGATGAATGAACTTTCATTTATCTGTGGCCCACAGGTTGATGTTGATTTAGCAGTGTATCGAGCTCTCTCTTCCAATTGTCTTTCCATTTTCTTTTCCTCTTCATAGACAAGAGAAAGAAAACTTGCATACCTTATCCGAGGCAAGTAGTTCGTATTACTTTCGCGCAAAGTTTTGCTAAGTTCGCTTAATGATTCTTTTGTTTCTCTGTTCGTCTTCTTGGGCGTGACAATAAGGGGCAACGAGTGCGTTCCTTTATCAAGCGCACGTTTCTTTGATACTGAAATGTTTCTCTGGTTAAGATACGTTACTTCGTCCTGATTTTTCAAATAATAATCTCCATCCAACGTTTTCTCGGCGCTGAGCGAATGTTTCTTGGCAGCGTTCTGAAGAACTTGTTTTGTTGGTTTTCCCAGTTTGGTTTGGCAATCGAAATTGTTCTTTACATTCCGGCCCAAGAGAGCGCTGGACTTTATATATGTTTTCAATTCGTCTTGGCTATCCTTTATAATTTTACTGGACACTTTTTTCTGTCTTAAGTACATCTTAGGATGGAGGTTTCGAAATGGGTTATCATTCCACTCTAGATCCGCTTGCAGTGAAGCATTTTTTCTGCATGCAGCGCTGTGTCTGTCAACCAGCTCGTTAGAAGAGGAAAATCCCATCCTTAAATTTGCTGAAAATACAATCAACAGAAAAATAGAACTTCAGTCTTCATTGTTTAAAAAAAAAAGACGAAAGTACAAAGAAATTATAATCTAATGAGTGTTTCCCTGGTTTATGTAGCCGCCCTGAGTATCTGGCAGCATTAGTGGGGAAGTGCTGTAGATAACAATCGCGCCAAATCTGGGTAGTGCTTCCGATTGGCTGAAGCAAATTTCCCACGCGGAACAACCAATCAGAGGCACCACCCAGATCTGGGTAGTGAGGTCAGTATGGAATTTCCTCGCTCGTTTCTCTGAGTCACCAGTGGTGTCTGCAAAATGTCGGCTGTTTTCTTAGGCTAAAGATTTAAGAAGTACGGGTTCACGATCAATAGAGCATGCATACCGGAAACCATGGCAACACAGTATTGCCCCCGAAAAACAGAATATTTAATAAATAGATCTCAACCCAGGTTTTTTATCCTTTGATGGGAATCACATTAATTGTCAACAGTCACGGATAAAAACAACAGTAGATCACAAAATGTGACTTGTAAATTTAGAGCATCGAAGTCAGCTGATACAGTTGTTAATTTATTTAGACTCGATAAGTTGCCTGTCTGATCTGAGAGAATTGGCCAGTAGAGGTTAATGATATTGAACTAAAATCAGGATAGATATATTTATTTAAATTCCATATAAGCAGATAAACATTTTCCCTTGACAACCAAGGTAAATGTCTGCAAGATATTGTACATCGAACTAACATGCAACTTAACTTTGCAGTCGTAGCCCTTTCTTCAAGACGTTTTGTGGAAATTGTAGTTACTGAGCAATCAATCTTGTCTGAACTTTGGTGGCTAAACTTATTATTCTCCATTCGAATTAAAAGCTATTGGGCGAACGTTTTGCTGACCCGTTTTTTATTCATCAGCCTGACTGCAGAGTCGGCGGAACATTTTTCCACCTGGGAGTGCTGAACAGTGATTAGAAATAGGAACGTAGACTCTCCTCTTAGAAAGTCCCTTTTTTTCGGAAAAAGTGGGGATAGTGAAGCCTCCATCCAGCCCCTCCAGATTCCCAGTCCCTGTAGAGGGGCAAATCTGTCAATGAAAAGTCATCGATTCATTCGCGTTTCTGCAATGACACGATGCTATAGCTAGAGTCTTTCTGTTGAGTTAAACAACTACGTCAGCCGCTTCTGTTTGAGCTTTACTTAACAATAAAAACAAAAAGAGCAATTTTCTATTAAAGAAGTGGAGGTATGACTGAATTTGTGTAGGCCACAAAGAACTGGTAACTGAAATTGCCTCGATGAAAATGATGTTGGTGTACCTTTTTTGCTTTTTAGTACCAAACCGGTATCACTCTTAACTTGTTCAGTGTTTCAGGAAAGTATTTAGTGCTGTGCGGCGAGGTACTGATTCTTCTGAAGCAATGACGACGGCGACGGCAAGGGGAGTTAAAAACAAAATAGGTTTAATAAGCAAAACAACAATTTCGTCCCATTTTTGAACATTTGCTTGCTGTCGTTGCACGACTACGTTGTAAAATCTAAACTAAGTTTTATTTTTTGGCGGTTTTTTATTCAGTCTTTAAGAGTTTCATTTCAGAAAGAATGCGCCAAATTTGACAAATTGAATGAGGTGGAATTATAGCCATGAAGTTCCTTCAAAAGTAAAGTCTTAGCTGTCGTCGCCATTGTGATGCCGCTTCAATCCATTATACTGAGTTTACAGTATTGCTGTCCTCTCTCTGCTAATTTTCTACTGAAATCTCTAATTTATATGACTTCCTTAGGCTTTCTACTAATCTAGGGGAAACAAAACTGAGAAGTGTCAATTTGAGGTGATTCTCGCAGAGAATTAAGGTTGATTTATGATGATCACTCTAAACGAATTAATTAATCGTAGGAGAACGTAAAAAAGAGGATTACACATTATTAAAGGAGATTTTAGACTTCAGTAATGTATTTATACTGCCTTACATTATTACCATTTATTGTGGCTTTAAGGTGAGTTTAATTCCCAGATTATTTTGATTTGTAATATTCACGGGTTTTCATTTAACTTTTATAGGGGTAAATTCTTCAAAGAACATGAAATCAAGACAGACAAAATTGGACATAAAATTGGCGATAAGAAATTTGCTTCCCGTTTCTAAGAAAAAAAAACGAACAATGAAGAAGAGCATGTGTTTATCATAGCAAATGTCAAATTAAGACTTACCTTTCCTCATTTTGTTTATAGTTTTTTTGGTGTTATTATCTGTAGCAGCAACGTCAAAGACAACTGGGTAAAAGACACTTTGGTAGCAGTTCGTCAAATCACAAATCTTGTTAAATTCGCACTCAAGTAAATGTTTCACCAAAAGAAAATGAGTAGCTTGGAAACGCCTCTTATAATCTCTCAGACACATAGGATGTAAACATTGGAGATAAGTCAACGACGAGAAATGGCATATTTTCCGGCATTGAAATATACCCCTGACTGGCCCTGATTCGGAGAATAATACTTAATAATTATGACAGTTTCCTGTGCCTCGTTCCATTTATCTAAAGCAAGATCGGTCTAATAAGAAAAGCGATTAAAAGTCAGCGATGATAACATGAAGTAGGATGAAAGCACGCAAATGAAGTTTGCATGGTTCATAAAATATCTTATTTAATACTCTTCGCGATAAATATCTCTCATTTGAATCACAAGGAGCTGGGAAAAATTTGCAAAAAATATTGGTTTTGTTTTTTATTTATCTCACCATGGTTTCACGAAAAACATAATATCGAAATTGCGAGCTGTTTTCGTTTGGCGCTGTTATAATAATGATTTCTCTGAAAGTAATAAAAGGACAAAAAGTGGTCTTTGTTTGGTGTAAAATTCATCATTAAATATAAATAATTAAAACATGTAGCTTGATAATGAAATTCGAATTATGCCTGGAGAAACTTCTTAGATTTCGAGTACCATCAAAATAAAAGATAAACATGACATAACTGCGAATATATTGTTAAATATTTCAAAGTAGGTTTGGTATCTTAGCATTCCTCAATTCAAAGGCTATAAACCGCTGGCTTGAAATATTCGGTTTCATCGTGTGTGAGAGAAGTCAAATACTTTAAAATCTCGCTTTCTGTGATTGTGTGGTGAGCTGGTGTAGTTCCTTAATCAAACGATTCTTAAAATCGGAAACGTCATCGAGATTTAAAATTTCAATATTTAATAGGAGTCTAAGACTGATCTTCTTTATATGCGCATGGAAACTTTCAACTCTCCATGAATATCTTAAAAAAATATAGGGTACATTATGTCTAAGGCTCTCTCATATTAATTACCTATGATTCGAGATTATTTCGGCAGGAGATGAGCGCGAATCGTTTTCAGTACCGATGGCAATCTTGAATAATATCCTCACGAAACCCAATTTTATCCACTGTCGCCCAGTGTACCTACCGGTCACGAATCACGCAAAATATATTTATAAGCACGGATCTTATCATATAATATATTCAATTTTAAGTAACCAGAAAAAAAAGTGAGAAGCGTTTAGCCTTTAAAATCATATGCCTAACCTCAGCACGCTTATGGTATGTGACTTACCTTTGTAATATAATATATTCAGTTTTAAGTAACCAGAAAAAAAAGTGAGAAGCGTTTAGCCTTTAAAATCATATGCCTAACCTCAGTACGCTTATGGTATGTGACCTACCTTTGTGCTCTCTTGTGAGAAGAAAGGTAAAAAGAGAACAGACCTTATGCATAAGGTTGAATCGTGTAATTGTTGGGAAACTGGAGAACAATATCACGGAGGCAGATGTGCGCATGCGCCGTCTGCGGCTATTCAAAAGTTCCGTATCGGTGCCGCCCCCAGGCACGCTTTATATCACCGCTAAACGACCTAAACACGTTACTACCTTGGTTACGTGCTGTATTGTGATTTAAGGTCAGATCAGCGTCTTAGCTAAATACGTAATCTGTTCACTTGACTCAAGCCTAGCCAACAAGCATTCACGCATTCAGATTTATCCACACTCCTCTTATCGGTTCTTATGCGACTGTTATGAGGAAGCTGTGTTTGTCACTCACGGGGGTACTGGCGGGGGGGGGGGGGGGAGTTTCTCAAGAGACGTTTGGGTAGAAGTGTACCGTGAGGCCTTCAAAAAATAGTTTATTTCCCTACCCTGTTTACGACAAGAGACCTTATTTTACGAACCTAAAAACCATACCCTGTTCAGCTGCAATACCCGTTTAGGCCAAATAAGGGAGTTTCTTCCCCCCCCCCCCCCCCTCATTTCATTTCCTCTGATAATTATTTTTGATAAAGCTCTGGTTTTAGAAGGTGGCTGCCTCATTGGTTTAACTAGTTTCTATTAAGGATGTTACTAGCAATATTCAGCTGAAGATATTTGAAAAAACTGAGTTTTATGCAGCGTAGCTCACAGTTCTCATATCTTACTTAAAAGAAAAGAGGTAACCACGTGATAAGAATAAAAACAAATTTTTGTTTTGCTAACCAGTTCTTGTGTGTTATGTTGTGTTTTGTTTTATTTGCTTTGTGTGATGTGGTTATTTTTATAAGCATGTGCAATCCGGCTGTGTGGTCTCATCAATTCTCCTTTCTAATTTTCCTTTTTGTTTGAGTCAACAGATGATCAATATAATGACCGGAAATAACCCGAACATGTCACGGAATAATGTCACATGACTGGTTGGAGGCAATCATAAATAACTCCAATAATCACTGTTTAGTTCCTAAGGAAGGCCGCAAAAGGCAAAAGTTCGCTTACTTTCCTAACTTATTCGGAGAGAGAAAAAGGGGAAAGTGTCTCCTTCAATACGAAATTTTCGCTTGTAAGCATGTTTCTCCAGCAAAAAGAGTGGCTACTTTTGTTACTGTATACTGTACATGAAGAAAAAAAAATTTTCAAGTGGGCTTTGTTGTGGTGAAGCTTCATATCAATACCTTGTCATAGAAACGTACAAACATGCTGAATGAGAAAAGAAAGCAAAGCAAAGAGTGATAAGATGTTTTCCAAAATGACGTTGGCTATGACGTCAAATATCAAATAACTTATGGCCGCAGTTCAAGTAGTACTCAAACAAATGAGCCCTACATATTAGGTTAGGGTTGTCACGGGTAGCAGAATGGTAAGCGGCGTAGGTGTTTTTAGGTGTTTTTTTAAACGAGTAAAAGAATTCACTCGTGCCATCTTAATTCTTTTCGCTTTATACCCTCCCCTCTCCCCCAAGTCTCGTGCCTTCAAAATTAAAGATGGCGACTGCAGTAAATAGACCTTTTCAGCCTACGTGTGTCTTTTCCCATCTTTAATAGACCACGTGATACTCAAGGGAATTTACCTTTTGCTTTTTCAAAATGTGCATACATATGCAAGTGGATGGAACAACATTTGAAACAAAAAGTTTTAGCTTATATAAATGTAACATGGTTTATCTCCTCACTTCAAAATGATGTCAAGATAGTATGGAAATGTGTGTGATATTGCTCATTTCTATTCTCAAACTATGGTATCAACTTGTAACATCATTTGTAAAGGTTTAAAAAAAGTAATTTATATTTATATCAGAGAGAGAAAAAACTAAAAATACTAATCACAAATAAACACTAATAAACACTTTTATTATATAGATACTGATGAAATACCAGGATTTTTCCTTTTACTGAAAAATCATATCTTCATCGCGCGCAGTGAAGATACTACTTCTATCTTTCACGTGTGAGGATATTGGTGTCGCAATGGTTAATAACATGATTATAGAATTAGAATTTTCTGTTATAGAATTTTTCTCTTCTTCATTAGAATTTTGACTTTTGGAACAGAAAATATAGGTATTGTTGTCTTTATTTCTCCTTTATAACTTTATATCCGAGTTTCAAAACATTTTTGTGACAGGCATTTTGCGAAGGTGACCACTTTAACTGCACTATTTTCCTGTTTTTGCTATCTCTCACTCGTCCGCGAGATACTTTCAGCACTCGAAGATAAAATTCGTATCCTTGCGCGGCCATGTAATATCCTCTATTTTTCAGCTACATGCAAAAGGTAAGATGGACCAATACTACAAAGACAAATATTTTAAGCCCTTTGCGTGAGTCTTTGAATAGCAAGATGAAACAAAGGGTTGTATCGAGCTGTAATTGTCCATTCTTCCTTAACAAATTTTACTTTTTCATTTTTTCACTTCGGAAAGCTTTATGTAGAATTAAGGTATTTGACCAAAGTAAAATTCAAATTTTATAAAATTTTCGCTATGATCTGTCGTCATCAAAAGAGACCTGAATAAAGTTAACACGTTAACATTTTCAAGTAAAATGATAATTATTTCCGATTTATTGGTGACACGCGATAAACGCCTCCAATTTGCGTCATTAGTTTCCCTAGCCACGAAAAACAATGGGTAAACTTATTTGTTTATTCCGATTATCATAAATCGACACAATGAATCATTTTCATTAATTTTATCTTTTTTTGTTTAAATATATTTAAAAACATTTTTGATGAAAATGAATAAACTGAAAACGCACTTCACAAGAGAGTCGAACTAGTATAGAACTTATTAGCACTTTCAAACAGAACGCAAACTACTTTTAAGTGAGGAATCATCTAACCGAGTTCAGCAAAAGAAAAAGAAATTGTGGTGGGCCGCCCAAACTTTGTTTTCATCTGTTCCCTTAGACTGCGAAACAGCCCGTTATTTTGCGTAGGTGAAGAACGAAGGATTGTTCAAATAAAGTTCTGGAGTGAACGTGAAAACAAAATTTTGAGGGACAAAAAACCGACTGTTTTGCAGTCTATAAATAGGCCCTACAGTGGAATTTTCCGTGCGAAGCTTAAGATGTAAATGTTGAGCTGAGTAATTTTAATTTTTTTGCAGCTATATCATTGAGTTTTGGCAAGAGTTTGGTAACTTTGTCTCCGATGCTGTATGACTAGAATGACTGAAGTCTTGGATCATTGAATGATTCTGAGTTATTGAAAGTCACAGAGCAGCACTTTCCTATGATGTTGTTAATTACACTATTGAAACAGTATATTATTGTATGAACGAGAAACCAAGAGTTTTCAGTTTGAGCAACAACTAACGTAATAAAATTTGTATTTGTTCTTGTTTGAAGACTTTGAAAGCGTTTTTTTACGTCGGGTCCCTCTCAGAAGTTTGCAACATTAATTACAAGTCAAGAGTAAAATTGACCGTTATTTTCTACAGTGAATATGAATATACATTGAGTCGCACCATTCATAAATTTTGGATCTTTGCAAACTAGGACAAGATACGTTAAATTCTTGGCAATATCTTATATGTAACTAATTAACTTTGTTCTCTGGCTGGCGGGTAGTCTTGGGAGCCGGGCTGGGGAGCTCGACGATTTTATACCGCGCAGGAAACCAAACGGCCAAATTCAGGAGGTAAAATGTTAGCGAGGCACAATTTATCGGAACTGGGTACAAAGAATCTGGCTTAATAGATCTAAATTAAAGCAAAAGTACGGAGTTGCTTGAAAAGGTATGAGATAAGGCGTAATTCTTTCTTTAAAATAATTCAAACAGATCGTTCCTTGTCTGATGATCTAGAACAAAAGCTTAATCAGAATGGCTCTTTGAGGACTACAATGAGATTCCTTAAAAGCTTTCTTATAGTCTTGCTTCGTGTTTGCAACTTTCATTGAAGGTAAGATCATTAGCCGTGTATAGTACTGTTTTGTACAACCTTTACCGACACTTAAATAGCGCCATTGTGTAGTTGTTATTAACAGGTCGTATATGCCTTAATTATCCCATGTGGCTGTGTCACTGATGTATAAACAATGTTTAAAGAGGTATTTTTCTAGAACAACGCGTGTGCACAGTACGAAGTATAACTTTTAATTTTGAAAAGGGGTTTTCTACACGAGGGTGGCATTATAGATCTTTCTGGAGTTAAGGCCACTAAATAAACAGAACACTTTCATGTTAACTGTGTATTGTTGTGTACAACATGAGAACGTAATTGAAATTATTTACATGGGTCGATTATAATTCTTACACTCTCTGTAGCCTTCCTAAAAGCAACCCAACAATTCCCTTTCCGCAAGACTGAAATCACTGAGCTAAAGCCGCCAAAAATCGTACACATTCTACTGGTTGTTGTTGTTTTCGTCACTTACAGTTTTTAAATGATCGTTCTTTAGACGGTGTCTGTTTCTAAAAAGTGATCATGATCTAACATCCAGCTCTAAGCCGGAAGACGTACCTTTCTTAACTGATTTTTGAGCTAATCAGTACTTGGCGACTGTTCAGCCCTTGGATTTTCTTCATATCACTTTGTACCTATTTTATATTTTGATATAATTTGATTTTAAAGGCAACCATTCATCGAGCAAAACTCATTCCTCGTCGTAAGTTAAGTTCATATTTATATCTTCCTTCCGTTGTAGCAAAAAGCCACTGTGGCGACGCGAAGGAACACAGTTCGGTCTTTCAAAACCCTCCTTTGTCGATTCTAAAGGAGGAAGAATATTTGTTAATCTTCGCGTTCTTCCATGCCGCGATGTTGCCGATGTATCACTCGCGGGGGATGACACCGTGCGTTCCCTCGGAGAACGATTTCTCAATTCTAGCAAAGGTGCATCACTCAAAGACCTCCACCGTGACGTTAAACTTGTGTCTGCTTCCTCGTTGTCAAGTCCTGCCGGACAGCTCCGTCTCTTTAGCCAATGGTCGTGGTCATAATCAACTCGAATCGATGGCAGTGGCTCATTTGGCCGAGTTACCGAAACTCGCCTTAGCAGGGCTTGGTCGAAATTAAGATTTGCGTTTTTTAAGTCCTCTTCCGCTCGCTTTCTCACGAGTTCAAGTATTTCCTTTGTATGTTCGTCAGTAGGCCTGTTGCGAAGAGCTGGGTTTCTAGACTCCTCTATATGTCGCATCCTTGCAATGGTAGTTCTTAAGAAGCTCTGATACCTCAATGCAAATATACAACAACTTCAGTGATGAATCAACAAAGAAAGTGACGACTCTTATTTAAGAAATGGTGCGATGAATGCTTAAAAAATTGCGTCAATGGACCTTTTTTTGTCGTGGAATTACGCTTGACTAACCGTCCGCGGTCAGCACACTAACAAACCCCAACGCCGGCTTCTTGTTTTCATGACAACGCGGTTCGGATCATCGAACAACGAGACCGGGAGGGAAACACTGATCACTTCAAGAACAGGAAAACACAAAATCATCAGTGAATCATTAGTACTGCATTCGGCTTGCTAATGTAAAAGTGTGACTTCTTAGAGAATCTTTGTTACTCTGTCTTAAGGGATTTCGTGCAATTAATCTTCTTTTGTGGACAGAATAAAGATTGATTTAGGAACACAGCACAATAGACTTAGGTTGGATTTGTTCAGGCCGTACTCTGCAATTTTGTTTTTAAAGCATCAATTCATTAGGCAATTAGCCAAGAAAGGAAAATTGAGGTTATAGGCGGCGAAATCGTTTTTTTTTTTTCCAAAAAAATTTAAATGCTCACAGCACTTAAAACTAGCAGTAAAAAATACCGGTACCTTTTGAACAATTAACCCGAAGCAAAATCAACGTCAGTTAATGACCATATTTTTTGCATCTTCAATAGTCTGTCAAATCTTAACGACTATCATTAGTCAGTGTATACAAAGCTAAGAGTCAGAAATCTTGAGAAAAAGAAGCCGGTAACTTTTGCACGTAAGAACCTGCGTTCATGTAGTCTCGATTCTCTATAGTAAGGTAAGTTAAAATAGCTAAAAATGTAAGTTAGAATATTTTATAGTCATTTAGCAGTGCTATACAGAGCATGAAGTCAACGACTCGCTCTCATAAGTGATCTTATATTTCTGAATTTTTGTACTTTTTTTTGCTTGACTTAGACCTTTTTGTGGATCTATTGCTTAAAGCTAAAGCCAATGTCCGTGGATAAATTATTCAGCAAGAAAATGACTTGCGATAGCGAGTCGTTGGTTTTTTGGGTTTTCATTGTACTAATTACAAATTAAAAACAATGTGACATTTTGGGGTCAAAGAATTTATTAATGTCAGCATAATAATTCATAATGTCAGAAACACAGGAAAAGGATCGCCCAAATTCTTCCAAGCCAACGGCCGATCAGATAAACAGTGCTTGACAATAAAATAAAACAATCGTACCCCAACGTGCGACCAGCTCCCGTAAGCGACCACCTCCAATAAGCGAACACTCATCCTTTCCCAGCAAAAGCTTTACAGTTGGAACCTCTAAGCGACCGCGGCTAAGTGTACTTTTTGCGGCTGACTGTTTCAGTTTAATTTGCCATTGTTTTCAACCCTCTTGTAAGCGATCACTTGACGCATAGTCTGATCTCTATGTTCGCTGTATGTACTATGCAACTTAGAGTAATTATGATTAATTAGTATATAGTCACCACCTGGATCTCACACGGATCGCAACTAAGAAATTGCATGCATGCAATAAATTTTCTTCCCTAAAGCAGATGTGTGCGGACCATTTCTTGGAAGAGACCCCTCGTGGTTTGATTCTCGTAAGCGACCATCGCTCGTAGTTGCTCGACCACTAAATCTTTACATTTTGGGTTGTCGCTTAAGGGAAGGTAACGGACTGTATAACATGAACAGACATTATATCGGTCTTGTTTCCAGCAATTCCCTGTCCGGCAGCTTAAGTGTAGGCCGCAGCTAAATAAAGCCTGGTTCTCAAATGCCACTGATGCACCTGCAAGATGGCCGCCGGTACTGCCTGGGACACTGTTCCGATATGAGAACAGAAGTGGCCGGCAACACTGCTCATGCCAGTCTTTACCCCCGACATGCCTGAGGAGTTGACTCAAGTTCAACTTCGCAGACATGCCGGCGGAAAAGCTTTGTGATGGTTCTAGTTGCCGGTGGCGCACGTCCTCATTCGTCCGAGAAGTACCATGCGATACCGACGGCTACGTCGCAGATACATCGGCGGAATATGAGAAGAACCATACGGTTTGATGACCGTGATTGCCTCTCTAAGGGATATTCAAAAACTCTTTAAAATAATTCATAAATAAAAAACAAAAGAAACTTATGTTTAATGAGTGTCTTTATATCTGATAAAGACACGGCTAAATTTTACGTCCAATTTTTTAGACCAAAATAACCCTAACTGACTGAATATTAGTGCAAGAATGAGTTGATCTATATCAGAGATTTAGAAGCCGCAGTCGTGTATCATCAGGTTTAAAAACTCAAGGCGACACTCCTGCTCGTTATTTAAGCAGTACTAATATTAAGAAAAAAATCTCATAAAAGAAGTGGAATACATCTTGTTGAGTTGATAAAGCGAATCGTGATCATATTTTTTTGGGGGCGTCCAAAAACCGCAGCAGGATTACTTCAGTCGGTAGAGCGCTTGACTGCAGAGCGGGATGTAGCGGGTTCGATTCTCAGGACCGGACCGACACTCAGGGTCTTAAAAAGACTGAGAAATGAAGATACTGCCTTTACCTTGCAAATGGCTCGACCTTCGCATGGCTCGGATGACCACGTAAAATGGCGGTCCCGTCTCCAGTACGAGACGTAAAAATAGTGTCCCCAATTAGTACTTACGCTAAAGACATTGACACTCAAATAAGGTGCATTTTTTTTCACCATCTTCAATTGACTATTGACAACGTTTAATTAACTTTTAACTTTAAAACGATTTTTTATCGACCTGGACTAAAGCTTTTCAGCAGCAATATACTTAGAATAGTATTATTTGCTTTGTGTTGCCTTTACACCGTAACTTTGCAAAGATATGATTATAAGTGTACAGTTAACTTTTGAGAAGCTCAAATCCAAAAGTTTTTACCAAACAGTTACCTATATTCTTAGAACTTTGCTTATCGTTAGGTAAAAGTGTTCACCAAACAGTCACCAAAAGAACCCAATATTATCCTTTACTTTACCTCAATTAAATCTTAGTTTATTGTCACCCCTTTGTATCCTTGATATAAACGAGGCTATTAAAGGCTCTTTCCGGGGTGCGAAAAATCTCGGCAAACCAATGCATAATGGCACAAACTGATACAACTGTTAAATTATTGATGCCGCCCACTCGATCAAATAATAGCCACACAGGATTAAGCTTTATGAATGTTTTAAAAAAGCACATTTAGTAATTGGTTTTCTTGTCTGTGTAATCTTTTGTGAGATATCAGCCCTTGTGAGTGACCTTTTTAATGAAAGAATCATTGCATAACAATGTTATTGGCATTAGCGATTATATTTTAAGAATGTCGCTAATAACTATAGCTTTAAGGGGGGTCTATAAGTCCAGCCCCAGTTTTTCGTTACGTACAGAAGGCCGTGTACTTTGCGTCTTTTAACCTATCCCGCTTTATACGGATATCCGGGGG
>OZ037998.1:13652988-13720488 GCA_964035705.1 Porites rus | reverse complement strand
TTGTAATCAGATAATATTTCCGGCGACCAGGAGCGCCTCATGAATTAAATTATGAATTGACGTCACAGACCTGAGCTAGACCTGGTTAGCTCTGGTTTACCGCTCACATTAGCTCACATTATAGTTTTAATATTTTGACCTATTTTGCCAGCTTTTGCCATCTTGAGCAAACAATCCCAGCTAAAACCACCAATAATGCAACTTGCAGCCTATGCCTTTCATAATAAGCTATAGTACTGTAGCTTAGCTTAGCTTATAGTAATAGAATCGAACCTGGATGAATGATGAACCGTGGGACCTAACTGGTTAAGCATGGCGTGGTTGTTTTCTAGCTTTTTCTCGAATCCGGGATTGAAGTTCTACTGATAGACTAAGACGAATTGTCGGCACATTGATAAATACAAACATTAATAGAGTACTTACGTGATTCGTGCTTTCGTTTCCGATGAGAGAAAGACGACTTTTCCTCCATTTCCGTTTCCTCCATGGTTTTAACGTATGAACGTTTCCACTCAATTAGCTTCAACTGAGTTCAAACACAGCCGCGCATTCTTTTTTAAGACTTCCAGACAAATGTAAGTGACAGCGCGTCAGTCACAAAAAAATCAAAGGCAAACGACCAAGTGTAACCTCCTGACCGGAAATTAGGTTTACAACAAAAGCCTCCTTCGTAAGACTTTTGTACAAGCTAATTCTAGCTCATTGTGATATCTTCTCATAGCTCTGAACCAAATCTGGGGCTCGAATTTTAAGAGTCTAAACGTCTCGCGCTCGCACTCAAAACACTTTGAAGTCTCGGTCTCGCAATCTAAAAAGTCAAAATGTCTCGGGCTCGCTAAGAAAAACGCTAGTCTCGCCGTCTCGCATTTACCATTCGCCACCCCTTAAGTTTCCCTATCACTTGTGTTTTACTGTTGTTCATATCTACCCCTAAAAAGCACAATGTAGTTTCATGTCAGCTTTATCTACAAGAGTTGTTTGTTTATTTATTACAGCTATCATTTGTTTATTTCCTAACTTGAGAAATTGTCACCTTAAATCTGACGTTTGTTGTTTGTCGTAAACGTTATTCTTTAATTGCATTCCAACCACCCCCGTTCTTTGGGGTGAATAAGGACTGCGTGGTAAAGTAAATTCCCAAAGGTCAAACAACCTCTAGGCATGTTGCATCCATAGCAACATTTATGTTACCTTGGATATTCATTTTGGAAATTAATAGCAAAAGGTTGTTTTCAACATATATAAATACTTCATTAGTTCAAGACAAAGAACATTTCCTGAGTTTGCCTTAGGTAAAATGAACAAACACTGAGGCACCTGTTCACGATCGTCTGTAATGATTGAACAGTTCGAAACCAACGCCGTATATCAATAAGGCGTTAGGGTTAGGGATAAAAGAAGGAAGAAAAATCGTGACGGTGTTTTCTGTTAATGTCTGGATTGGCACCTAGGGATTGGTAACTCCACAAATGGACAAGCAACAACGAAAATCGCCTTTAAAAGGTACCGGCTCATAATAATTTAATTTATTTCAAGCTTATTGAAAAGAAGGGGAAAATGAAAGTGGTTTGCTTCAAACAACAACGAGCTGTTGAGGAACGATCCAGTTTGTCAGAATAATTAAAAGAGTGCAAATTCAGGACTCCCTTTTAAAATCTTACAAGATGTAAGCCAATTGATTTATGTTGTTACTCATACTTGCCCTATATGACGTTTTCTTAATAATAACTAAACCGAGGAGTTGTGGGCATAAGTTTCCGTATTTGAAAACGTATCGCTAATGTAGTTTATACCTATTCAAATTAACTCAAGCTGTAACCTGCGGCTGATGAAATCAATATGTTATAGATCATTAACATGTAAGCAGCTATGCAGTAATTTTCTGTTGTAAAATGAATCCATGTAAGATGTTTTTAAGAGGTTATAACAGAGAATCAAGTTC
The DNA here is from genome assembly GCA_964035705.1 of Porites rus. Lineage (NCBI taxonomy): Eukaryota > Metazoa > Cnidaria > Anthozoa > Scleractinia > Poritidae > Porites > Porites rus. The sequence continues at coordinate 13,718,546 of OZ037998.1, read as the reverse complement.
GAATTTGAACTGAACTTAGTCTGTTTCAAGCAATGTATTTCTGACAAAGCCGTCAGGCCTTACCAAACGGCACACGTAAACCTTATTCCAAATACTTCGAGACTGCCCTTATTGTTACTGAAAAATCTTGTCCTAAACGCCACCCTCGGCTTAAACATCCTGAATCCACTACCAATCATTTAGTTGTTGAACTTTCAATAACGAGGCTACTCCTTGCTGCTCTTGCACGTTGTCATGGAATTACAACTAAATCTTACGGGGGAACTCCAGAATTCTGAAACTCTCAGTGTCCAAGTTCAGCTGAGTGACGTCTTCAACTTTAAACGTAAAGTGAAACGAGACTCAGATCTCACTTTTTTTTGGATCGAATCTTCTTTTGAGACAGAACTGATGGAGGAGACTCGATGATATTGAATAGCTTAAGCTTACAGTCCTGAAAAATCGTTTTCCTACTCGACTTATACCGATCGCATTTCAATCTAAAGGTCCCTAGTCTATGGAAATAGGCTCGGAAAGCAAGTATACAACGGGTTCAAACTGGAGGCATATTATTTATTTACTTAAATGTTTTTTTTTCCCGAAGAGAGTCAAGCTAAAAGACAGCCTAGTTAATGGTGGTCATTGGAGAATAGGAAATAATTCGCTCCTATTCGTCGGTCACATTTATTTGCAACTGCATTAATTTCCAGTTTGCCTGCATATACGGCTCGTTTCGCAGGAGCGGTATGCGCATAAATGCTCAGTCACATCTAAATCTTGGAAAATTTTTTCCTCTATGATAATGACACTGTTATAGAACCGTCGCCCTAAGGACGTTTTGAGGTTACTTTCGACAATTAAAATTACTGCAAGAAAAGCAAGAAAAGGTATCTTTTCAAGTCATGAATTAAAAGGATGAAAGGCATTGACTCAAGTTAACAGTGACGCAGTTAAAGGTAAAATTATAACGGCGATCGAGTAGTGGTTAGTGTACCAAAACTAAACAGCTCTTGGGTCCGTTTCTACAGTACATCCTGCGTTGCAGTCGGCCCACGTATTGTATAAACCACTGGTATAGTCTGTGGTTTATTCATGCTGTTGCAGAGGAGTCTGTGATCGACGCAGGCTAGCCCGTTTCAAACGTTGTACTACTGCCGTTGTAAGCTGGCTCGACTACAGCACGACTCTAGCATGACTGTAGTTGGTTTCAGACGTTGAATTTAAATCAGGAGAACAAAATATACTGCAGCTGTTACCCAAAACAACGACCTAAGTTTGAACAACGTTTAAAATGTATGGTCATGCATTATAAATTGAGTTCGGCACGAAACAAAATCATGCCACAGACATGATTAAGTCGAATATGATGATTCGATCGATTGATTTTGGCACGGCAATAGTTAGCGACATTTGAAACAGACCTGGGCCTATATCAACGATCATTCAGCTGCACTTCAGTTATTCTTGGAGAGTCATTAAGACGCATGAGCAGGAAGATTTTATTCTTATTCTTAAATCTTTAATCATTAAACTTAATGAATGAGTTTCAAACTAGGTAGTCAGAAAATGACTACGCTAAAACGATAGTCAAGGCCACGTGACCAAGAATCAACCAATGGCATTCCCTGTTTAGTTGAGTGAAAGTCTAGGAATATAACAATTTATGTTGTTATATAGCTGGAAATTTTTTCCAACAGCGCGGGCTTTCATTGGTTACTTCAAGGTCACGTGACTCGCATCTGACAATGAAACTGTTTCCCGCCAAAATAACTGAGCGAGCAACATTGCAAAATCAAAGCATGGTGGAAAGTGGCGTGACGGAAGGCGGGAAAAACACTGCCAGGTTTCTTTTTCGTGAATGAACACAGCAACACAACCAGGAAGTCTCAAGCTAAAAACGATTTTCAAAGTTATCCCAGAAGAGAAACAGCAGCTAGTGCTGTAAAAAGATGCAGATAATATAAGGAAAGTACTTTGCAAATCATTCATTCAATGGTTTTGAGCATTACATTTGTGTTCTTGTAAGTGCCGAGTCGACTGGTTCGCTCCGGTTATTCTTTTGTTGCTGTTGAAGTGAAAGTCCAGAAATATAACAAAACACTTAATGTCAGGTCCTTTGGGAAACAAGTAAGTTTTGTTTTCCCTCGGGATCTGACATTAAGTGTAATATTAACTGTCACTCGAACGAATATCTTGATAAATTTTAAAATAACCCTTGAAAGTTGATTTTGGCGCAAAATTTACAGTTAAGATCAAAGTTACAAGTTTAATGCATGTGGTTACATTCCTCTCTTAAATGCATCTTTTATTATCAAATACCCTCAAGGTCAAAAAAACCTAAGGCAGAGAAATAAATAAATTCACTGCAACTTTTAACAAGCTTTAAAAAGGATTATTCTTCCCTCCAAAAAAAAGAACTCAAAAAAATTCTCCAATACGGTAAATAAGTTCACTGATGCTACTTGAGTAAAACAAATTTATGCAAATAAAAGTTTCTTCAAGATCTACAGAACCCCTTCTCACCACCTCTTTGCCTCGGCTTTATTGACAATATATCCAATCTACTCCTACACCACTTTGTTCTTACCGCTAGACACTATCTAAGTAGTTGCAAACTACGAGATACCCTTCCTATGCTACAAATGTACACTCAGTAAGTTATACGCCTCATGGAAATTGAGAAACAGATTGCTCTCAATGATAATGACTTAGCCTCCTTTAGGAAGAAATGGGCTACTCTCAAACAATGCCTCTCAGAAAAAAATTTAATCTAAACAACTAAATAAAGTGCAAGTAAGAGACGGGCAGATGGGGGAGGGAGGACCAAAAGGCAGGCAACTTTCTTGTGATTGTCATCGCAGTCCTTTTGTGGACTCTGTCTTTATTTTAATTTTATTTTTTGCCTTTTGTTAAAATTTTTATATGTTTAAATGTAAAGTAAAATTAGTTACCGATATTTTGACTTAATTGTAACGAACTGCGACAGTATGTATAAAAGCAAAAAAAAGAAGAAAGGATCTACAGCACCCAGTTGTCTGTGTCATGATTGGTGAATTTCCGCAGTATTGAGTGCTTTAAAGAAAATACTACTAACCCCGTACAGAATAATTGATCAATAATGGAAAATTCGTGTGGGAAAGTTACATAAGAAAGCCCATATCGTCCCTCCTACAGCAATATCGCTGACCACGAGATAATGTCTTAAAAAGCTGAAAATGACTGATGTATACCCATACCCATAATTATGATTTAATGTGGGAAGCAGCCAAATCAAGTCAGCGGTATTTTTGATCATATTGTGTTGCCTTTTATATGAAGGCTGCTATTTCTAGAACATTTATTAAGATCAAATATCAAAAGAAAAATTTCTGAGCTCTTCAATGCATGATTTATATTTTCTTTTACCTCAAGAGAGGATGACTAACAACTTCTGAGAAATACTAAAAAATAAGCCCAACTAGCGTCGTCACCAATCTTCATGGAGCAAATCTAGTGTGTGGACACTAGCAAATCAGCGAGGAGAAGGGAAAGATAGAAATATCATTACTGGATTTAAACAACTCCCGAATATGCAGTTAAGTTTCAAAATTGACACATTTATTCCTATCTTGATTCGATCTCTTGTTAAATGTAAACATAATAAAAGGTGTTGGCCAACAGATTTTTTTTACTGATGTATTACCCTTACATCTTCTCCTTCTTCCACAGTTTTTTTGTGTTATTTTTCTTTTATTTTCCGCCTTCGCAATCCAGTAATGTGTCCACGCAGCCGCTTTTGAGTCACATGACGGAGACAGTCGAGAATCTTGAGCGTATGACAGTGCACTAAGTTTTCCGGAGTTTCTACAACTGGAGATCGTTATAATACACTCAGGACCAAAGAACTTTCTCATTTTCCGTGGTCATTTCGAAGGTATGCCACATGTTTAAAAATTCTGCTTACCCATTTTCGTTACAAGTGCCGTGTGCTTTTCGCCATAAGATGCATTTTCTACAAGAGCCATCACTTACGAAGATGTTATTACCATAACCCTTCGTATCCGCGGGCTCTTTAATTTAATGGAAAATACCCCTTTAATCGCAAATTCAGTTAATCTATAGGGTGCCCAAAGTCCTTATTGGTGCATGTCGTTTTTAACATCTTAAAAGCCATGACAAAGCGTTTTTGTAGTACAGGGCCGTTGGCGTATTCAACTGAAATGTTTTTATTGGGAAATTGCGGAGACATTAATTAACGTTACTTGAATCCAAACATCGACTTCACATTATTGAGTGAGTTTCATTGGCTACTGGTCACCACAGTTACCAATTAATGATGAGCACGTAGACTAACATAAATATTCGCCGAATCACGACTCCCTTTCTTAAAGCTTTTTATACGTGCAACCTTAACATATAAGGCACTCCACGCGGGCTTTGATGTTAAAAGCAGCTTCGCAGAAGGTTCGGGTACAAGAAGCGGTCAAAGATAACTATATTTTTTACAAATCAATCAACCACCGAACTTTGAGCTCCTTAAAACTTTAACCGACAAGGTAAGCCGTAATTTTTATTCCACAGATTGCAACTACAATTTGATTAATCCGAAAGTCCCAAAAATCATGTTGAAGACCCTGACCACAACTGCGCATGCTCTTGAAAATGCATGTTATTTCCACGATTTCGTGTTGTCGCCTTCAAAATAAAAACAATATCAATGTGAATAGAGTCACGCGCATCAATCTCTGCTAACTCCAAACGCTCTTATAGCACTGAGGAGAAAGAAATATTAAATAATAAGCGATTAATCGTACTTTTGACGATAAAAACAAATGAGAGAAGTTGAGAAGTAAAGAATTCAAGAGGAATGATGGAACTGGGCGAGATATACTGAAAAACTGTCAAGCACGTCCCACACTATAATTTGATTTCTACGGTTGAGCTTATTTGCATAAAAATAGCGATTAGTTAAAACCTTGGCCAAACTGCTGCGAAATGCTCCTTGTTTAGTCTTCTAGTAGAAAGATTCTTACTTCAGAATCTAAAACAAAAATATTTCCACTATACGTAAAACAAATGTAACTAGCCAGCTGAAAAAAAATGGAAGAAAGAAGAAAACTGAAAACAACGGTGAAAACAAAAAGATTATTATTTCTTATGACTGAAATTTCTTTTGTAATTGGAGGAAATGCTATGCTGAAGCTATGAATGCGAGGATTGATTTTGCTTTTATGACATGCAAATATACACCGTCGATAAAAACTTATAATTGCTTCAGTAGGACTGCCTCTAGGCAAAAATCTCCTTAGAAGATCAAGAAAACATAATTTAAAAATGCTTAAAAAGTATTCCAGATGTTTCCAATATTCCAGGGTTAGGTATATCAAGCTAAGTCGAGTTACGTTTCACGAGAGAAACTTTCTTGCTTTAGTTTTTAAATTATCAAATGGAAAATCGTTCATATATAACCAAAATTACGCTGATGTTGCTAACAACAATTTTTTCAAGATCTCAAAAAATTAAACCGCTTCGGGCTATGCATTGTCATGATTATTATGAATACATACTATTACAACTTAAACTGTAGCAGATGGAACAACCTTTCCTTTTGAGGTGAATCGTGGAATACATGTACAAACACATAATCTGTTGCTAACAACAGAAAATAATTATAAAAAAACAAGCCGAAAACAGCTTTATCATTTGCGAAAAAAAAACCTAGTATATGATATAACTTTGCTTGAAATCCTGTAATAGGATTAAGATTTATTCGTTTCACACAGTTATTTTAGTGGATTAAAACAGGAAAAATCGCTGACGAAAGATCTATATTCTTGCACCTAGCAGCATGTGGAATCCTTACAAAACATTTAACATCTCAGCTCTTTTCCCATATGGAAAAAATTAGTTCTTCCATAAATATCCTATTCAATCAAACTAAAAAAAATCGTGACTCTGAAATATAAAATAATAATAATACTTCTAATAAAAAAAACACAAAGATAGTTACTATACTGACTAAGAAATATTCTGTAACAACGTAAAAAAGTTACTCAAGTAACGGTGAGCACCAATCCAGGGTTAAAATGGGTTATGAAATCAGTTTACTTCAACAAGTTTAACATCGTTTTACATTATCAAATGTTAACCCTTTCTCTGTTAATAGCGACCAAAAGAAAATTTTCAAAAAAAAAAATATTCAAAATTGTAAAAACTTAAGATTTAAACAGTAGCACGCAAAAGTTCTGTCTAAGTGGTTTTCGATTAGAATGGTAACACCATGGGATTTCATATTTTATAGATGCAACAGTTAGAACTCAGTTCCAGTTACATATTCGAATACACACTAGGTTAAACAACTATCGTTTGAACAACCCGAAGCCTAGGTAGAAGAAACCAAAGCCAAACGCCTCACTATTTTTGTTTTTAACACACGCGACAATAATGTTCTAGAAACAAATATTTACAACAACTTTTACTTGAAGTTATAGTTCATGACGGCTTGGCTTTAGCGTTCGCTGCAAGCAGCCAAATTAAATGAGTGAATTACACTCAGTGGTTTTTATTTCAATATTTTTCATTCATTAAGAAAGCTTAAAGCTTTTTTCCCTCCGGGGGACGTTAATTGTATTACAAGGTTAGAGACTCCTAGTTCGTGATTAACTGCCTCGAGCAGCATTTGACTGATTTCTCCGCGTGCATGCTACAGCTAGAGCACGTGTGTATTTGCTGATAAATCACGTATCACCAACACAAGTACATAACACTCTTCAATCGCCCAATGAACGTCTAGAATTTCGTATAACGTAAGAAGCTGAAAGATTTAAAGACAGGTTAAAAACTTCCTCAGAGGTTAAAAAGTGATTTTTCCCCACTGGCTTGCTCCAGCTATTGATCGTTATTGGAAACTAACAGATATTCTTCATCTGAGGTACTTTAAGTACTTATAGCGTTCTTCTTCTAGAATTGTATTAAAGTTCTTTTTTAAGAACGTTATGAACATTTTGCAGTTTTTAAAAGGGTCGTCATTTTAAAGAAGTCTGACTACGTGACAGCGTTGGCTAAAGACATGATACTGTTGACTTCCATAACAGTGTTTATAAAGAAGTTATAGCCTGCTTGCCCCCTGCCCCCATACAGTCATACTACTCACAACAAGCAGTCTTTAAATGCTACGGCTAGAAAACTGAAAATGAATGGAACAGGATTTGTTTAACTCTAGTTATACTCCTGAGCATTTCGATATTTCGTGACATCTATCATTATCTGGACGATCAGGCCTAATATACAAAACATTTTTTTACCACAAATATATTCAACTACAGTGTTTAGAACCTTCGATTTCTTTTTTGGTTGTTACGGCAAAACGTCCTTCAACTGAAACCTATAGCGACAATTTGAACCAGTTTAAAAAGACAGAAACGTCTTTAATTCATAAAATCAATTTCATGTGGAATAGTTTTACGTGAAGAACAACTCCTCAAATAATCCTGTGTAAATTCTGTACATTTTCGCGAATAGTCGTGTACTATAAATTCTGTAAATTTTCCCCGAGCATGCAAATGGATCGCAAATGTGAATATTTATCATTTGTTATATGCAAATCTAATTCGAACGATTGCGTGTTATTACCGCAGACAAGCCATATTGTCACATTGGTGGGCTTGTCAACATGGTTTTTGGAGTGGCTTGAAAACGTGCTAGACAAACATACCGTTTGTATGACTGAAAAGAAAAGGAAAATTTTTCCGCTTTTAATTCTTTCAATTCATTATTTGACTTATGTTAATTCAGAAAAACTGATAACATTCCCTAGATTAAGTCAGCAAAAAGATTACTGTTCAGAAAATCTCCTTCACCACCAATGTCTATATTTGAGCTTGAATGCTAGAATACTTTTATACCTGCTTCCAGAAACTTTTTCTAAGTGCGAATCAAAAGTTAATGTAAACGTTTTATGATATTTATTTCATGACTATGCATGCAAACGGCTGGTATTGAAACTCGAAAATCGCCACCGTCAAAATTAAAATGTGAATACCATATCAGTCAAATTCTGGACTCGCGTTTTCGTCAAACAAAATAAGAAACGAAAATGGTACTTGCATATCCCTAAGCCCAACAAAGATCAATAAAACAGGCCTAAAATTGTGAGAAAAATTTTCTGCGTAAGACCTGGTCCTGTAAGAGTTTGAATTTTCTAAAAACCTTGTCCTTTTAAACACAAGATATTGCTTCATATTCAAAGAATTAATCTTCGAAAAGAAAACTCGAGCCATCTTTTCAACTGTTAGGAGAAACACGACAGGGGTGTAGAGGTAAATTTTCGCGCAGGTGCGCGAGATTAGAACGCGGTCCATCTGTTACCTGACGCTCAGCTCTCGCTAAAAGAGCGATTTATCAAGCGTTTAAAGCAGTGTTAAGGGCCACCAGCACGGTGCCGTTTTAGTTTTCAGCAATGTTTGTAAACAAAACTCGCGTTGCTAACGAACAGGAACTTTAAAATATTGATGCGACAATTATTGGCGACAGTGTTTTTCTGTAGATTCGTGAAAAATATACATTTGCGATAAATGTGTCAGACGCAACACAGGGAAAAATCATCCTTGGCTTAAGGCAAGTGATGCGAGATTTTTTTGTTGGGTTTTAATAATAAATAAGCGGAGGAGGCAGAAATTTTGATATAATGATATTTCAAGAGGGTGTGAAAGTTCTCTGACTTTTAATCCTTACTAATTCTTCTACTGAGAAGTTAGCAAGCTAAAACAGTTCAGTATACAGAAGCTGCAGCCAGACCGCGTGGCGGCTTCAACTTAAAATTATCATTTTCCTCTCGTGTGGCCTTTCTTGCATAGAACAATAATACGGAAGAGTCTTTGTCATAGTTATTCTAATTTACACGTGTTTAAGGCCATGCTACGATAGCGGGAGACCGAAAATAGATGTATTTAGCCTCTCTTTGATAAAACGCAATTACGTTACTCCATCGTATTGACCGTAGTTGTATTCGTTTAAGTTTTGCGGTTGAAGCAACGTGCTTTAACAAACTGACCAAAAGGGAAATAACATAACAGGAAAATTGTTACGAGCAAAATAGAGCTTAGGTTGAATTTACTCAACGAGAAAATATTCTGGTAAGTTCTTTTCCCCTACGGACCAAACTGTTCGATGAAAGGTTTTATTTTTTACAGGCTGTTTTCGATAATGTCTCGATTTTTGATGTTACTATAACTACAATGGTTTATTTGTTACGCTCCGCAGGCAAGGCACAAAGTCTTCTAGACTCCTCTCCAATGAAGCAAATTGAGAACAGCGACAACCACGAAAGCGTGAATGGCGCAATGGAGCCAGCGCCGCAGATTTACCCCCGCGTTCCAAGAAAGAAAACGTCGGAGCAGCAAGCCGTGGTTGATGAAATAATGGAGGTTGTTGCTGATCAAGGCCGGCGACTTTCGCTTTCAAGGACTGACTATAGAGTTCAAAAGCGAATCGAGATTGGCTTAAGGCGCCAAAAAAGAGTAACAAGCGACGGATCAAGCTTTGATGACTCAAGCTCTTGTGCAAGTTCATCGGATCTTTCAACCTCGCCACCTCCTTCTCGACAGAGCAGTGTTTCAAGCTTTTCAGACGAAGGCGGAAAAATATTCGAGTTCAGTAGCCGTCCACGGACTCTTCCTCCTTTAAACCGGAGTAGAACACATCGGCCTTGTCGGCCAATGCCACCTAAATTTGATTTTGATGAAGAAAGAGAAATTAATTGCGCAAGCAGATTGTCAAGACCAATGTCAGCTATGGGGCACCGCACACGCCCCCAACGAGGTTTTACACTTTAATTCAGGCCAAAGACTTTTGGTTTATTGAGATACATTTAGCATTTAAAACAGATGCATGTTGTTAATACCACAACTAACCGTCAGCTGATCAGCTGAACTGTAGCTTGGTTTTGACTGCAATTTCTGTTCTCGCCATCATCAAAACGTTTTTCAGAAACACACCACGGAAAAAGGGACAGCAATATAAATGGTGTCGCAGTGACGAAGTTAGGCGATATTGCCAAACGGTTGATCCCTGGACGAAATATTTACTTAAACATCGAACTTGCTTAATGGCATTTCTATTGAAAGTTAGAATGGCAGATAAAAAAGTAACAGAGCGCATTATTAGAAGCAAAAAAGGAGCATTTTTAAAGGAAAGGAAAGCTAAGGGGAAACGCGATCATCTGATATTTAATAAGCCGCCAATTTAAATATGGCAAGCCAATATCACAAATTACTGAGCGAATATTGTGAAAGAGTTACTCCAACAAGACCAAATCTTGGATGTTTGTTAACAAAGGTTAATTTTTTAGTCGGTGTTAAATTAAAGACTTTAGACTAACGACAGAAAAAAAAAGAAAGAAAAACAGAGAATAAAAAATTTTCTATCAGGAAAATTTGGCACTCACTTTTCAACACGTATTGTGATGCTGAAAAGAACAAGAAAGGAATTAACTACAGAATATTAATTTAACTAAATCCGCTGCGCTTCCTTTATTAAAATAACTCCAACCGTACGTGACAGCTCACAGTTTTTTTTTGAAAGAATAGTACCAGGGAGGCAAAAACAGGTCATTCTCAACGCAAAACAAAAACTGTCGAAATGTAAATTTGTTCTGATATTACATTTATTAGCTTTCCTGAATATATTGTCAAAACAATAAATATGTATATTATATCACAGCTAAAAAAGAAGTGGAATAGATTCGAGTCTTAGAGTATTAAAATCAAGGGGGTTATGAAATGAACGAATTGTTAATACTCAATAGAATATTTGTTTATAGTAAGTTATTTCCCTAAAATAAAAGTTAGCGAAGCAACACCGTTTGTATTTCCATGATATGAATATGCTAAATAGTCGGTTAGACAAATAGTACACAATAGTCTGTTATGTGTGTTCTGTTAGAGATAATGTCGGTTTTTCTACTTTTTGTGCGAGAACTGAAGAAAATTTTCAGTCTCGAAGGAAAGTCTACTCATCGGTGGAAAATTAGAGAACTAAAAACATTACATAGACAAGCCACTTGATCAAAATGCTGGAGTTATCGTTCTATTGACACTAGCGTGGTCCTTGTTCCGTCACTACGTGTTAGAGCGAAAATTAACAAAATACAGCTGGTGATGTTTATCGACCCAGATGCTTTAATTGACTCGTAATAAGGCCGCAGTACTCGAGACAAGTCACCTTCCACCGATTTTTTTCTCTTCTAGAACCTTAATACAAGAATGTTGTTTTTGTTGTTTCTTTTTTAACGGCGACTCGGCGAAAACAAAATCCATGCTCGTTTAGATCCCCTTTCCATGAAGCTACACAGGCAGCACCCAACGACGTCTTCCTCCTAAATCCATTGAAAACACCTTTTAGGCTATCCAGAGTACTTTTAGATCTCTAGAAATGCATTCTAAGCGGCGCTATAAAATTTGTATCTGTTCGGTCATCCTAGGGCAACTTAAGTCTTTTCGAAATTATTAGCTAAGGGCTTCAGCATAACTTTCCCGAAAATTTTAAATGTAATTTGACGTTTCACGAAAGTGAGAATTTTACTATTTCCCACCTTCATCGGATTGTTGAATTCGAAAATTTTAGGTTTCCTTTTTACTACGAAAAATAGTCAAACCTGGGGAGTGAAATGTAAAAAAATTAAACTTCAGAAAATCGTAGGGAACTTATTAAATAAGTTTCGAAAATTGTAAAAGAAGGAACGGATACCTAGAAATTTTTAGCCATCCTAATAAGTAATGGAAAATTCTAGGCAATATTCGCTTCTCCGAACAGATATTTAACAGAAATAGTCGCTGGGTGCCCCTGGCTACACGCGATTTAGTCGATTGTAGACACAACTGATGTGGCAGTTACTTGTCATCCATTTTCGCTATGTAAAACACTTGTTGATGTTTTCCATTCAAATACAAATTTCTCTTTTGTCTGCCAGCACCCATTTATATTATTCACTCAATATCTTTGACATTAAAGAAATTCATTATACATTTTCACTATTGTCGCTGCCAATCGACCGACAAACCCAGAGGGCCCAAAGCATTTGTCGATCATTTTTGTACGTACGGGGTCGATAGAGCCAACACATGCTTAAAAATTATTTAGATAAGGAGTAAACGTAACTCTTTTTTACGACTGTTCTTATACATGATCAGCAAACAAATAAATATTTCAATGCCCCATTCACAACAAAGCTGTTTAGTTTAACATGGTTTAATATTTTTTCCTGACAAGTTTCTCACTGATGTTTGTCGACTGCAGGTTGAGCGGGAATTGAATAACAAGTTTTAGTAAAATCCAACCAGTGGTCTATTATCAATGCTACGTTCTGATTGGCTGAGCTGCTACTAGGCTATATGTTATAGCCCACTAGTAGCGAAAAGCGCGAGCTTTTTGGCGGCAAAAAAGGGTTAAAGTCTAGCTTTAACTAGCTAAACGTTTTTTATTCCCTTCGGCCTCATGGGCTATTGACTCAGAGCCCATTCGGGCTCGAGGAATAACCGTTAAAAAGTAGCTTAAAGTACAGTTGAAATATGCATGGATTCATATTGAATATAATTTAAAGACTATATAGCCAAAGATCGTCCTTTTACTGAGCCTTCGATGTTTCTGCGGCCCTTTATGCTGTCTAACAAACGATTTCGCTAACATTTTTTGCACCGAAATGAACGTTATGGAGCAGAGCAGAGAGCAGAGCTTGGTGCTGTCTTAATGAAAACCCTGCAATGGCAAAATGACTCGTGAAGTTGAGTGGTTTGATGGGTTGGCAACTCACCACTGGACTTGAGGGTTTTAAAAAAGAATGTAAAATTGACATAGTTTAGAGGTAGGTCAGTAGACAACTCGCCAGTCTCCTTGAAGTTTTTAGAAAAGAGGAAGGTATATAGTTTAGGGGCTTAGCAGTTTGCCTGCTAGCAACCTCAGTAGGTCTGCCATCACGCTGTATTCTATAGCTATTTCGAGAAAGGTTGTCGAAAAAGTGCAAGCGACAATCCCGAAAAGTATTCTGGGTAGTTTTGCGTTCACTGTTCTTCAAAGAAATTTAAAAGAATGGCACGAGAGGCCATGGACGTATGTTTGCGAGTGCTAAAAGAAAGCAGCAAAAGTAGGTTCGACAGCTACAGTGTCAGGAGCAGTGTATTGATCATATCCCATATTACCTTTCGGGATTGTCGCGTGCACTTTTTTTTCCGACAACCTTTCTCGAAGCTAGTTGTACACATGTAGTAACATATCCCTTTTATTAGGCAGATTAAGCACAATACAAGCTGAGCTCGCTCAAATCATGCATGCTGTACTGAAGCCCAGCCGGGAAGGGTTCCGCCTATTTTTTAATTTCATATTTGCCTTTTTCTATATTACGACGGTTTTGTAACTGATAGCTAGAATCTGAACTCTTCAATATAAATGTAGTTTTTAACTTAAATATCATCCAAAGTTAAACAGATGATATTTCTGAGGCGTTTCCAGCCAAGCAACAAGACCCTCATGACAATGTAAGTAGCTATAGAGTAAAACCCAGCACACAAAGAGTCGAGGCTGTTAAAGAAAAAGACATGCGTGAAGTTAACATCTTTTAATTTCGACATTATTTTTTTTCAACCTTGGATTCTTTTACCGGAAATAAGGGCAGGATAATTTAACCTCGAGACGTGTTACAATTTAAGAGGAAATGGTGTCAATTGCGTTCCCAAATTTAATCTTAATTTTTATGAGGAACTCTTTTACATACAAGTGCACCCAACTATGGAATAAACTTCCAAAAGATGTCAAGCTGGCCGATAATGTTAATATTTTTAAGTCTACGCTAAGGTCGACTCAGCTGTAATTTTTTTATTCTTAATTTTTTTTTTTTGGAATTTTTATAATTTTTATATTCATGTGTACATAGATTATAGATTGTATGTATATATATATTTATCATTATTATTATTATTATTATTTTTTTTAACACTAGATTTTTAACATAACTGTAGTTTTAATGCACGTGCGTATTTTGAACGAGAACTTGTGCTCTTAGGTGTTAACGTGGGTAAATAAATTATTGATATTGATTGATTGATTGAACCTGTTCTATCATGATATTCCCGGACATAAAGGGCCAAAAGAGTTCGGAATTGTATAATGGACCTATCAAATTGAAGAATTGGCTCCACTTCTCCTAAGGGGTTGAAGCATGTAACTCGCGTTTAATGCTCGTGAATATTCATTTTTCTAAGTATTATATTTGGAAACCCTCGCTGCGGCCTCCAAAAAAGCAACGGGTGCAAAAAAACTTTGCAAGTGCATCAAGCTTTTTTGTACATTTCTTTGCCGTCACTGCACGACTTCGACTTGAAAGTGCCTAGTTTTTCATTCTGAACTTCGCTACTTTAACAGTCTACAATTCAGCTCCAGAATACAGCTAACATTTGACGAACTGAACGAGATGGGAAGAGCGCGATAAAGCTTGAAGCTGCGAGCATTCACTTTTTTTAAGTGACATTTTCGTAGCCGTCGCCATCGTTGTAAGGGAAGGTGGAGTAAAATTACGTCACGTCGTTTACGACCTTTGATTGGTCAGTTATCTTTTCTTCTCGTTCCAGATATAGTATCTGCGAACTCAAGATGAATATTCACGAGCATCGGATAAAGCCAACATATGAGAGTTACACGTTTCAACCCCTTATGAGTTTCTGGTTTGACATAACTTCACTGCATAATAAACCCCATTAGCAGGCAGGAACTCTTTGGGAGATCCTCTACAGCTTCTTCACCCTGCGGAATAATGTTTGTAATTGCGCATTTTTTATATTTTTATCTTCATTTGCCTGAACAATTAATAACAACACTGAAAATTAAAAAGACCTGTTTCAACCCCAAAGTGTCAATTCTGCCCTGCAGGCCAAAACATGATTCAGCGCCAATCAAAAGGCTATTCCAGCCCACGCCAGGGCCCATTTCAGCCCTTCGGTCCAAATCAGCGCTAGGTAATTGGACTGCATTGGTCCTGATTATGGGAGCCAAATTGGACCCAAAAATAGGACTGTGCTTTACTCATCGAAACGGGCCCATTTTTAAGGCTAAAACAGATCTTTCTGATTTACATGCACTGAAGCCCTAATGTAACAGTAATATGTTGACTCTGCATCAGAAAAGAGGCCTCGACGAAGAAAGAATTTGAATAAAGGCAAAATATTCAACGCTCGTATCATGGGATATCCATAGCTAAATATGGATACATTTCTTGTGAAATGGCATTTGTTTTGTTACTATTTATAATTTGGTTCATAACGTGAGAAATCTAAATGGTTCTGAAACTTAATTTCCTTCCGCAAAGGAATCAATTTCCTGACCCTCATTGACTTTATGCCCACGATTATGGCCGGAGGGTAGAATTGATTCAGCTACTCAAATATTGCTTAAGAGTTTTAAAGTCCATTTTGCGCAGAAAAAATACAACTTTGCACTTTTTGCAACTTGAAAAATACAACAGAGCGTTTTCAACGCAGTTTAATTTAGGTCTCCCTACACTTTCAATCCAGTTACAAATAACATATTGGAATTTGAAGCATGAAGAGCTATGAAGCAAGCAGAACAGGCTAAAACGGTAACAGCACAAGTGCGGATATTAGAATTCTCTTTTATTTCAAAGTACTCAATACAAGTTTGATAGACTGGAACATGTGCGGTGTTCCTCAACCAAGTCAGGACGTCACGTATTAGATAACTAAGCCGCAGGGGTTTTTCACATTTGTATAATTTTACTACTTTTTATTGTTACAAAAACACGTTAAGTGCATGTTTAATGTTTAGCTCACAGCTGGGTGTAGAGCTCGAGAAGTCCGCTTATTTTGTCAGTTTTGTGCATACATTAACAAAGTCTTCACATGTTATGGTTCAGCGTTATGCTCATTAATGTGGGTTCTTCAGTTAATGATTCTTGCGGAAGGCTATGGCCATTTTAACGAAAATGTCACTGATTTCATTGACAAAGAAATGTCGGAAAGGACCCGCGGGAAAGGAGGGCTTAGAGAGACCGGCATTTCGTCAACGAGCGCATTTTATCAGCTGATTATCAAGCAGCTGACAGGAGCTAATAACAGAAAAAAATTGAATTGAACGATACTAAGAAGACTAAGCATACAGTAAAACCAACATACCAACATACCGGTGATACAGGAAGCCTAAATTAATGTATAGAAGTTTCCAGAAGAGATGTGCATGAGTTAGAAAACTTAAAAATAGAAAAAAAGATAAAGATCTTAAGACATAAATAGCTAGCAACATAAACAGCACATGGCTGTACATTTGTAGCTATGGAGATGTATAAACACCAACACAAAGTCAAGTACCCGCGAGTTATACCGGCATCAACAGTCCCATTCTCGGTTGTTCGTTGGTATCTGTTATATAACAATGGAATTTCGACTATGCCGACAATATTATCAGATTTACTGAAACAAATTCATTAATTATTGATCGACAATCCGAGAAAAAGTGAAATGTCTTTTAAAAAAAGGAGAAGTTAAAAGTTTGAAAAATTGCGGTTTTAAATAAAAAGTCAAAACGCCTAACATTACACATTCTACATTGAAGCAGCAAAGATGACATACTTGAATAGATGGATTACGAATGGATTAATGATAACCACAAGCATTTACTACAACGCAACATTGCTGTATACGTTAATAAACCTAAACTTTTGCCTCCGCTTTTCTAGAAACACACGAAACCACACTGAAACAAAGCGCTCAAGTGCCGCGGTTTATTATGGTTTTACTTGCTGTGACCCGTTGTAACCTGTTCGCACGTGCTGCCTGCCGCTCGACTCCATTGCGGGAACGTTAACTGCAACAAGTCTGCACGTGAATCACACTCTTATCGTCAATGAACTACTACGGCGTGAAACTTCCTTATTTCAGGCAAAACGGAAACACATGACGACGAATATTTTTTCTTTTTCCTAACTAGGATAAGGTCCCTACGAATTTAATTCCAGAAAAATTCGACTTTATTCCAATGCAAATTTTTACTGAGTGAACTAATCGGAATGAAGTTTCCAAACGCGAGAGTTTCAAAAGGTCGACTTGTAGCTAAGTCTAGAAATATCCGTTAGCTAGAAGTATGGCGAACAACTCATTCTGGTACGGTTAATCTCAACAAACGCCTCAAAAGAATTGTCACCTCATTGTTGTGGCTGGAAAACAGAAGTCAGCTATTTCATGTGCATGCAGCTAGTACTGATTTTAAGTAAACCTAGACTGCTTAATGTCCCATACTACAGGTTAAAACTACGCATTGCTGAAGCGAAAACCTTTTGGGCGGTTAATTGCAGTGATTACCATTCAGTAATAAGAACAATAACAAAAAAAGTAACGACAGCAATAACGAATGACAGCGACGACGATGACGAGGATGATGATGATGATGATAATGATGATAACGATGATGATAAGGGTTTTCTAGATTTAGACATTAGGGAGCTTAAGCAACAGCGTTTTTGAGCGACGGACGTCAACCGGAAGTGGACTTTTTGCATCGTTGGGGAGCGGTTTGGTTGAAACTCTCGGATAAATCGTCTTTAAAAGAGAAAAGAAACACAGCAATACAAGTTTGTTAGCGTCAAGGCATATGAAAAGGGAGAACGCCTCACTTCCGGTTGACGTGCGTTGCTCAAAAACGTCTTTGCTTAAGGTCCCTATTGCCCACAGACTAATTGCTATGCCACCGTTGTGGCTACTATTTCATTCTAGGGCATTAAAAAGTTTTCCTGTCATAATATAATAATAACACTATGCAATCATTTCTTATTCTTTATTCTCACAGAGTTATGCTCGGTATATATTAAACTTCCAACGAATTTCCATCTTAATTTTGTTTGTTTTTTTTTTTACTTTACAAAATACCAATGGCCAACTAAGGAACAAACACCTTTTACCTCAAATATCCTTGATGCCTGTGATCATTTTCGTTATTCTCATAACTTTTATGTTTGATTAAGCGGTACATGGTTTGAGTTTACTCTGCGACACTTGACTCTTTAAAGTGCCCTACTGTTACGTAAGTTCGTCGCGATTTAGCACTAACGCATTAATACCATAACGAGAGGCCATCCTGGGGCGCTTTCCATTCACCAAAACTTTCAACAATTTGAAAACACAGGCAAATGGTACAGACATTTCCCAGAAAAAAATTCTAGAAATTCTGGGAGCAAAGTTGAATGGAAAGAAAACTTCCGAGAAACTTTTCTGGAAAATTGGGGTATACCTCGCGAGGTTGTCCTCTTTTTTGGAAAGTTTGGACAATTCTGTTCCATTCGCTTCTGGAAGTTGCCGAAAATTTAAACCGGACGTTTAGGTTGAATGGAAAGTGCTTCTGGTTCAGGGGCAGATCCAGGATTTTTTTAGGAGGGTGTGCACTCGTCTCTTGCTCTACTTCAACACCAATAAACCACATAGTATATATTTTTTTGGAGAATACCAGTTGTATTAGAAAACCGCAGGTCATCTGGGGGGGGGGGGGGGCACCCCCTGCACCCTCCCCCTAGATCCACCCCTGTGGTTTCCGAAGGGGTTTGGACGTTCCACACGGGATTTGAAGCTATTATGGCCGCCAGTTATAGTAAGCGCTAGATTTCGGCTAACCTGCGATCAGACTTTTTAAAGGTATTACAGCAAAACTGTATTTTAGTTTGTAACTATAGAGAGTACTAGGGAGAGCATGATCACAGGCTAGACCTCGATGATCTTACAGACTACGAATTCACAGGGTCACCAGTGAGATATCACAAAGTTATCTCAACGTAATAACATAAAAGGTGGATGAAGACCGCTCGCTCAAACTGAGATCAACAAATGAGATACCAAACAAAACGTATTTGTCCCCTTTTTGACAAAATCAAGTATACAAAAATAATTACAAATAAAACACACACTTGACCAGTGTGATTATTTTGCAAGTGCTATTCATCTTGCGTGTTTGGCTTCTTTTTAAACCAGTGAATTATGTACAAGAAGTCCATATTTTTGCCCTTTTACTCATCAGGTTTCCCCCTCTAAAAAAGCTTAGAAATTATTCTCATTTTAACAAATTCATGAAGTTATCCTTTACTTAAGCCCACTCATTTAAAAGCATAAAAATATTTAATAGCTACATGTATAAAAAATTAAAAGTCAAAAAGAAAGAGAACTTTGCAAATAAAAGAAAGAGTTAATAATTAATTTTTTT
Source organism: Porites rus (assembly GCA_964035705.1). NCBI lineage: Eukaryota > Metazoa > Cnidaria > Anthozoa > Scleractinia > Poritidae > Porites > Porites rus. Next base: position 13,699,346 of record OZ037998.1, on the reverse strand, counting down.
AAAAAAATTAGAGTTCATCCAGTCTTACATTGGAGCAATCAGCTCTTAGTTTGTGTAATAAAAAAAGACGATTCTAGGAAATAAAAACCATCACATTGTGATGATAAAAAATGCATTAATGGGTAATAAATGAAATATATGAAATACATTACAACACATGACATTTGATTTTTCCACTCCTATAACAATACTTCAGATCTTGTGTCAATAATGATATCTAGTAAATTTTCTCTAGTGGGCAACACGTCAGATGAAGTCAGGGGAAGGTCACCGAACAGTACTTATCTCTCAGTGATAATATTATTTTACTATTCTCCTCTTCTCCTCCGCAGGAGCATTGCGCGACGACACTAAAAACGGCTGTGTAGCAGACTAATGGAAGCTAAGCTATAGTACTAATCAGTGGGACTGATTATTACGGTTCACACGAGTGACATCAAGGAAATCGCAAGCGGAATGACAAGAGAAGTTCACATGTCTACTAACCCAAACGCAAGCACAGTGATTTGCGCACATATATTTGTGCATCCTAGTCCCAGCCACATTCTCAGCGTTTTTCTATTTTTGTTCGTGCGCTTGACGAAGCAAGCAGACTGCCTCCTTCTCAAAAGGGTAGACGGATATTTTTCAACTTGTTTGAGCATGCGTTTGCGTTATCCCTGTCCAGTCGCATGAAATGCAAGCGCGTACTCACATACAGGTGCAAGCGTCGTCCTAAGGAATAGCCAACACCTTTCAATTTCTTGCCGAAACTTTTTCATTTCTCTCGTCGGTACCAGAGGCCCCTGGTCAGCGCTTGTGCTGGCATTGTTGTAATCCACAGATAGATTTTGGGGTGCGTTTGCGCTTGCGTCGCTCGTATGGACCAGCTCTAAGCTATACAATTGGACGAGTGTGGTACAAACTGGTTCTAGCTTTTAAACCTGTGGATGAATGTGACCATGTAGAGGAAATCAACTGAGCTTAATAATTTTTCTGTTGCTAAGTAGTACAGAGTGGTACAAGTGAGTTTCGAGCAGTACTTTCCTGTGGTTTTGTATATTAAGTCGTCAAAACAATAGAGAAACAGGGAATAAATTAGTTCCAAGTTTTACCTTCTTGAGGAAGACTGAAACCGTCAGCCTGCCCTGATGTGTGAGGACAGAGCTTCGCATAGTACATGGTCCAATTTTCAGTATTTCTGCAGCATTTTCGCTCAGACACTGAATAACAGAAAGGTGATTTTCTAAAAGTTTGAAGGCATTTGTATGACGGCAGACATTTCTTGCACATGAAGTGAAAAACTTGTGTACTGGAATACATGACTCAAAATTTTTACTTAACTAAATTCACCATCAAATATACGTTACTTTCCAACTGAGTTAAAATTTCTCTCTCAGATTGTATCTATCCAAACTAAGTCAAACAGTTAACCGCCGGGGCATAGTTTATTTAGGTACTTTACAAAGCTACCCTTTATAAGGCAATTGTTTTAGCAAATGAATCCCTTGTCTGACCATTCGCATAAACCCTATTTAGCGGGCAGCACGACCCCGCGCGCTTTTTGTGGTTGCTATTTTTTCTAGTTACAAGTAAGACATTTTTTATTAATACCTTGGTTCATTTACAAATTCCTCATCCTTTTCATTAACTGCTTGAAGGTGCGGGGCCCTCGCGTCCAATGGGCGGCACATGTACCAAGGCGTACGGTGCACTTGAAGATGCCGCCGAGCTGCTTCTATAAAGCGGTAACTCAGACGGATGGACTTGTTCCAGCTCAAGCGGCCCCTCCAAGGCGATCTGCGCGTCCAGTCTGTTGAAATTAATATAAGTTCTGCGCCGCGAGTTCCGGTGCACTTTATTGGCGTACGATGGCGGCCTTGTGAGCGACGAGGCATCGCAGGAGATTCGCTCGCAATCGCTGGCCGATGAAATTCTGGCGGTCAGTATTTCACCTGCTCGTACGCGCTGAAAACTTTGGCTTGATCGAGGACGAAGAGCTTCTGAATGATTATCGATTCCCGAAAAGTTTTCCAAAGGAGTGTTGTAATAATACGGAGTCTCTCCAATCGCATAGACGGACTTTTTCCGGAAAGGGATGAAGAGTTTTTTGGATCCGCGTGGCCAGGAAGCGTTTAAATTCACATCCGAACACGAACTATCGGCGGTGTTCGGCAAAGTATTATCACATTCCGTTCTTGCTATAGATTCCTCAGCTATCAAATTATCGGTGTTAAAATGCGATTGTTCTTCTTTTACGCTTCTAGTGGTAATGTTATCCACCGAAGACTGACGGGATAAATTTCTCGACACTGATCGCTTGCGGCTGCCAAGGCTTCGTGTACGAGGTCGTCCCGATGGAGGACGCGGGACAATTATACTGTCTGGACCACTAGATTTTTCCGCGTCCAGAGTCAAAGCTGATGTTTGACCTAATAGAGATCGGGGATCATTCTGTTCAAGCTTTGCACTGTTATCGGAGCTTGTTAGTTTTGGTTCCTCTCCCTTGACAACGAGAGCTGAATCTATTAAATCGATGGTTTCGTCGTCAACGATTTTCAAAACCACTTGCGAAGTTTGCAGAGATTCTTGATCTTTCACGAAACGCAAGACCATATCACGCTTCGCACTGGCTACACTCTCTGTAAAATCAACATCTAAGCCAGGATCACTTGATCCACCGGCGTCTTTTGTAGTCATGCTCAAAATACGGTCGGCGAGAATTGTTTAAGGAAGTTTCGCTCATTAAAATACATGAATATAAACCATCAACACTTCACTCTCTTCGCAAAGGATGTCACTGATGAACACATGTTAATCTCCGCTCTCGTAAAAGACCAACTTGTAGAGTTTCAATACAATCGGTTGTTGAGTTTTGTCGTACACTTGTCATCCAATACTATAAACTTGATTTCGTCTCTGTCTGGCTGCCGTGCAAGTTCTCCGTAGACACAACGAAAGTTTTCAGTAGTTAAAAAAAAAATCAAAATTTCACCTTCAACGTCACTTCAGAAATTCGTATACTCTGTACTCCGTCCACATGACCACATAAATGATCCTTAGTGCTGAGCTAGGAAATACGGCCTACAATTTCAGTAATATTCCACGATGTATTTCAGTGTTTGTTCCTTTGTGCCCGTAGCTAACAAATACGAACGAAAGACGGTCGGCTATTGGCTCTAAGCAGTAAACAAATGCTTATAAATATTCATCGATCTAGGATAAGATCAATTCCAAATGCAAACTAATTAACAAGTGTAACTTCTCGCAAAACACTGATCCAAGTCGAGGTGATTTTGTAAATATGATGCGAAATTTTGAGGACATTTCAATAAATTCTTATAAAAAGAGTTGAAGATTATTTCGACTGGGTAATTCAAAGCAACCCAAGCATGCCACAGTGTAAGCAAGTAATTAGCTCTTTTAATTTAACTTTCAGAAATGTACACATTTTGCATCGATCCTTTGTTCCACTGAGTACACTCACGAATTGACTGGCAATCGAACTCAAAAGCCAAGCCACACTTCTGAAGTCCTTAACAAGACGCAAATTGTTTATAACGTGTGTAAGCACTCAAACTCTTTGGGTGCCTATTTTAGAACTGGTTGTCATTTCATCGAGGGTCCAAGCCCACTTCGTTTTCCGATTAAAACCAGCTTTAAGTGCCACCATATTGAGCTAGCTTGGTCCCAGGTGGTTTTCCAAACGCGCAATTACCGATTCAGACACACTGATTGAACGAGGCCTAAGGTATTGACGTCACAACACATTGTGAAGTTAATCCTCTTGAATGAGAGTTTAAGCCCGCATTGTGAACAGCACATAATACAACCAAACAGTTATGCATTCTATGACAATTCATTTTGGCAGCGAAAGTGATAATTAATTATGAGACATAAAAATAGCAAAGAATAATTCTAAACACACGAGTTTTGAGTGTTAAAAGCGTGTGATACCCAAACTTACGAACCAAGTTTCCAAAGGTTGATGTTAAACGACAAACAACCCTCAAAAATCGCAGAAGCATTTTTTTGTAAAGGTTATCCACCCCGATAAAAACGACACAAAAACCTTTCAAGGAATATTCTGCGCGAGTTCTGTCTGGAGCAAATGATATTCGCAAAAGTATAGTTCAAGCATCCAAAACTACACTTGTTAATAATTAACTACTTCACTCTCATTGTACGATTCTGACTCAAGTTTGATCTCGTCACGACAAACAAAACAAGGAGAAACCACTTTGAATCATAAAATTTGCAAATGACCTCACCGTCGGCATTCAGAAAAAAAAACTTTCCACTTACTGCTTCCAGTTAATAACAGCTGGAATAAACCCTTTACTGAGTGAATATTTTTTCGCAACACATTAGTTCAAAGTTCAAAGGTTTTTGATTTACAACCTATGAGAAAGGCAACCATCTCCAGAGCAATGAGGACTGGGGGCACCCCAATCATCTTTAGTCTGAGTAGGCTAATAGGCTCCTGGTCTGAGGTGGTATTTTTATTAGGCCTTGAACTTTGCAAACATCAGAAATTAACTTGTTTCATCGAAGGAAAGTCATATATATCGACATATAATAGGTAACGTCACAAAAACAGGTTTTTCTTGGAAATGGGTACATTTGTAGCATAAAATTTACAGCTTTTTCCCAATTAAAATGATTAACAGGTAATAACAGCTTTAAACGCGGTCGCAATATATGCTGTCAGTTATGTTGATACTTATTACGTAATGTGACCAATTGTCCTAATTCGAAGCTTCCGTGAATAAACTGAAATCAGGGGCACCCAACGTCAATCTTCGGAAAATATCTGTTCGGAGGACGATTTGAGATCTAGAATTTCGGAACATTTGATGTAAAATTTCTTGCTTGCCCGCCTCTCCTAGGATTTTCGAACATCTAAAAAAATGGTATAATTGACCATTTTTAATGGATTTTTGCCCTAAAAAGGTCACCTAGAATTTTCGGGAGCCTTTTTCTGGCTGAAATTTTCGAAAAGGTAAGTTTTGATCGCTATAATTTTCAGATCACTAGACTTTCAGCTAGGAAATCCGAACAGATGAAAAATTTTTAGGGGATAAAATATGCCTATATCTACCTTTTTAAATACTAAAATACGTTTAACAATGCTATTTTTAAGTGGTTTTGAACTATATTCTCGTTGGGTGCCCCTGTGAAATGGTCTATTAAAGTCCTCGATGAGAGCCGTGAAAAAAAATAATGATAAATAAATAAATATAACAATGATTGTATCACTTGATTTTGTTTTCCTCATTTCCTTTGAAATATTTTAACTGTTTTTAGACAAAAGCAAGCCATGTGACATAGAGTATTAAGGAAGTTAGTCATTTTGATCCATGTCAATAGTAAAATGCTTGCTAGGTTTCTCAAGGATCCGAGAAAAGCTTGTCGGAAAATTTCATCGGGTCTCAAGGGTGTTACAGTCAGGAGCACCGAACAACTGTTTTCTGTAAAGTATCTATTCGGAGAAGCAAATATTGCCTAGAATTTTCTGTTACTTGAGGACAACTTAAAATTTCTACATGTCACCGTTCCATTCATGTATAAATTTCGAAGCTTTTGTAGTAAATTTCCTAAGACTTGCTGATTAATATTAATTTTTCACATTTCACTGCCCAGGTTAGGCTATTTTTCGTTCAAAAAAGGAAACCTAACATTCTCGGATTCAGAAATGTGATAGAGAGAAGAATGAGTAAAATTATCACTTTCGTAATACATTAAATTGCATCTAAAATTTTCCGGAAAATAATACTGAAGCCCTAGTAATTTCGAAAAGACTTAAGTTCCCCTGTGATGTCCCACAGGCACAAATTTCATAGCGCTGCTTAGATTGCATCTCTAGAGGTCTAAAATACTCTGGATGGTCTAAAAAGTTTTTTTTTGTATTTAGTAGGAAAGAGTCGTTGGGTTCCCTGTGCAGTGGTGAAAGCACCAGCCTCCCAACAATGTAGCTTGGGTTCGAATCCCGAAGACGACGTCATATTTGGTTTGACAGTGTTTAAGTTCGCTGCTGGTTGTTGCACTGGCTAATAGGGGTTTTCCTGCGGATATTACGCGGTTTCGCCCTGCCCATTAAAAATTAAGACTTCTAAAGTTCGATAGGCCCATTGCAGCTCGGATCATGCCTAAATTGCAGGATACAACCCTAAAAAAACACAGATCGAAAGAGCGTAAAAAGTTTAGTGGGTCTGCCAAGTATAAGGTTTTATCAACCCTTATAGAGTCTCTTACGGCGGGGCCATGTTGTGGAATAACTTGCCCAAAAACTTAAAAAATGCTGCATCCGTTGAGCATTTTAAGCGAAATATCAAGAAGGTAGCTGATATATCGGATTCCCACACGGCAGTCATGTAAAGCAGTTGTAATTAGTTTTAGTTTTTAACTTAAGCTTAACTGATGATTTCCCGTGTTTAAATAAAGATTTACATACGTTTACATGTTATGGTGGTTTGAATAACGGAGAAAATACTCTATGCAAAAATGGAATAAGTTGGCGGGCGGTCACGAAAGTGTTGCCATATTGTAAACCCTTACTGCGCTTTTCAATAACACGCCCACGCTGAACTTTAAAAACCAGCTTACAATGCCGTCAATCATAATTAAGATCACAAGCAACGAACCTTGAAACACAGAATCACACAAAATCGATCGAAATCCACCAATCACATATCACAGACCATGAACTCTTGCACGTGTTGAAGTTAGCTTCGGTTTCTAAGAGGTCCGCTAATATGATTGACGGCAGCGAAGAACGCAAACGTTAGTTGGCTTTTGAACTTACAAAATTTTAGTCGTTTGGTCAATTACCTCAAATTGGCTCTCCAGCGACTAATCTTTCTGTTCCTTCCATCCATCATGGTTAAAGTAGGTCACGTGACTGCGAGTTGCAAAGGGGCTTTTCGATCCGGAAATGCGCGAATGCTTTCAAACGAGTTCATGGGGGACCCTATAAGTGTTTCGATACATTTCTAGTTGCGGACCTCTTCTTCAACGATTTTTCTCAAGTATTTTTTTTTGGTGCAAGTCAATATTAATAAAACCTGACAGCAGAAATTTAAGCCAACAAATAACAGCAAAATTTTTCACTGGACGCGATATCCTACAAAAAGTGGGGTCTTCATTAGCTTTGAATTCGCAACAAATCTTTATGACATCGGTCACTTTTTTTTTCATATTACTAATTAAAGAGAGTTACAGGTTTTCTCAAAGTTTCGTAGCCGTCGCGTTGAAACCGAAAAAGTTAGGAGCAAAATTTTGTCAAAGATCACCGCCCCTCTAATAACAAGGGAGCTACCGGCATTTTGACTGCAAACTAGCATAAAACAAGCCTTCATATTACTGAGAAAGTCTAGCTTTCCATCAACCATACATACTTTCCTGCAAATTCTGACTAATATGACATGAAAGAACAAGTTCTTAGAGTGCTCCACTTTACAGGAGCAATAACTACATAGTTCTTGACTTCAGAGGTAGTTCATCGCTTTATTGCGACAATATTGTTCCGTATGGTCAAAAATTACCACACTCATCAGGCAATTACAGGGAATGAGCGACAAAAATCAAATCCTGGCGCTGAATACAAGCTATAGGCTGTTGCTAGGTAATAGTTGTGACACCTAATTCTTAAAGTTTCGGACTACATCTTACTCATGTTTCTGAGGGGGCACGAATTTGCTAATTCATTGCGCTTATCTACGGTGCACAGATCTTTTCTGTAGTTAATTACAAACCTTTCATAGAGACAAAGCCTATGTCTCTATGAGAAGTGTGTGATCATCTAAAATATATATGGACTTTCCTGCACGTATTCATACGGCTTCAGTGGGGACCATTTTTGTCGTCGAGTCGTAACAAGCATGTGAAGACCCAACTTTTCACAAAGTTTAAAACACTCTTGGGAACACTAACATTTGCTTGAAAATCTAAGGTGGCTCAGAACGCGCCGCTTTGAATTTTGTTTAATTTTTATGACAAGTCAAATCTTAACATGCTAATTCGCATTAAAAAGTAAGACTAGGGCTCACCGGACTAGTTTTTTTAGTTAAGATCTATTCAAAAATTCTTAGCCATTTGTTTTTAGCATCATTGCTCTGGTAAAGCGAAAAGTGTTGTAGCAGTGATCCATCGATGCTTTAAGTGCATCTAGTAAACCAAGCAGCAAACTGAGTCTAAACGAACGACGCAGCAATAGTTGCAGAGATGGTCTTTTGAAAAACATATCCCCCAATTTACTTTAGTTTAGCAAGCAAACACATTAACGCAAAAGCACTTGCATTTTCAAGAACTCTGCGGTTTTTAAGTCCTTTTTCCATCGCCCGATATCTTAATCATGATACTTACAGCGTTCAGTTAAATATATTGAGGCCCACCAAATGTAAATCGAAAATGGCAAATTAACCGACACTCTCGAAAAAATTATCTTTCACAAGAAAATTATTTTCGTTTTAGCCATCTTTAAAGCAAATATTGTAACTGCTTCTTTGCACAATCAACAGCAACAAACATAAGCTCAATCCTTCACTTTTAAATGGATGCTTTTTTCAGGTGCGAATTTTAATTTTCTCTACAGAAACCACAGAATATTTTATCGCGCAAAACAGAGTAATATCTACATTTCAAGTGGGTGTTATTTTATGCTTAAGTAACCCAAAATACTTTGAAAGTGCGCCAAAAAGACGCCTGTTTTATTACAAACCCCATTTTCGTTACCTATATTTTAACTAAATATAGCCGGAATTCCATCTGACACATTTACTTGAGCAAAGAAATAAGGAGCTCCTACTATGCGGTACCTGTTTTAAACGTACAATCGGATGTCAGTATTTTTTATTATGTAGCTGTCAAAGTCTTAAATGCGCAGACAACAGAATTCTATTAACGAGTCGACAGCTGCTGGGTTCAAACAAAATTATGTCAACTCTCTGTTGAGTTAGGAGAGTAGAGAAGCCGCTTGACTAATCCGGAAGGAAGATTATTCGGGTTCGAGGATTTGTAAATTATTGAAAACAAACTCGTCACAGAAACCGATAATTCAAAGGCGGTGGGAAATGTACGCTATAAATGAAGAGGACAGCTTTCTTCCCGCCATTCTGAGCAACAACCCGACGAAACAACTCGCGCAAGTTCGAGGATTTTACGAGCGCCAACGAGAGCGTAGTTTGACGCTCGACCGAAATTTGGAAGACATAAGAATGGCGTATTGCACAAGGCTTTGCGCGGAAAAACAGCGACTTAGTAAGTCTTTGTGGGAGCTGGAAATGCGAAAAAGAAGGTTGCTGCATCAGGTCATGGAGCCGCAAACAAAACGAACTTCATCATGGAAACGGAAGAGTGTATCAGAGGCAAAAAAGCAACGCTTTAAACAAAAAGAAAAAGCAAAACGCAAAACGGAAAGCAGATTGACTTCCCCGAAAGATGAACACTCAAACAGGCAAGAAGGAAATACAAGACAAAACAAGGAAGATGACCAACAGGAAATCGAAAAACTAGAGATACCAACATTTCTTTTACGCTGAGTTCTAAGTATTTATAGTGCACCCAGTGGGGTTGCTAAGACACGGCGACAGACAATTTTACAGAAGACAATCGGATAAATACGGAACTTGTAATTACTTGAATACTTTCCCTTAAGGAAAGATACTTCAACAAAGCGGGTCATGATCAACGGCTTTATACGTTTTAGCACACGAAACCGAGTAACGTTTGCAAAGGTAAAACCTTAGGTCGATATTTATCAACAAACTGCTTCAATATAAATTTGCTTTCGTTGTCAAACAGCTGGGTACTCAAAAAGTTTAAAATATTCGTAACGTGCTGTTGCTAAAATTGATCGTAGAAAAAGGCGTTAAAGACATATGCGGCGGCTTAACTATTTTTCATTAAACTAGGTTTTAATGTAGACTTTAGAGAGGTTAAATTCATCCAGTACTGTTTACAAACTAAAATGAGTTTTATGCAAAAAGTAAACATCTTCTACATATTTAACAGTCATATTAGCCCGATTCATCTTTCACTATACTTTCCATTTATAAATTCCGACATAAAGTCAACAATAAGAAAAAAAGTAGTGCCACCCTGTCGAACTATGACATTAACTTGGCTGAGAGAAAATGAAGTATATAAAAACATTGAAGAAAAAAATGATGATTCAAAGGCCAAAACAAAAAACGCGTGTATAATACCAACCCCAGCTGAGAGGGATGGATGACTGAAAATGACGACTTTTAGTATTCGTGATGTTAAATATCCCAGTGTTAAAAACTTAATTGACAAAGGGTTTTCAATGACAAAATCACGTTCTTTGCCATTGTGAGTTGACCCAACTCCTCTGCGTTCACGCTGTGTAGTTTGAACAATGCGAAGAAAGGGAAACAGCGCAGAGCAGAAATAAATTGTACCATTACCTACTTCAACGTTACTTTAAATAATACATTAGAAAAAATAGACAAGGAGATCTAATTATTACTTTTTAAAAACTGCATGGAAGATATAATTTACAATAAATTCAGAGGATGGTAAGATCACAGTAAATGTTTCAATTTAACCATTTCTTACTAGAATCTTAGCTTAACGTGTTTTAAGCAGCGCCAAGAAGGCACAGAATAGGAGGAAAACAAATAACTTAAAACAGAAAGAATATTCCATGCTTGAAAAACCAACAACTTAAAGATCTGTAATTGATTTTTATCCACGCTATTATTAGGCGTTGTAAAAACTTGCAATTTCTAGCTTTTAGTTCTTTTCGTGGTCCAATATTCACTAATTTAGCAAGCGTGCAAGAGGGTCTCTTAAGAACGTTACGCACAACAGATTAAAAAGGTTAGAAGGCAATACTCGAAAAACGAGAAAATACTAAAATCTAAGTATAATTATATCGGAAGATCTGACACTATAATACTAATCTAACCCGCTTTTTACAATAAATGCCATCTGTATTAAAATATTCCGTAACAGCGCAAAAAGTAGTGAAGCTACCGTCAACATTTTTCAAAGTCACCTTTTGGCGCATAAAATTACAAAATGGTCGACAGACTTGGCCAGAAAAAAATGGACGCTTTGTGAAACATTACATTAAAGGGGTGCAAATGAGAAAATGGCTACCCAACTATCACGACTTCGGAAATACTTACACAAGACATCTCAAGGCTTCATACCCGGATAACCAGGGTAAAACATACGAATATTAAAAGAAAAAGTAAAATAACGTTTCATGCAAATGTCTATCACACTTTAGCTTTAGAAAGACCACTGACACAACTAATAAAAGCACTACGGCCTAAGTGACCCTGGGTACATGATCACCGATTAAAGATCGCTAAATTGGCGACTTTCGCTGCAATTTAAGTCGCCATTTTTTTCTAGATGCCATTGCGAACAAAATTGTTGCAGCTTACTTGGTTCGTTTAATAAGTCGGCAAGAGGATGCGCCCCTGATGGTGAGCGAAGATTCTTCGGGCAAAAGATAGGCGTTCAAGTTTTAAGCAAGAGACGAACTATAAAGAATTGAAATAGAAGTTAAAGAATAGGATCAACTCAGGTTTCTGGGAACTCCCCACCTACCCCTCCCCTAAGCCAACATTTTGCCCTAAGTGAGGAGTAAGTGATAATGTTGGTTTAGGGGAGGGGTAGGTGGGCAGTTTCCCAGACACCTAAATTGCTTGGAATATTTCATGCAAAGCCTTATCGCGCCTTAGCTTTAGAAAGACCACTGACTCAACTAATTAAAGCACACTACCCTGAGTGCATGATCACCAATCGACATATTCGGGCAAAAGAGAGGCGTTCAAGTTGATAGTTAAGCATTTTTTAAACAAAAATAAATGTAAACCACTCGAGCCATTTACCCAAATAAGCACAAGTATTTGTCACCATTGTCCCTCCGGGGCCCATATTCTTCAGAAGAAGGGACCTGGTAAGGACATTTTAGTGGCACATTTAACATTTTACCTCAAGTATATAGTTCCAAAGTTATTTCAAAGTGTTCGTTTTCATTAATGAACTCGACTGATCCACACGTTTGGTTTAAAAATGGTGTCTTTAAGACTGTTAACTTTTATTTTTATACCATTAATGATGATCAGTGAAGACCAACAACATTAGGAACAGAATATTTCGTCTCAATAAATAATTTTTTGTCAAACAATTTGACAAATTCATTTCAGAATGTAGCGATAAAACGCTCGAAAAGAAATTCATGTCGATAAACTGTTTATATAATTTTACAGTATAAAATAATATTGACTACCTAACAAAAAAATAGAGGAAACTAAAAATGTGTATGTTACATTGTACCTATAGGGTAAAGAATAAAAGTTAAAAATATTTTAAGAGAAAACCACTTACTCTTTCTAAACAACAGAGGAGTCGAAAGGCCAAATAAGACAAAGTTCGTGCTTTAAAGAACCTTTTTGCAAAAGTGTTAGTGTTACGTCATCCTCCAGATGGTGACCAAAATGGGGAGTACTGGTAACCAGATCAGGTGAAATACGTGGGTAAAACAGGTGACGTAAACAGTGTAGCCAATAGAAGGATCTGTTATAATGTGCTAAGTAGCCGAACACGTGAGATAATCAGTCGCAGCCAATAGGAGGACCTGTTATAAGGATCTATAAGGTACTAAGAAGCTGCTGTGCTTGGTCGTAAGATTCTTTGTCCTAATTTTGGGTTAAAAAAGAGAAACGACCATGATGTCAATTTTTCAGGTGAGAGACCGAAGAAAAGAAAGGAGGAGAAAGGAAGGGAAGTGGAAAGAAGTTCATCTGCAGTGTGACGAATATTTTGAGTTTCCTTTGGCCAAACCGAAAACAACTAAGGAAAATACCGGGATGGGAAATGACCTCACAATCCTCGGCCAGACTGCCGTTTTTATTGCGCGGTTCTGTATCGTACCACAAGTGAAATTTGGCGTCTTTAGACAGTCGAAACGCGAGGAAGAAAAATGGATATCGAAAAAATTTTCGCTCTTTTTATCAAGAAACTATGTAGGTTCATCAGGTTTTAGTTGGTCCATCCTAAATGATAGCAATAATAAACCGCCTGGTAAACTCTGTTTAGTAGAGAAATTTTTCTATTAAACGAGACTTAGGTTAGCTTAGCTGTCTTAAAAGAAAGCTACCTAATTTATTTACTTCACTATAATGCATGTAAAAGTAATTTCACTCACATCTTCCGAGGTTATAGGGAGAGATATTGCTTTCTTCAGCCACTCTGCTGCTTTTGCTACATCGCCATTTTGCTTGTAACACTACAAAAGAAAGCAAAAACCATCAAAGGCATTTCGTGGGCGACTACTCTGTCGTACTCCCCACGATCATTATTTTATTGAAAAAAATCAGGAAATCCTGCTCTTAAAGTATCCCAGCAAGTGACTTGGGTTGCCTGTGCAAGTCGAGGCACTCACCTGTACGCACAACGATGTTCAGGCTATTATCGATGCGAATAAATAGCCACTAGTCTCCCAAGCAGGGCGCATAAGAGCAACATATTGACGTAGCTTTAAGTTGCCGGACTTGACGAGTTTTCTTCACAAGTAGATGTAAGGCGAAGGTAACAAGTAAGTAAGAAACGGCTTTTAGTGATAACAATAGAAATAAAGAAATAAAAAAGTTAAAATATTTACCCTTTAAATCCTAAGAATGGCCTAAGAAATTTAATAAACAAGATTTTTTAACTCCTTTTTGTTAAATCCTAAGAAATAAATAGGACCATGAAAAACGTCTGGCAAAGAGGTGTAATCTGATTGCTAACATCAGAGCATTTCGCTCAAAGATTTTACAAAGTTAGAGTGGCAAGTCGTCCCGCCATAACTTGGTTGAGGAGTAATGTACATGTATCTTCAATACTGAACAAGATAATAGTGAGCAATAACACTTTTGAATGAGTTTTGCCGTGGATTGACTGGTATCAGTCTATGCAAAGTACAAACTATCCTTCCTCTTACCTTTGCTATCCAGTATGAGTTTGAAAGCCAGAATCCTGGTTTGATTTCCTCGGCCTGTAGGAAGAAGTCACTTGGTCAGGGAAAAAAACTGTCCAGAGCAATTCTTGTGGATAAAACTGGAGTGAAACCACTCATTTTTGTGTAGAAGTAATTAACAGTAAACAACTTACAATATTAAAACTTGGTCACGGGGTATAAATGCGCGTTTGCCGTTTGACGTAGACGTGATGCTTAACCTCTCTAGTGACGTCAAACGACGAACGGCAAATGTGACAGCCTCGTTCCCAGGGTTCTCTCTTCCTCCCTTCTTGAGGCAAGAGAGAACTCTGTTTGCAAACGTGAAAAATTGCGGGAAAATTTATCACTAAGTCACCTCTGCCGTTTGCAGCAAACGTTCTCTAATGTCAGCAACTGTCTAACGATAAATTTGACGCCTTTCCTACCGTCGAAACTCCTCTCGTAAGCTACCATGCACCTTTCCAAAACACCAGAATTTTTCCAACGAATTCACCGTAGTTGGGGGAATTTCCATCGTTCATATAACCTACTGTACGCGACCACTTGACACAATCTGATTATTTACTACGCAACTCTGACAGAAGAGGAACTTCCTCGTTGAACAAAGATACGTTTGACCGACCAATGATGAAAGAATTTAAAGTTACCGATAGCAACTGAAATGAAAGGTTAACTTACCTTTAGAAAATTCTTCAGCGCTTCTTCTATTGTAGATGACGGTGGTGCTGCCACGAACGCTGAAGCAGCTTTCCTTTGCCACCACGAAAGCATAGAAATCTAAGTTTACCGACACAATACATACGGACGAGTTACAAAGAAAGTTACTCCAACTGACCGTGAGAGACACAAAATCAGACATCACAATCTATCACAATCAAGGAAAATAACAAAATCTCAATGTTTCGTTTGAAAAACTGCAATAAAAAAGGAACTACCAAATGAACAAACGAACAAAAAAAAACCTTTTCAATACCAACAAAGTTCAAGTTCACGTTTATTTATTCAGTATTTTAGAGGCGAATTTACAAGCTTATGCTCTTCCCACCAATAGCAGGGCTAATCTACGCAGGTAGGGCAAATCAGCTAGTTTTAATACATGATCAGACAGTTTTAGAACACGAAGTGACCGAGTTAGTTTGAAAATGGAATTGGTTTGTTATGCTCGCACAATTGACGGGAAATTTTTTTCTATCCATTACTTCAAGAGTTGAGGGAGTACAAAGCACAGCCTATTCTGCTGAACTTGCGACGGAAATTTGCCGGAAAATTTTTAACTACAGGAATTGACCATGTTGTACGGTGTAAAGATCATCGAAAATGTGGTTTCGCAGCCCCATTGAGCACAACTTTCGCTCTTACCTCATAGCACCACCTTCCTAGGAGATGATAGCTTGATGGATCATTCTCATCAAGGTTTATAGCTTGTTCAATGTGCTCCTGTGACAGAAAAAAAAGAGAGAGAAAGAAAGAAACACTGTGTAAAGGACTCGCTTTTTCAAGACTCTATTGCCTTACCGAAAGAGTGAAAGCTGACTAGAGACTGGTTATCCCCTCGTAATTCTCAGGCTGACAGAAAAGACCATCAAAGCAACACAACTTCGAACACACTTCGGTAGGTGACTAGAGTACTCTATTGGGCCCCTTTTTATGGAGAAAGAGAGAAGGATCACCCTCCTACCCACCCTGGGCAAGCCAACTTTTACTACAGTCATTTCCTTATAAAATACTTGACAAACCATTTACAGTGTACATAAGAAACTAAAAGTTGTGGCCTGAGAGGGGTGACCCGCATAGCCGGGACATAGCCAGGTCACCCTTTTGTGATGATAGGGGCACCCTCTCAACCGAGTTGACTTTTCTCCAAATTCGCCATTTGCACATCTCCCAAAATACACCTTGTTTGCCCCCTACCCCCCACCCCCATTTTTGCATAACCTTTGTTTTTTATTTCTCCTGGGTATTACAGCAATCCCAAGAGAAATTGAAATCAATGCTTATGCAAAAGTTTTTGGGGGCGAACAAGGTGCAATTTGGGAGATGCAAAAGTGGAGAATAAACACTTTGTTCACCCAGCCAGCTCAACTAGGTCAGGGTGGAACAATCAGAACATAAGCAAACCTTTTGGACAATCAGGGCATGCACGAAAGCTGTTGGCTCAGGCAAAGGGGTCAACGCTTTTCTTATATGAACACTCGTAAAAATGACTAGGCTAGGGGGTGACCCTTTTACCAGGTACAACTTTTGTCCGTACTTTCTAGAAGATGGTGTAAGGGAGCTTTAGCAATGATGATGGCGACGGCAGCAAAAACGTCACTACTAATAATGGATTCGCATTTTTCAAACTTTGTTCCAAAATTCCAACTTTCCTGAAAATTTATGTCAAACGTACATGTAGGTAAATTTTCCTGGAGATGAATTTTTGGGACCACACCAAAGTTTAGGAAGAGAAAGAATAAGTTGCCGTCATGTGTTTAAGTCCTCCATACAACTTCACAAAAGGAAATTTCACGTTGAGGTCGAGCAGAGACAGCAAAGAGATGTACCAATGAAAACGTGTGCTGCATGTGGACTTCTTGCCAGGAAGCAATTACCAATGTAAGCTAATCCAGAATCATGGGCTTTGGAATCTGGAATTCAGCTCAAGGAATCCGGAATTCTTTGAACAAATCGGGAATCTGGATTCTGGAATCCAAGTTCCAATTACAAGGAAATCAAATCCGGAATACACAGAGTGGAATGCTCAATTTAAGACTGTCTTGGATTACCTTACAGGGGTGAATTCACAGGCTAAAAGCTCCCTTATGGTTGAAGAAAGAATGACCCTGGAATTTTGCGGGCTACTTTAATTTGATGGTGCCATGGTCAAGAGAAAGTTCGGTACACTGTACCTTGTATTTAAATCCAAGCAGTATTTGATTTTGTAAACTTTCATAGTCCGTTGTACTTCCAAGAATTATAGCATACCTGAAAAATGGAAATAACTTGAAATTGTAACAAACTGTTATAGGAGACATTACTGTTGTTTTTGTTTTTCAAATTTGCCACTCGAGTGTAACACACGAATGCACTCCTGGTTGGTAAATTATTCCCCTTGCACAAATTACCAGTAGGTGTCAAAGTTTTCTGTGAACATTCAAACTGATGATGTCACAAACACGATACAAGGGGTGCCGATCCCCACAGGTGGTAACAGACAGTTCATAAGTGAATCGATTAAGTCACTTCTTTCTTTGGGAACACTTTTTATATTAAAACAATATACTTACCATTTATGTGCAATTGCACTATTTCTGTCCCATTCAATTGCTTTCTCTGCTTTTGCTACACCTACAAAAATTAATGGATAATTCACCATCATTAGTCTACATAACAAACAGATCCAAATACTAAAATGTTTCAATATGAACCATCTGGTGTTATCATTGTTAAGCCCAGTCCTCACTAGTGATACAAGTACAATTAACAAACATAAGACAGTATGAGAGCAAGAAGCTTGTGTGCTACTAAGGACGGGCTTAACACAAACAGGTATAACTTGAGTGCAAAGTTTTGATATTCTTGTTTTTACACTTACATTGTATATTTATGTTAAGGCCATCCTCACTGTCTAGCAAAAAAGCTTATTATGCACATGCTTATGCTTACGTTATGCTTACTCCTATGCTTAGTGCTAGGGTTGATAGTGAGAATCAAGTGTAATAATAATAATAATAATAATAATAATAATAATAATAATAATAATGCCTGTGACTGACTACATGACACATTCTAACCTACTAATCTACTCATCAAGTGTTACCTGTAATACTTGATCATTTGGTGTTTTGGTGCACATGTTACTTTTGCTGAACTACATGTAGTAGTGTTGGGATTGCAAACTAACTTTACAGTAACTAAGTTGTAGAGCCCAAGAGCAGTACAGTACTGGTACTAGATCACAGAGATATGCATGACAATTTCTGGAGCTCTAAAATCTAGAGACTGTCTGTTTGCAGTAGTAGCCCTTCCAGATACCCCTCCAACTGTTAGTACCCCTTCCACACCAAATACCCCTCTGTATCACTCTCCCTTCTGTTTTCACCAGAAGGGAGGGTACTTGATACATAAGGCAAATGAGAGAGTCACCACATTTTAGACCTGCATTTGTGAGTGCTGGTTAGCCATGTGCCCACTTTCATGTGCCACACGTTTTTTAGTTATGTGTACTTTATTATTATTATGTGCATGTACAGCAGCTGTAATTAAAAAATAAGAGAATATATGTACATGCTTTCTTTAAGTGGTAAAAATTAATCCACATCCAATTCTGAATGAGCAGTGTATTTAGGGTACCTTCATATAATAAACTCTTTTTGCCCTCGGCATCTCCACTCTTTCCTTTCAACAAAGCAATGTCATAACATGATCTTGCATATCTCCAGGATAGCTCACTACTTTGTTGGTGCTGTGTTGTCAAAGAGTTTACAAATCAGTCACTCACGAACATGAAGGTAATGACGTGACAAATCACACAATGACCATGTTCCAAGGCAGTACACGAGTTTTAAACTCAAATAATAATATAAAATTATAGAAACTGTTTGGACCTTGAAATGCAGTGCAACCAGAATAACTGTGCAACGTATTAATAAAAATGCTTACCATTTGTGATGATTCCTCTAAGATTTTATGTATTTTATACTTGTCTTCAGTATTGTTACTTGAGTGAAGTCCATCCACTTCATCAATGACTTCTTTGAGCTGGTCGACTACTGGAGCACTAGTTAATAAACAAAAATTCATTATCATGAGCAAACATTTTAAACTCAGTCCCATATTTACCATATTTACAGGCACACCATCTTTCCACTATAGAAAGATGGTCAGTCAACATCTTGCTCAATATATCATTAGAGTATCAATCAAGTTTTCAGGGACGGATCTAGGATTTTTTAATGGGAATTGGCTGATACCAATCGGCCACCAACTACACGTTAATTTATTTTAACTTGTCTCCGGCACTACGTTTGTCCTCAAACATGGCAATTTAGAAGGGACGAATTGGAGACTGTAACACTGCAAACTCTTGAAAAGCCACAAAAAAAAATAGAAAAAAGAGAAGGTACTGTAATAAATACCTTACTAAACTAGTCAGCCAAAAGTGAAGACACCGTCATTCGTCTAGGGTGCAGCACCACAAATTTCTCACAAACTATACTTCTGTTGATAATTCTGCATTTGCCTGCATGGTGATTACATGTATTTCTACCTTTTTGGGGACCCACGTATTTCCGTTTGTGTTTCTGTGTATTAACTTTTTTAGGTGGGCAGTCCTAAAGTGGGGTGGCTAGCCACCCAATCCTCCCCGACTGGATCTACCCCTGAATATTGGTCGAGTATCAGCCGCTATGCTTGAAGTATCGACCAATCAACAGTCAACCCTCAGCCAAAATAGTACCGGTAGTGTGTTATGTGTATCAGTGAACTGTCAGTCAAGTTGTTGGTGTATAGGTCAACTGTTAGAAATATTAAGTGGGTGACAATTTATCATATTGATCATTTAGCTATTTTGGAGATAATCAAGTACCAAAGACGTCAATCAAAATGATTTGTAACTTTAGATTTTTCAACAGTATATGTATTAAATATAGATTCTTCGCTTCATTTGATACTAGAGCAGCTTTTGGAACAGTTATGGGTGTGACTTTTTTACTGTGATTTTTAATTAAACAATATGAAGTGAGTGAATAGTGTTGTGGTACTACATTTCCAACACATCAATCAGTGCCAGCTGTCAGTTGATAAGTGTAACAGCTGAAATCAGATTTTCATAAGTCATGAAATCTTGGCCCATATGTTGACTAACAGTCGACCACGATGTAAACCGATATGTCAGTTGACACCCCCTTGAATCTTGAATTAACAACCTCTGGCAATGTTCAGGAGTTGTTGGAAATCATTCGGAAATGCTGGTTATGTGGATATGAAAATCTCACGCATTAAATTAAATTTAAGAAAGAAAAGTCGGAAGGAATAGAATAGGCGAGTAATTTTTTCGGGGGGGAAAGGAAAAGGCAAAATGGCTAAAAACTTAGAGTCTGGCCACTGATCAAAGCTTACTAACCTGTCTACTGGTATTGAAGAAAAATCAAAACAAAAACATATTAATGATTAAACTTGAAACAGACCTTGATAAAGGCTCAGATTCTCCAGACATCTCATAAAACTCATCTTCTTCTGTCTCCTCTTCGTCACTTTGTCGAGCAGATAACTGGCCTTTCAGCGGAACTATTCTTGTTGTTCTAGTCTCAGTGAAGCAAACTTCAAGCCTCACCATAACGCCACGAAGTTCTTTGATCTCGTTGGTCAGCTCCGCAAAGTGAATCACAAGTTTTTGATCTTGTGTTTGCAAAGGGAACACTTTCCTTGACGCAGCTATTCCTGCACCTATTCCAATCCCTATACCTAATCCAATGGAGACTCCGACGAGCACATTCTTCCCTAAGGAAAAAGAGAAATCAAAAGATGACAACCAAGACGCCATCTTGGTTTCTTGCGTGACAAGAGAGTGGTCTGGGAACAAGATTGAAAACCGCTGGAATTGGAGGAAATCACGGGCGCATTAGAATAATTTTGCTTCTCTTCTGCTCTGAGTTTGTTTTCGCTCGGAACTTCATTTCGAAAACAAGCTAAGGGCGATCAACATGCCGTACGTCTTAATTAGTGCGCAAATTAGGCTGGTAAGAACTTCCTTGGTGAACAAAATAGCCAGTGATTCGGCACTCAAATCACTAGAGTTAATCATGCTTTTTTAATTTATATACTGGGCTTTATTTTTGACGTAGTCACGTTCACTGGTTATATTTGTGTTGCCATTCAGGCCATTGGACCAACAATGTGTGGTGACGAATGGGCAGACCCAGAAGTGATGAAGTATTTGAACGCAGAGCTGATACACACTTTTGGGAATAATTTGTAAGTTTACAACCCTATGCGGCACGTTACCCTTACGTTACCCACAATGCACATAATACTCGAGATTTCTTCGCACGGGTCGGTGGGGGGGGGGGGGGGGGGCGTTAGAAATTTTTCGGTTAGGATGTGCCGTTGTCATGGTTCAGGTGAATTTTGCAATCCTATGCTGGACTGAACCCCCAAATTGTTCCCCATCCCAGAGTCGCTTTTTTATAGAAACTTCGGAGGTTGACGCTTTCTTTGCTATTATTTTTTAGTTGTGTGTAATTTTGCCAATTTCATATTTTTGAGTGTGGACAAAACGATAATCTTGTTTTCTGCGGAGTTTGTATCCAAACTAGCTGCAGAACAGGTGTAGTTATTGTTATTGTTATTATTATTATTGGGGGGGGAGGGGGGGGGGGGGTCAGGCAAACAAAGGCAAGTGCCAAGCAAGTGAGGAGCACTAGTCATGTGTAACAGGAGAAGGTGCAGAAAAACTGTAGACCCGCCTTCCCCTGTTGTGTGTGTCTGGCACTCCTTGCTCGCTTCACACCTGATTTTGTTCCTCTTAAAACCCGAAAAGAAAAATCCATGTTCTACAGGCTACATGGAAACAAGAGTTTAGTTCACAGCACATGGAAACACTTTGTTCATTTGAACCAGCATGGTGGTTGAGACATCAGCTGAAAACCAGCAATATTTGCTCAGCTATTTGCTTGGCCTCACTTTTCTTGTGCTCTAAATACCAAGGGTAATTAAAGATTTTATTCTTTTGTAGCAAAGAGTACATATGCTCAGACCCCCCTCGAGTTGTGCTTGACAAGATGGAAAAGATAGGTTATAAAGTCATTGCCAGCACTGGTGTTGGGCAGACAATTATCTGGACACTCTTCAAACCAGATGGAGATGCTCAAAATGGTGAAACTGCATCTGACAGGTAAACAATATGGCTGTAAAGCTGTAACTCCAATTGTGAATCAATACCATTGACTGCCCCTTATAAGCCCTGAGCTAGCTTATACATCTTCATAAGGGGTTTTAGAAGGGCTCTAATGAAGGGGCTTATATCTGGGGGGGTAATGTAACCTGAATATAAAATGCACTTTTAGATATAAGCATTAAATACATTTTGCATTTTAGTGGTTTTTGATTAAGCTTCAAAATGTCATAATAAATCAAATTCATCAGAATACAACCTAGACTAGAGGGGGCCCTTATATCTGGTGGAGTTTTATAGCGGAGCTCCATGCACTCATGAAATGGAGCCAAATTACTACATTGCTAAGAAAAATTGGTAATCTATCCATCCAAGAAATTTTGGTTATGATGTCAGCATATAACCTCCCATCCTTACAGATGCTGGGGGAGGGGGAAGGGAGTCTGATGTCAGCCCGACTGGAGGTAGCCTCCCACGCAGGCTTTTTTAAGGGAGTTCGAGGAGGAGCTCCCCTAAAAACATCTGCGTGGGAGGCTAGACTGGAGGAAGATATGTTGTATTTTCTTGGGGGGAAAACGTGTGATGCTTTTGGGCAACCCGCATTTTTCTATCTCCCCTAAAGTTAACTGATTTGTCCAGACTACACGTTTATTGTTTGATTTAAATAATTATGAATTTAGTAATAGGAGCTTTGCTTTTACCCCCGGCTAAATCTATATATTAATCGGATGTATTTTCTTGTTTACAGGTAATGGGGCCTATAACTTGTGGGACTTATATAAGTGGCAGGTTACAGTATTTTCTTTTGTTGCCTACATCGTGTGTTCTGCACATACATAAGAAAATTATGTTTAAAGTGACTTAATCACTGTTTTCTTCCTTTATCTGCAGATAAACAGAAGAATATGAGCAGATCAAGTGAATGGAACAAGAAAATAATAATTATTATATTTTTATAATAGTGACTTGTAACTGTATTTAAATGAATGACCTCAAATATTTATTATCACTTAAGCAAGGGAGGTCAAAGTCCATTCTAACTTACCTGCAGTATTGCTGGTTGTTAAAAAAATAAAGAAAGAAAAGGGAAAAGGACTTGTTGCCATTCACTTTGCTTACACTTGGCCATGTCACAAAAAAACACATGAGTTTAAAGTCAATACCATTATTATAAGCACTTCCATGACACCAACACTTTTGTCATGATGATCGCTTTTATTGCCAAGAGATTATTAAATCACTACATACTGCAGCTGTACTGTACCTAAACCAAAACAACAGCTCTGATCATCACCATTGTCACAGCTTGAAAAAAGAGGCGACATTTCATCATGCCAACATTGGTTTCCCTGCAAAATGACATCTGATGAACTACTCAAGAAATTCCATACTGATGACATGTCACTCTGAGACCCAGATCCTGGTAGTGCTTCTGATTGGGGTTGACTATTGGGTAAATTTAAATTATTGCATTATTATTGTCTTGCAATAGGTCCATGGATATTGTGATAGTATTGGTATAGTGGAGGTACTACCAAGA
This sequence comes from Porites rus, assembly GCA_964035705.1. Lineage (NCBI taxonomy): Eukaryota > Metazoa > Cnidaria > Anthozoa > Scleractinia > Poritidae > Porites > Porites rus. Next base: position 13,675,973 of record OZ037998.1, on the reverse strand, counting down.
TTGTGTACTCCGGATTTCAAGTGACAGGGATCATCGAATGGGGGCAAAAATCAAAACCAAAAAAACTCCCTAGGGCTTCAAACAAAACCCCCAAAAAATCCCTCAAACCCCAAAAAATCCGCCAAATTTCTGAGCCATAAAAATTTATTCACAGAATTATGCCACCGAGACATGTAGTAACTTTCACAAATCTTTAGATTGCTTTGAATACCCAAAAAATCCCTACTTAAATCAAGCTACCCAAAAAAATATTGCCAAAGTTTTTCAACCCAAAAATATCCTGAAATTGAAAATTTTAAACCCACAAAAATCCTTTGATTATTCCTGTCACTTGAAATCCAGAAGCATGGTGGCATGACCAGTCAGAAGCACTACCCACATCGACAGGTCATCAGTATGGAATTTCTGCGCTCATTTCTTAGATGTCATTTCATGGAGAAACCAGTAGTGGCATTGCAGTGTCATCTCTTTTCTCAGGCTGCCATTGTTACCATCACTAATATCACCATCCAACAGCAGGGACCGCGGAGCAAGGTGAAAAGTGGGAGGGCTGACAATTGAAAATTATTTTTTCATATTGAAAATCTAAAAAAGGAATAAAATCATAGTATTTGATTTGTTTCTGTGTCGCGTGACTTTGCATACTTTATCCAGTATTTGTTGCTCTTTATAGGTCGGCATTAGTGAAGATACCGAATACCGATTTTCATTCCGTCCGGCAAATGTGTTTGCGATCTGAATCACGTCCAAGCTTTCCGTTGATTTCTTATAACAATTAAGTACTGTCAAGTTGTTGAATCGCTGCTGTTTCATGTTCTTGCCATCGAATATTTCATTGATTCGAAAGGAGAAAGACAAAATATAAAACTTTTATCAACTCAAAATAACTACTCACCTTTGTTTGGCTTGAAAAAGCGAGTAATTTTCTTCATTTCGTCTCATAAAACTGATAAAAAACTTTGCTGGATGCTGGAAGTACAAAACACGCTGCCGAACGAAGCGAAGGAGTGGCCAACGCATGGCGTTTGATCAAGGGGTAAGTCGGCCCCAGGGCACAATTACCGCGAAAAGCACAGGAGCCTCACAAAATGCCTGGCGTTTGAAATTAAAGAAAATACAGAGAATATAGCGGAATATAGACGGAAAAAAACTTGTTCAAGTCTTTTTTTAAATTTTTATTGTTTTTCTTTTTAGCACAAAAAGTGGGGGCGGGGGCGCAAAAAAGTGGTGGGGCCGCGGCCCTACCAGCCCCTCCCCCTCCGCGGTCCCTGAACAGCATTGCCTTCATTGCCATCATCATCATCATCATCACATCACCATTATAGCAGCCACATCACGACACCACCATCATCATCATCTTGCCATCATTGGTGCCAATATCACCACCATTACCATTATACCATACACAGCTACAATAAAAAATGATCAACTTCGTTCCCATTGTCTTGGCCAAAAGCCCAGCCTTCACCACCACCAACAACAGAAAAGCCATTATTATCATGATCATAAATAATATTACCCATCCCTGTCCCCTCCAACAACACCATTACATGGAAAAATATTGCATTTTGACTGTCTTAGTTTCATCTTCATTAATTGAGTCACTTTTCTTCCGCACCACTGCTGCCCCAATCACCTTCTTCCCATGCCTCCTATCATCATCACATACACAGCCCCCTTTAACCTTCCTCATCCCCCATGACATGCTTGTCTATCTCAAGGTTTACATCCTCTGGACCAATGATGATTTTACTGTCTGGGAAACTCACATGATGCAAAAACCATGATTGAACTGCTGTCACAACCCTGAGACTAACATTCCAGCATGTTAGCCAATCAGTTCTTCAGTCCTGCTTCTTCCTGGCTCAGCTACGTCAGCTGGCACACTTCACGAACAGCAAGGACGGCTGGTGACTGTCAGTGGACCACTATCAGATGTTTGCTAAACAAAGCAATCTGTCTACAAACAGTGAAACTTTTCAGCTGTGGGACTAACAGATTTTCTCCATAGCTTAACGCCCTCTGGAGCTTTACTATTCATCTTCTTCCTGCATTTCTTTTATCAGTCTTTTTCTTTCCTCAAACTGTCGAAGTTTCATCAGCACAATACTTTCATAATCTTTGTCTGATATGGTGCTCTCTGATGGACAGGGTGACTCATTAAGCTGAAAAGTATGTGCAAAAGTGCTGGTCAGTGACAGTTCGAAGAATAAGGGAAATAAAATCCCTATTAATTAAATATGTGTGTATTTTTTGAACAAGAAAAGTAGCCTGTTGCTTTCAGTTGGTGGTTATCTCAACTCTCGTCCACCTTCTGTAGAGGTGAGTGTCTGGGACAAAGGCCTTAGCTATGACTTGTGTAGGTGGGCATTACCCTGGCCTGCTAGCAGGAGGTTTCCTTCCAGCCTTCAACTACGGAAGTTCCAGAAGTGACAAAAAAACCTTTGTTACTTTCAGATTTAGCAGTCTTCTTCTATCACTACTTTTAGAGGGTCATTACCTTCAGGTGGTCACTACTTTCAGATAGCTAAAACATGTACTGTACATGGGCCATACGAAGCTAAGGTAATAATATGGTGACAAATGTGACAACATCCCAACTTTTTATTTGGAGAGTTATATTTCAGGTTACTGATCTTAACATAAAAATTTGAAAGAGTTCTTTGATTATGGTATTCACCGACGAAAGGATGACATTTTGAAAAAAAGATGTACCTTACAATGTACCTTAAAAAGTTACAAAAAGAACTGTTTTCCATAAACATGATTTTAAATCATACTATTACCTAATAGTTTACAGGGATTATAATTTCACTGACATTAATGTTACACTGTACCTTAGATTCAACCATGGCTTCCTTTGCAGAATTTGATGCTTCAGGGACAGTTTCAGAGTTTGCTTTGTCAGTTGCTGATGTTGGCACCTCCAACCATGAGATTTTCAGAGGGTTGTCAGAGGTGCCTTGCTCATTCTCCAAAGCAACTTTCTGCAACAGATATTTCCATGTTATTGTCTGTCTCATGCTACAACACAGTGGTGGATCCAGGGGGGCCACCACCCCCTCTTATTTTTAGATTAAAAAAAAGGCCAGAAGGGCCGGAAAAATTATTTTTGAGACTGTCCCCCTGCTTATCTCAGGGTCTGGATGACCCCCCCCCCCCCTCCCCCTCCCCTTATCTGAAGGCCTGGATCCACCACTGCAACATATACACCTACACGTCATTGAAATTATGTTGTCATAAAAAAACAACAACAACAACAACAAAGAAAGAAGCAAAATAGGAATTAATTTGCCATGCATATTATTTGATATTGTAATTTTTGATAACCTGTGACAATAAACTATTGCAGTTTATAATACTCCAAATTTATTTGAGTTGAGAGATGAGAAATTGTAGATGTTTTCTGCTTCATTTTTTCTTCAGACCAGATCTGTGAATGTGGTGTGACTGCCTAATTTATTTTTATCTAGCTTTCTTCAATTCCCTCTCTCTCTCTCTCTCTTTTTTTAATTTTCCAATGACAATGTTTTTGCAATAATTTAGGTGTAAATGGCAGATGTCAAAATCATGTCTGTTTTTTTTTTTTCTGAGCCCTAATTTTTTGTGCTTTCCTAGTAAAGTTTGGATTGCATCCTTTTCTTTATCCATTTACCCTGGAACCCAACTCCATAGTAAGGGAACAAGATGTGCAAAGCGAGCTGAGTGGTAGTCTAGGGAGGAAAGGATGGCAGATAGAGCCTTGACTGTGCAGCCTGGCCATCCCCCTTTGCAGTCCATCACTTGGCTCGTTTTGCTCACTGATCAATTTGTTTTTTGCTGTTTCACAATGCTATTTTTTGCATTTTTCCCAATTATTGCGAACCTGGTCCCAGGCTAGGGACTTGTATATTTTCCTAAAGAATAGGTTTGAGGTTCAACTCCAGGGGAGACTATAGCTATAAAAGAATTGCATCAACTTACTGCACTGGACAATGACTTGAATTCCACAATTGCACTTCCTTTCTTTTTAGATGAGACAATCACATAACTTACTTCACCATACTATAAAATCAACACAAAGCAAACATGATTGTATTATTACATAAAAAAGTAATGTACACCTACTAGTTAGTTAATAATTAATTTTTGTGGTATATTATAGCTTTAAAGAGCAACACTGTAGATGAATGTACCGGTAAATATTGTATCAATGATGAACATTATACTGTCGGAGAAAAATGGGAAACCATAGAGAGAAAAATAATAAATTAATAATTATTATTAATTTATGGTTAATGGAGGAGGTTGAGCATGATAGCAAGAATTATTAAGGCCGGGGGTATAATAGATTTTTCTAATAATAATTATTATAATAAAAATTAAAGTGCCAGAAATAAATGTTTCTATTTGAGGTCAAACGCCTGATCAGATCAGCACTGGAGATCAAATTCTTTGAACTGTACTTCTTGCAATCTGTATTAGGTGGTCATCCTGTATTAAGCGGTCACTTAGCCATTTCCCGAGGGTGACCACTTAATACAGGTTCAACCCTACATGTAGTGCCTGGCAGAATTGTTAACCAGTCAAAATTAAGATAGTAATGGTGCATAATAATAAACAATTATTGGATGAGGCTTTTGTGATATCCAGAATAATCAAGGTCGAAGTAAGCTTATCAGCAGATCGGAAGGCCAAGCCTGATAACACGTACCGAGACCTTGATTATTCCGGATATCACAAAAACCGAATCTAATAATTGTTTTATTATACATTGTTTTGAAATAAAATTAAGGACAAATACACCATCGCACAGAACCTTGCTCTTGGAAATCATGCATTGCATGTGCAACCTACAGATTATCAGTTATCTGCTAGCAGATAACTAACTAATCTGTAGGGTGCGCTGATTTCCAAAATTAACTGTAGGATCTTAGCTATTAAGAAGATAGATAGAGTGTACAATGCACAATAACAAAAATTATCAGTTATTTCAATTATCAGGTATTATTATATGACTGGCACCTTTTCAAACAATGACTGGAGAAGCTCTTGTGAGTATCCTCCGTTTAGAAGATCAGATTTCTTGCTTTTCCACCTCACCTAACAATAAGTCAATATTTATCGTCAGTGCTCACATTATTTGATAATTATTCGCACCATTTTAATTAACTATACTTAATGTTATCATTTTCTATAATGGTCATAAAAACAGTAATTCTCATCTTCTTAGTACTGTAAGTACATGTACATTGTTGATTCAAATTAATACAATACACATTTTTTCATAGTAATGATTATCATAATAAACATTAGGGCCATTTATACGAGGAAAAATAAGACGCCTCTTACATAAGACGTGTCTTAAATAAGACGCGAACTGTACCATTTATACGAGCATGTCTTATTTAATAAGACGCGTCTTAGCTAAGCCGCGTGTTATTTTAGACGAAATGTGCCGTTTATACGGAAAGTTTGCGTCTTATTTAAGACGCGTCTTATTTTTCCTTGTATAAATGGCCCTATTGAATCATTCTTTCCAAATCAAGAATTTTTTCTGCTTTGACAAAGTGACAAAAAATTTCATATTCAAAATGAAGACTGTCGGATAAACTGTCTGAAATAGTATTTTTATTTTGCTATTTTTTAAATATCAAATCCGACAAAATAACAAAATTAAAATGTAGTAACTACTAGGAACATGTAAGATGAACATGAGGGTCATGTACCTTCAATTTTGGGGCAACATCTTGATAGGAGGTCTTGTCTAAACTACCTTCCTTCTCTTTGTTTAACTGTTGTTTAAGAAGTTCTTGCTGTTCTTGTAAGAACTTTGATCCCTCCTCTCTAAGCCTCTCAATCTAATGCAAATCAATAACATGAGTTTATTGTTCCATACGTACATAGTGCTGTTACCTCTCCCAGATAATCCAGGAGACTCCAGATTTCGGACCATATCTCCCAGTCTCCAGAATATGGTATGACATTTCCTGGATAATCATCAAAGTTTGCCATTTCTTGTAGACTCAACATTCCGACTATAAAATTTCAAATATTTTGCATAATGTGAGCTATAATAATGTTATCATCGAACATTTCCTCATAAACTCTGGTATTCTATTGTGATATAATAATAATGTGATTGGTGGTCCTCAAAGTAAACCAATCAGGTCAAATGTTACAGTGCCAACAACATCTTTCTCACGCATTTTTTGACAGTCACCTCAAATTCGGGACAATCAGAGTCAACAAGTATTTCTTGTACAAATGACACCATGTCCCGTGCATTATGACATCATCTATCACTCCTTCCCTACCAATTCTCAATATTTGAAGACGTAGGGGGTTGACAGCCCTGGTACAGTGCAAATGACATATAAGCAACAAAAAAAACATTCCCAAGACATGTTGATACAGGTTGTAATAACTGAAAAAGAAATAGGGGCATAGGCTTGTTGTGGTTACCCCATTTAATTCATTATAATGCATGTGAAAAATTGAACCAAGAACAAAATTGAATCACACTGCACTAATAAAACTGTATTTATTCGATTAACCACCCTGGGTGCTTATTAAATTTTTGGACCTTGAGAGTGGGCGTTCATTCGAGGTGGGCGCTTATTCGAGGCTGGGCACTTATTAAATTTTCAGCATTTTCAGCAAGTGTAGTATGTTTATTTTCCAACAAAACAATAAATAGTAATGACAAAGCTCGAAGATGTAACAAGGCAAGGTTCCTGTAAAATTCTTTGAAGAAAACTCCATCTTCGGGGAAGTCTCTTATTAGTACTTATTCAATTTTTGGGGGTGGGGTGGGGGTGGTCGCTTATTTGAGTTTGAGTGGGAGTGGGAGGGAGGTGGGGTGGGGTGGGCACTAGTCTTATTAACTTTTTCTACCTTTAGGATGGGCGCTTATTCGAGGTAGGCGCTAATTCGAGGTTGGGCGCTTATTCGAGTAAATGTGGTATGTACAGCTGTAAGTACGTAATATTTTTGCGCATCTTACTAGGCTGAAATTAATTTTGGGTTAAATTTTACCTTAGGTAGATTTTCCATTTCCTAATGGTTAACCCTATGTTTAGCAGACAAAGGAAACTGAGAATCCAACTACAATCATCGACAAAAGTGTTGGGACAGTTGTATAGTTTGAATGCTGTTTAACACAAGCAAAATTGTATCCACATGCTACTAACAGTGCACATCCCTACCCCCTACCCCCACCCCACGGACAGTGTTGAAACCGTCAAGGCACAGTTCCTTTAATCTCTCAACATTGCATTGGGTACGGAAGGGGAAGGGGAAGGGGAAGGGGACATGGATTTGTAACATGACAGCACTGCTTTTTACCACATTACTTGTGAAATGCATAGAATTGAAGTTATGCTATGACTGTCCCAAGGAATTTTGTCCATGATTGTAGGTTTAAAATAATACTTTAACCTGAATTTATGACCCATAATAACATTAAACAGTGGTATGTATATCAGTAATTTGTCATGGCCTTGCCATTTAAAGCCTAAGTGGAATTCCAGGCCTCTTTTTTATACTTAGCAAGTTCCTTAGAAGCATAATTTCAGTGGAGAAGAGAAGTCTCTTATGGTTGCAGCACTATGCATGTATATCATATTATTCAGCTCACCTCAGCCTGTAAATTTTTGGCAGCCGTTTCATCATTTTCTTTATTAACTCTTGCAGCATCCTCTCTTTGTTCTAGATCTACAAAGCACAAAACATCAAGTTTGTAAGAATGGTGTAGAAAACAAAAGTTATAAAAATTCAAAAATAGGCGTTTCACATTTTGAGGAGGCCATGTCTCGGTCGATATTATGTATATATGTTGCTGTTTCAAGACCATGTCGCTAGCCAGAATTTTTTCCTAACAGGGCCTCATTTGATCTATTCATTCATTTATGCTGGTCTAATGCAAAAGATGTAATATCCTGCTTGAACTTCTTTCGTTTAGCACCTAGCACCTCATTTATCTATTCATTCATTTATACTGGTCTAATGCAAAAGATGTAATACCCTGTTTGAACTTCTTTCTCTTAGCATCTAAAGCCTGTGTGCGTAGTCTTGCTCGTTCTTTTGCCTTGAGAACAGCATCATAAGCAGCCTTAGCTTTTACATCAGTGAGCACCTCCAAAGCCTTGGACAGTTCATGAAACAGTTCAACTGCTGCTGGATCATCTGGATTCTTATCCGGATGGCATTTTAGAGCCTTTTTGCGATAAGCTTTGGTGATCTGTACAAGAATACAAGAAAAAGTTATTAAAATAAAGTGCAATAAATCTATTTTAGTGCCTATTTTTCGATACGCTTTAATTTTGTGATCTGTACAAAAACAAAGGGAAAAAAATAAATGAACTCTTAAAACGTAATTAAATTCTAGCTTATTGAAAGTTTATTTCCACAACTTTATACATTGGCCTGGTCAATGGGAGCCAGGAAGTTGACAATCAGAAATTTTAATAAAGAGAGAGAAAAGGATTATTTAGTTTATTGTGTCTTAGTGGATTAGGTATTTCGCAGATGCCTCAGTGGACAAAATCGTCCCTAAGACTTAAACATGTCCATGGTAAATGCTTCTTTAAAAACATTAGAGTTGAGCTACGTTCATGGAACGCTTACCTAAAATTGCAATAAGCTCAGATTGATCAACAGGGACCGAAATTTGCCCTACCTAGCATCAAAAATGTTTCTCTAAACTTAAAAAGACCCATTAAAGTAATCATAACTAGCCAAATATACCTCTTTTTCGCTACTGTCTCTCGACACACCAAGAATTTCATAGTAGGTAAGTTTGTCCGCCATATTGAATCTTCTTTAGTTACATTTCGTGTACTGTTATATGAAGAATCCAAAATTACATTCCGCTGAAATTCCGCTGACAATTTTCTAGTAGTTCATACCCAGTACTTTATCGTGAGTGATTTGGTCAAAAACAAAATGGAGATTGTTCTCGACGAAGGGGTCCAATTTATTTTGACATTGCAGAAGTCTTGGGATGGATGGGAAAAAGAGATGCTTTTCCTTTCAAAAGTTGGAGACCCTAGGAATTCCTTCCTGATCTATTTTCCTCTTGCGTACCATTTCAATCACAATTTAGGGGTTAGCGTTTTGTGGACAACAATCATCTCGGAGTGGCTGAATCTTATTTTGAAATGGTAAGATTATGGACACATTGGTGTTTTGCTCTGTTAAATCTACAGGTTGTTAAAAATTTCCAGTAAATTCAATAAAATCTTCCGGCTAAACATGACTGAAACATTTTAGGTTTAACTACGTCAATAAGCCAGTAGGCCGTTTGCATTAGTTGATCACGTGATCAACTTTCGTTAAACACGAAAACAGTTCGCTTTTGAAAAATTTTGTTAGCACGAGCTGAAAGAGCATATTAAAATTAGGTTACCTGCAAATTTTCAGCTCGTACTAACAAAATTTGTCGACAGCCAACCGTTTTTGTGTTCACTGAAAGTTGATCACATGATCAACTAACGTAAAAGGCCTATTATGAGTAATCTAACCTTTTAATGACAGCTAGGATCCTGGCTGCTTTGTTTTGAAATTTCTGTCAAAACGAGGTCACCTCCAGCTGTGGTTCCACTCAGGGCAAGAATGCTCAGTACACAACTGTAAAATAGCCTGTTACATGAATAGTGCATGTGCCTTGTATTACAGGGTATTAAGAGGAGATAGGCCATATTGGTGGGTGCATGAGTCTGCTAAGTTGCAAAATGTGACCATTACACAGTATGAACTGACTTGTGAGACTGGACCAGGTAAAGAATAAATTAACAAGAATTGAAACTAATTTGCATGCGTTCATGTTGTTCTCAACCATTATCTTCCTGTCTTGTGACTTAAGATGAACAAGTGATCTTATTACATGACTTGCCGAGCCAGAAAATCAGCTTGTCTTGGAAGACTGAACCATTACAACCATTTATTCGGAGAAAATTTTTGCTGTGAGGTCCAGACATCTGTCCTCTTCACATGTCAGAAGGGACATCCTCTCAATAGTACTATTATGACATGTTTTTTTCAGATGGTCTGCGGAGAGGATCATTATTTTGAATGCATAAACAACTGTTGTTTATGCATTCAAAATAATGATCCTCTCCGCAGACCATTTGAAAAAAACATTTCATAATAGTAAATAATAATATTTTTGGTTGATTAGCCTTTGATAAAGTGATCTTTTTGCCTGAACAAAAATGAATTCAAATGTACCCTGTGCTAGGTTTAAGAGTCCCAGTTGCTGCTGAATGTCTGTTAATCTTCAGCTTTATGTAACATAACAGAGAACGTAATATCTAGTCCTAGTTTTGTTTCCCTCTGGGCATATATCATTATTTGATAATAATACTACCAGTAATTTCCTTTTTTTTTTTTCAGGATCTCCATCAGGCCATTCCATGATCACATCTGCTGTTCTCTGTTTGTTAGTTTCCTGGCTATTAAATTCACTAAGAGAAAACCTTTTATGCAACATGAGTATTTTAGGCAGATTGATTGTTAAGCTGTCATTGTGGGCTGTCTTAATGATAGTTCTTATATTTGTCTCGGTGTCTAGAGTCTTCATAGCTACTCACTTTCCTCATCAAGTCATAATGGGCACAGTAATTGGACTTATTGTGGCATTAATAGTGAAGAATTATAAAACGGTTCTTATAAACATGTCTGGTTCAGTGAGATATTGTGCCCTTTGTTCGTTGACACTAGTTACAACAACCTTGGCATCTTATCTCTTTCTCTCATTTCTTGTCTACAACCCATCCATTTCAGTCACTAAAGCTCAGAAATGGTGCATAAAGCCATCTTACATTCACCTGGATACAACTCCATTTTATGCCATGGTTCGTGATTCAGGAGCGACTTTAGGATTAGGAATTTCTGTAGGAATTGTATCGTCAGCTGTAAGGGGAGGGAATTGGAGAGGTTTACGTGTAGGTGTTGGTCAATTATCACTTCTTTCAGCAAGCCTCAAAGTCATGCTATCAATTTTGCTATTACAGCTATTAGAGGCCATATCTTTGCCAAAATCAAGTCCTTTACTATTTTATGTGGCTGGCTATGTTCGATGTGCATTCATTCCCATCATTGTCATCCTTATTGTCCCAATAATTGCAGTGTGGCAGTGAAGTAATGTAATGATAATTTATGTTTTTGAAATAATGGAATGTCAGATAATAAAATTTTATGAATTTGAAGAATTGGGCATTTTTTTGTGGTTTTCATTTCTTTCAGTATTCACTCTTGTCCCTTAACCCATTCCTTCTTTGCACATTGGATTCTTCCTAAGAGTCAAGCCAGCTACCTTCTTGTTCTGGGGGCTGGGAGAGGGGACTCCCAAATGAATAGAATAAGGAATGAGAAAATTAGATTAGACACCGATTTGGGTGGGGTTCAGGCTTTATTTTAGCACTAACAGAGACATAAAAAAGACTCCATAATAGCAAGGTGTTGACATTGAATGCTGTCTTTGACATGTCAAGGAATAAGTGCGCTTGGTTTGTTTTACATAGATATTATACTCAAAACCTTAAGGGTACAGGAGCTGATTACCCATACCCCTCCTGAGGGTAAAAATATTGCCTTTCTGTCCCATCTAAGCGAGACTAAAAATTAATGTGCAATTTGCACTCTCTTCCCCCAAGCAAGATGACAAACACACTGCCATCTCCTCCAGGCTTCTGGACCAAAATATTATAAGATAGCCTAAAACTAGTACTTAACGATCGCCCACCCAAAACGTCCGCATTATTGCGTGACATTGTGTGCGTGACATCGTGCTTGCGCGGGAGGCTTGGATCGGAATGCTGTAATTTCGATCCAGTGCCTTGAGACGCCTTGAATGGTGCGTCGGTGCTCGTGAAATACACGCAAGCGATGGATGTAAGTAGCCCAAAAGCTTTCTTCATATCCATAGAAACCCTGCTCGAGAATTCACTGCTGTTTGTTTATACTGACACAGGGCCACACGGGTGATAATGAGCGTAAAAAACTGTGGGATGAATTAAGTAGAGGCATAGAACATTCGCGTTTGGTCGTTGTACATTTGACGAAAGGCAACGAAGGTAAGCTTGGACACGTTTTAAAGCTTTCGTTCCCTGACTGTTAGTAATTAACTCTGATGAGTTTGGCAAAGAGAACTAAGATCCATCTATTATCCAGATCGTAGTCTCTTTTCCGTTCATTCTCGAGGGTAGCGCTTTGTTTTTCACATGTGCGTGTTTTTGCGGTTTCAGAGAATGAAGTTCTATTTATAGAACTTATCTCTCATTAGAAGGCAAAAGCTTTGCATGGAATTGAACAGACCAGCTTGCGATGATCTGATCTGATTGTGAGCGATATATAGTCTGCGTAAATTAAGGTTTCGATTTGATAATGACAATGAGTCTTTTTTGTTTAGAGTCTCAAAATCACTACACTTTTAATCCACTTAGATAATAATATTTTGCAATCCAAACAATTAGCATTTTTTACTAAAATTTATTGCGGAAGCTTTTAAATCATGCATTTATGAACAGAAAAGAAAAACGATTTGTAAGTTAGAAATAGCTAATATATCATTGTCTCGACTCATTACAAACCTCAATCAAAATCATTAAAAACTCATTAAATCATTTTTTGTGGTGAAAATTGTTGGAGTCTTAATGTTTAAGTGTTTGCTGCCATTTTGAATTTTGTGGCAAGTGCATAGGCTGAGTTTCAGCCATCTCTGTGAGTTGCAAACTCTCTTGGGAGTTTGGGACTCTTTGAGAGTAGAAAGGTGGTGCCAAAGACCTTTGCCGCATTCTCATAAACAAAGGCACCATCTCAAGACTTGGGTTGACAGATTATGGTGGTTTGTAGTCTAGTACCCAGGTATTGACCTTGTTTCATTGTGTTTGCTCGCCGGAGCAGAATGTGTGATCAACTAACAGTAAACCATAAAATGGCAAAAAACAAGAACTTGTTGTGTTTCATTGTCAGGCTTCGGTTTTAACATTCGTGGTGGAGTGGATCACCCTCATGTTGGCTCAGACCCAGGTATTTTCATAACCACAGTCAAGGCTGACAGTGTAGCAGGCCGAGATGGGAGACTGGATCCTGGCGACAGGATATTGGCAGTAAGCAACCATTTATTTTATAATTTTAAATCAGTTGTAGTTATAGTTACCATAAATGATCTAATGGATGCCCACTCTCAAATAAATGCTTCTTGTATGTTTAATCCCTCCTCTACAATGTTAAGTTTATATTGGATACCCCGAGCTCTGATAAACGCCCCCTCAGGGTGCAAAAAAAGTCAGTTTTACAGCTTGCCAATTAGACAAGCTGTAGCTAGCATGTTCTACCCTAAGGGGCATTTTAACTGGCCCAAAAAAATTTTTTGATGAGCAGGATTGATTACAATAATTTAATTTAAATTCCCCCATAAAACTTTACTTGCCCATTGGGCTGGTTAAGAACAAAGTCTACTAACCCAATAGCAAAATCAGCTAGCCCTGGACTATCGGACACTACTTTCTTTGCATGCTGCCCCGTCTAATAGACACCCCCTATGACAATTACTCCAAAATACTAGGAGTTAGCAAAAAGGAGCAAAATCATTCAATTTATTCAGTTTTTTGACTGATTAACAAGGAGTCACATATTATATCTTGTTCAATGTCAAGTTAAAAGTAAGGATAGGCCAATGTTGACAACACAAAATTGACACTGAATGATGATTCTGACATTTTGAGATTTGAAAGGGTGATATGGATCTCTAGACAGCCTAGAGATAGATAGATAGGTTGGATATTCCTCTATTTTTAAGCTCTCTTGATATTTTGGCCGAAAGCATATAAGTTTTGTTGAGCTTCTAACAGTTACAAGAATAAATGTCTCGCTCTATTAAATGCCTCCTATCTATTAAATGCCCCCTCTTGGACCCCTAAAATTAAAAAAAAAAATGCAGTGTCTATTAGGTCATTTACAGTATTCAGCCATCGCGACCCAACAAGAGGGCAATTCAACAATGCTAAACAGATTGACCATCCACCACAAATAGTGAATGTAAGTGGACAAAGCAGGCTGAGCTAATGTGGCCTTTTATAAAAGATTTTTTTGCTGTTTCACAGCTAAACGATGTTAGACTAGATTATGTGACGCATGATGTGGCTGTCAATGAATTTCGCAAAGCAGATGAAACTGTCTCGTTACTGGTGGAAAAGAATGCTGAGGCTGTACTACTGGTCAGTAAAGAAATCATGTAGTAGTTTTAAGTTTTTTTTGGCTTTTTTTGTTTTGTTTGTGTTTGTGTTTGTTTTTTTCACTTCTATATGCATATATTTCTAAAAGAATGTGTGCATCAAACTTCAGTTTAAAAGGTAATATAAGGGCCTCTTTACATGGAGGTGGGGTCTTCAGGCACATGAGGTAACCTGCTCTAGTGGGGTACAGGTGTACATATGTAAAAAAGTAATCTAATCAATTTTTCTAACCTACTAACTCGAAATCCATGGGATGGTTAGTCTTTAAGGTATTTCCAATCAACGTAAATAAATTTCTAAATTGGACAAATTGGTTCTTTACTCCACAGTCACCACGAAGCTCAGGACTTGACTCACCAGATGTATCCTGGGAAGATGGGCCCATTAGGCTTAATCCTGTAAATGAAGAATCAGCTAAAAATGAACTCTTTGGTCTTTTAAGACGGTTTTATGAATCAGAACTAGGAGCTTTATCAATTGGGTTAGCTATTGGTGGTCTAGCTGTGTTCGTTGCCCTTAGAATATATAAAGCCAGTAAATTGTGACAGTAATGACTAGTCAAAGGCTGTTCTTTAGCAGAGCCCGGTGGCCCATGGCGCCTAACTTTTGTTCTCAGGCGACTAGAAAATCTTTGCTTTTTCATAGAAATCATATGCTAGGCACACTGGATTTCACAAGATCAGAGCACTGGGCTCCCTTTAATTTTTCTTAGAGCACAGCCTTGTAGACTGTCTGTACAAATATTATGCAAGGCCAGAAAGACAGGGCAAAGTCGAGGTTGTTATAAAAATCATACAGTTGAACCTCTCCACAACGGCCACCAAAAGTCAATGTATGGATTATTTGTTCATGGGGACAAAAGAAAATGGTCATTGTAGGGAGGAGGAGGATGTGGAGAGATACCTGTTAGTGGAGGTTCAACTGTATAATTTCTTAGTTTACACCAACTTGTAATAGATATATTTAGGAGAAAGAAAACTTTTTATTGACATGCATTACCATTTCAGGCAGTTCAAATCAGGTTTGTGTAAGATTGAAGCTATAAATGAAGGAGTGTGTGGATTAAGTTAGTGATTCCTCTTCCTACTAGGTTTAACTTCTCCCTTTGATTTTTAAGGTCATATACAGACCCTGTTAATACGGACACTGAGGGGGCCATATTAAGTGTCCGTATTAAGTGGGTTGAATTAATTTAGAGAGAAAAATGAAAGATTTATAACATGACATCTCGGGCCTCATCACTCTCTTATCAAGTGAGATGTGAATAATATTACAATCGCACAAATGCAAGAAAATGGATAATCCAGTCATTAACAGTCTGAAACGTTGTGTTATAAATCTTTCATTTTTCTTCTTGGTTGCTTGTTTTAACAAAACTCTGCTTATAAAATTATAATTATCATTATTATTATTATTATTATTATTATTATTATTATTATTATTATTATTATTATTATTATTATTATTATTATTGTTATTATCTTTATTAGAATGGGGTATGGTTTTCCAGGAACTGATCAATTGGTTGAAGATTTTAGTCTAGACTAGAGGAACTGGGAATTGACACTTGAGAATAAAAATTGAAACCCACAGATTAAATTTTGCCTGCAACAACTTTAATAGCGAAGAAAGCATTGACTTTAGTTGTTTCAGGAAACCAGCGACTCTTGGATAGGGATGGAGTTTAGAAGTTAGTTTAAGCTAGTATAGGATGGCAAAATTCAGCTATTAGGTCTCTTTTTTAGGTCTGCTATAGGCTAAGGGTTCCAGGGTCCCAGCAACACATCCCCACAAAAATTCCTTATTATCCATCATATCATAGGCAGTAACTAGAAGAAAACCCTTTCCTGGCCATCATCATCATCAGTCCCGTCCATTTCTGATAGAACATAGGTCCTCCACTAATGCTCACCATCTGACTCTATTTTGAGTAGTGATGTTTACTGTGTACTTCACACCACATAAGTCCTCTCTTCTCAAATCATAGCATCCTTGTGCATCTCCAAGTGTGTTGGGGCCACCCCTGCCGGTTGCATTCAAGAGCTCTCTTGGCCACATGCTTGTCAAGTTTCTTGGCCAACAAGCAAAAAAAAATCGCCAGCAAGTTTTCTCTTTGCCGAACTGTAAACTTTATGATAGACTTGAAACTACATGTAAGACTGTTTATTGAAAGAACGTGTGAGTGTTATTGTTATTTTATTTTAAGTTTCTGTTGTACTTCACCATTTTATCCAAAGAGTTAAGTGCAGTGGCATGTTGTGGAGTTCTAACTTTTGAGTCTGTGTTCCCAAACCTTATCAGCAGGCTGATTGTAACATTCAAATTCATGAAACTTCTTTTGGATTTGGATTTGGATTTTCTTAAGGTTCTGGAAGAAGACGGTTCAACTTAGAGTAGATTTTTTTCCGTGCGTCAAAATTTGTTCTTTTCTCATTCTCTTGTAAGGAATTGTATTTTTAATTTAAGTTTTGTTTTAGAATTTTCACCCAAATCCATGATTCCCTGATGGTATAAAAACTTCACCAGAAAGCACCATCCTAGTTCTGAGTTTTTTGTAAATAATATTGTTTCATGCACAATGCAGGACACCCAACGACTGTTCGCTGTAAAATATCTGTTCGGAGAAGCAAATATTACCTTGCATTTTCTATTACTTAAGAATGGCTAAAAATTTCTAGATGACAGTTCCATTTGTGTACAATTTTCGAAGCTTATATAGTAAGTTAATTTTTTACATTTCACTGCCAAGGTTAGGCTGTTTTTCGTAAAAAAGGGAACCTAAAGGAATGAGAAAAATTCTTTCTTTAGTAATACGTTAAATTGCTCTTTGTAATTTCGAAAATACTCGAGTTCCCCTGGATGACCGAACAGGTACAATTTTTGTAGAACCTCTTAGAATGCATTTCTAGAGATGTAAATTAAGTACCTAGCCTAAAAAGTGTTTTTAGTGTATTTCGGAGAAAATTGTAGTTGGGTGGCCCTGACAATGTTTGGTAGCCTGCAAATACAGCCATCTCACCTTTTCTTCCTCGCCCCTTAGACATTTCGCAGGAGAGATGTTTGCGCCTCAACCACAGAAATTCCACACTGAACGGTGAAACGTGCCTAGCGGTGAGGAGGGATGGCTGTATTCGCAGACTAAATGTTCAATATTTGTAGAACAGACAAGAGATTCGATAGAATTTAAGAAAATTCATAATATTTTGAGAATAAAGAGGCAGACACTTATTATCATTGTCTTGTGTTCTTAATTTTTCCTTCACAGAAACTAAACTATATGAACATCGATTCCTCTTTTCCCTCTTACTGCAGTTGGATGATCTCTTTTAATTATTTTTTTCTTCAGGCGAGGATCCACACCGCGTTTCCACCGTTTTACGGAAATCGGCCAGACTTTTCGTAATAGTTAAATTTTAAATCAATTTAAAAAATTCTCCAAGTTGCAAGGCTTCATTCAAGGTGAATTATCCTGTCTGAAGGCTTGAAACCCAGGAAAGGGGAATTAGGGAGTTAAAATCTGAAAAAATTTCCCGGGCGAGCATGCCCCGGACCCCCCTAGAAGCCTGCGCCCTTGGCGCTCGTTTAGGAAAACGGTCAGTATTTATCCTAGATCCGCGCCTGTTCTTAACTTCAAGTTTTGTGGTGAGACGGGGACGTTTTCTTTCCTGGAAAAAAATGATAAGTTTATTTTAACCAAGAGAGGAAAATGTAACAGAGAGGAATTCTTCCGGTGTTTGCCGGGATATGTAAATTTCAGTAAAGTTATTTTTAGAGGTTGTGATTAAGTGACGTCAGCACATTTGAATCGATTGTTTAAAACGTCATCAAGTCCACGCACGACTGCCTCAAAGCAAACAATGCAGAATATTGTAATACGTTGTAATGGTGAATGTTGAATTCTCTCTTGACAACACTGATTAAAAGTTTGCGGACCTCTCGGGAAATCAACTTCCGATTAATTTCAAGACTTGGTCTAAAAATACGTTTGGTGAAATTCACATGACCCAAGGGCTAGACTGGGTGCTTCCTTCTCTGTCACGTCATTCTCTCTTGTTACAACATGAAGGGTTGAAAGAATGCATGACATAACTTCAAGGTTCAAGTTGTAAGCTGGGGCTAAAGCCAAATTTACGCCAGTAACCTTTGATAAAGAACTTGCTCTCTCGTCGATGGGAAAACTCGACAGGTAAACCATTTTTGCCATTTTCATTTTTTTAAGAAGCCATGTTTCAATTCTTCCGACTTATAGACCCTTATACAGAAAAAGCAAAACTTCCAGTACGTAAATCTTTCTCATGTCAATGCAGAGTTAGGCTTTAGTACGAACTATTTTGTCTTTCTTTTAACAAGAAAGCTGTCACGAGCTGCCCTGTTTTTATGAATAGTCCGTTAAGCGGAACGCGAGACGAGAAAATGGCCACTTGTGCAACCAGTCACTTCGACTCCACTAGTTCTGACTTTCGAACTGACGAAAAACTGCCCGCATTCGGTCTAAGGATACAGTAAAAACCCGCCATTAAGTACCTGGTATTTATGGACCTGTTAGGCTAAGATTTGCCTGTTAAGCCCCCTCTATACATGAACCTGTGTCGCCTAAAATTCATTGAAACATGTTCATAATTTTCATAAAATCCATATGAGAATTCTGTACAACATAAGTCAACATTCAGGATCCTCTTCGGAGACGTAAGTGCCTTGTCACTGCAAGGAATGTAATGGTATGTAGATTTTATATATGGAAATAAGCTGAGTACCACTAAATGCTCTAACAGAGCTACAATGTATTTTTTCCTCTGAACTTAAGAACCTAGATAGCCTAAATTTATGCTAATTACCATAATATGCAAGAGCGTGTTTAAGCTAACTTGGGAAAATATCCTGAAATGTAGGTTCATAGTCGCGGGTTTTTACCGCATGTCAATCTCGTTCCCAGAGGCCGCGACCGCATGTCTACTCTATAACGGGCAGCTTTTTTCTGTCGACTTGAAAATTCGGAAAAGCTATCTCGTACAGTATTGCACAGGCATTTGGCACAGAGCTGGAACAAGTCTTTCCCATGCGTAGCAGTCGGTGCACGAAGTCCCAATCCTCGTATCTGAATATTTGCTTCCATTTCAGTGGGTTCCAATCCTCGTTCTAACTTATTTACTTCCACTACTGTCTGAACACCTGTCCACAATATGACGAAGAACTGGTGGCAGAAACCTATCCAATTAGTGACTATGCATTTTCGAGACCTGCGCGGCGCAGCTTCGCTCCGTTGCAGAAATCGCCGATATTTTTTCTATCAATAGTCATTATCATAAATTATATTTACTATATTTGTACTTCTTTCGCAGCACAGAATGTAGTGACAATAGCTTCTCCAGATCTCGAAGGCCAACGCGGGCTTGATTCGTGCAAAATGCAAAAACAAAACAGACAACAAAAGCCAAAATAAAACAGAAAACACCTGAGAAATGGCCCACTCATTTATCAATACTATTATAAAGTTATACCCTTGTGACTGTTGAACAGGGATGCACAAAAAAAGCCAGATAAGTCCGCCATAACAAATGGGGGATTCGTACGCGTACAAACATTCTCCGAAGTCCGCATAGGCTACGAAGGCCGGTACTGGGACAGACATTTTGTCAAATGGAAAGGGACATTTCGGTCCGACCCGTGCGACCGGTCAAAGTGAACCACCTTCAAAGGTGGTCCCAAATATTCCGGTCGGACCGAACCGAAATGGTCCCTTCCATTTGATTTCGGACCGAAATTTCCGGATTTGGGCTGAATGGGAGGCGCCCCTTTTAAAAAACAAATTGACGAGGAGTCGCAAACAGACACGAAAGAACAAACCAATCTCGATGCGCAGGAACAATTGCTTTTTGATTGGTTTATGATTCTGTAATTCTGACTGCGACCCCGACAATCTGGTTTTCACCAGGCTGTAAGCGACGGAATCATAAGAAGAGCCGGAGGAAAATCGATAAAGGTCTGATAAGTGTCACTACAATTCCATCGAGCTTAAGTCTCCGCTTACAACTCCGAGTTTAGATTTTTTCTGGGTCATAAGAGCTTTCGATTCCGCTTACGACTCCAACTTTGACTCCCGACCGCTAGACAGCATGGCTAGAGGAAAACTAGCCTCCCAAGCAGACTTCGTCAAGCCCCTACGAACGTCTGCGTGGGAGACTAGAGGAAAAAACAGCCTTTAGACAACACCCCCTGCTCCCTCGACCACCACCCACCACAAAAATGGCAAATTTAGTTTATTTCTTAGCCACTAACCATGTCAGCCGTTGCCACCCACGGCCGGTTTAGCCAGCTATCTTTCTTTTGTCAGATTGCGTTACTACCAGAACGTGTGCACCTTCAGTTATTCATCTGTCTGGTGGAAATGAACTCGCTGGCGGCGAGTTTCAGCCCCAAAATGCCAATTCAGCCCTGCAGGACAAGTGCTGATTTATTAAGCCTCTACTGGAACCATTTGAGCACAATAAACCCTTTCCATGAGTTGATCACGTGATCAATTTTCGGTAAACACGAAAACAGTTCGCTTTTGAACAATTTTATTAGCCGAGCTGAAAGAGCATATCAAAACTCGGTAACCTGATTAGGGAAATTAGAAGGATTTGTATGAGAAAAACAGCTCTTGCCACCCAGTGACGTTTGAATGGTTTTCCATACAAGTCCTTGTAAATGCTAAAATTTTTAAACTGTCGTTAAATCTTTTCCTTACGCATTTAAGGGCTCAAATTGCCTGTTATGAATTAAAAGGAGATTTGAGCCCCGTAAAGCTTAAGACAATATTTCATGACAGTTTTGAAAATTTCGAAATTTACAAGGATTTGTATGTAAAACCATGCAAGCGTACGTCACTGGGTGGCAATAGTTGTTTTTCTCATACAAATGCTTCTAACTTTCGGCGGCCGTTGCAATTGCTACTTTTGAGATATACGGCTGAAAATAACGGCTCAGGTTACCTAATTTTAATATGCTCTTTCAGGGTTGTGCCTAAATAATACCGGTCAGAAGGACAGCCGAGAGTTACTGGAGACGACTTTCCCATTCGGCTGCCTCTCGGAAATTCTCGGTTAATCGAGTAGGGCGTCTTAGTCCTGACTTGTTTGTCGACTTGTTCACTAGCTCGTATTGGAGAAGAAGGGGAATAGTGCGAAGAAAAGTAGGGCTTTGCCATGAGTTTGAAATCCCATTTCATGACCACTTAGAGGTTCGTTTGGAAAGCATTCTTGAATAGAATTGTATCGGATGAGATTGTATAGATTTGTGCAAAAATGAAACTGAAAAAAAAAAAATGAACTGTTTTCGCGTTTACCGAAGGTTGATCATGTACCCACTAAACGGCCCCATATTTGGGGCTTTAATGTGATTCCTTAGTAAAAGAACCTAACATAGATTGTAGATGAAACTTGGTTCACTGATGTGACAAGTCAAGAAGATGATAAAAAAGTAATAAAAAGTGGGGATCACCGTGCTCGTTTTGACGTCACAATGCTGACAAATACGGCTATTTTGGACCCTTTGACAAAAACCGCGCGCAGGCTAAAACTAGACAAAAAGGAGAGATTTTTTCGATGGTGCATGTGGTATCGCACAGAATTTGACTTGATTGTATTTTTTATCCACTTACATACCAGAAAAATGCCTTTTAATGCTCTATTTTGTACTTTACGCTCCAAAGTAGAATTGAATTGGACACGCGCTATTCGACCCGTGATAGCTCAATCCGTACAATTTAGTAAAATTGCCAAAAAACTGAACATAGATTTGGGCCAATTTTTTTCTCATCGAAAGGAAGCACTGTCCTTATTAAAATCATGAAATAAAAAACGGGGGTCACCTTACCCGTTCTTGCGGTAGAGCTGCAGAAAGTGCGCACCAAATGCATTTTCTCCTATGTTTGAGAGAGGACTGGGGCGAGTTTCAAAATAGAATGTATGTGAAAGGGGGAAGAAAGTATCAAAAAATCAGTTTTTACGGAATTTACATCGAGATATCACATTTAGGACACAATGTGATAAAGAAATCGTTTAAATGAAAATCAAAGTGAGTAAGCACAAGTTAAACATCCACTATCGAAGTTCTCCGTGAGGAAGTCGAACTCAGCAACACGCGTACTGCTTACGTTATGCACATTCCCAACAGACTGAGTATCACCTCGGCAAGAAACAACCGCAAGCAAAAATTCCAGTAGCGTTTCTCTTCAGTCAACTTCATTTTAATAATGTTACTTCACATGCTCTTTTTTACGGCGGCCATCTTGTTATGCGCAGTAAGAGATGCGCAGTGCAAAACCAGGGAATCACCTTAACGGATCTTTCTTTTACAGAGCACTCTTTAAATTTCAGGTCATCTTTGTCAACGGTTTCAACCACTTCCAAAGAAGTTTTACGACAGTAAACATTTTATCGCCAGCTGTTCTTAGTCCCATGTGCTTGACAAAACACCTAGTATTACTTCATTGAAACTGGTAATGATGTCCTGTTCAGTTATTGCGTTGAGTTTGTTACTTAAGCTGAGGAAATCTCCATGCAAATTTCTTAGCAGAGGGGCCTGCTGTACAGCTTCTGCACCCAGGTTGCTTGATGTTGAGGATGGTTGTGCTATAGCTGCTCCGATGGACTGATTTGTATTTGGGGCAGGTTTTGCTACCCCTGCTCCTTGCGGCTCATCTGTTGAAGGGGTTGGTCGTTAGACAGGTTGTTGCACCCTTGCTCCTCCCGGCTGACTCGTTAATGGAGCTGGTCTTTGAATGGC
>OZ037998.1:13577988-13647988 GCA_964035705.1 Porites rus | reverse complement strand
TGGCACTCTTGGAAGACTCTCAATTTTTCCTCTCCTTTAATAACCAAACGCATAAATGTTGACCCATTTTCACCTTTGTCTATGTAAAAAGCGTTGGTGGATTCTGCATTAAAGGTGCAGTTCTTTATGCACCTTCGCAAGACTGATTTTTCTTGTTTGCTTAAGCCCGTAGGATACTCGCCATCTCTTAAATATCGTACTATATTTTCATATTGCGTGGAGTCCATCTCGGCACCATAATTCCTGCCAAAAAGGAGTTTCTGCGCCATGTTATTATTCCACTGGGTTCGCGTGATTGGCTGTAACACAATAGTGTGCGGCATAAGTGACTGAAATATCATCTCTCACTTCTAACTTACCTCGACGGAAGTTAATTTGATACAAATGGAACGCGGGGGATACACATATCACTGAAACTTCTCTTACTAAGGGTTTTTTTTTTTTCAAAATACACGCGAAGGTGGAAGATTGTCGGCGCTCTCGGGGGGATACAAATATCAGTGAGTCGGCGCAGAGCTATGTGTATCCCCTTCATTTTTTACTGTTTTCTCTTCTTGCTAAAGGAAATATCGTCGATATCAACTAACACAACTAGTAACAACCAACAATCAAACAACATGCAAAGATGGAATATTGTGGCGCTCGCAGGGGGGATACACATATCACTGAACCGGCACAGAGATATGTGTATCCCCTGTTTTTTCTTCTCTTGCTAATGGAAGTATCGTCATATCATCTAACAGAAATAGTAACACAACTAAGTTTAAGACAGGAATCAAACAACATGCAAAGGTGGAATATTGTGGCGCTTGCAGGGGGGGGGGGGGGGGGGAAGATACACATATGACTGAACAACAACAACAACAAAAACGAGCTTTATTTGCATGACCATACAAGCACATACAGTATTGCCAACGCTATTTTTGGGAATCAAAATTACATCATAGGGCAATTACGTTACTTTGATAATAATTTGTCACAAACATCAAAACAAGCTGAAATATATTTTATGCGCAGAGATATGTGTATCCCCTGTTTTTTCTTCTCTTGCTGAAGGAAAAATTGTCGATTTTTTTATATCTAACAAAATTAGTAACACAACTAGGGTTAAGACAGGAATCGAACTGCATGCATGGGGGGATACCACTGAACCGGCGCAGAGATATGTGTATCCTCTCACTATTTTTTGACTGTTCGAGTTATCCCTTGCTGAATGAAATTCTGTCAGTCATACTTATTTAACGCGACTAGTGACATATAATTATAATCACGTTAGTTAGATAAACAGAGGAACGAGAACGAATGTTTACATCAACATTCGGCCCACAAAGAAGTAAACTCGCCAGAAACAGGTTTGCGATTATTTTGTCTCGAATCGTTGCTCTTTTGTCGATTGTGTTGCTCATAATCTCGAATCATTTGTAGTCCCCTTGACGATGATTCGCAAAATTCACAAAAAAAAAAAAAACCAGAAATAAAATCGACACTTGTTTGGAGGGGTTAGGGGATACACATTTCAGTGGCAGCCATATTGGAGGATATCGCCGTGACACCTGATCATCACAACGTGGATGTCTTGGTTGTTCGTCATTCTGAAAGACGTTAACACATAACGATGTTAGATGTTGTTTTGAGAATATATTAAATGAAAGTCAAGAGAAAATGCGCCATAGAAATGTTTAAGATATGGAAAAAATAAACGAAGTTTTCGCCGATCTTATTCTAAGATACACTGGACAATTAGTAGAATATACAGTCACAGCGATATACAGTAATATATGCACAAACCTATTAACGAAACAAGAGAAATATTTTCACGTAAATGAAACAGAAAAATCAGGCAAAATGTAAATCACTCGAGGTAAAATTTTGCTTTGTGTATGAGCAGCTTCTCAATCAATCAATCAATCACGCTTTATTCGAGTATAAAATCAAACTATACCTGAAGAATCTTCTTCGTCGTCGTTTACTTCTTCGAAGGAAAATTTCATGGTCCCATCTGTCTTCGCTACGTGTTCTTCTGGGGAGAGGGATAAACTCGATTTAGTACATGACCACAAGGCAGAACGCACGAAGAAACTCTTAAGTGGACAGGACTAAAATCTTACCACTGTTGAACGGCGCATCACGGGATTGAGTATTCCTTGGTCCGGTTAACAGGCAAGCGAAAGAAAAAGCTATAGCCTGGTATTTCTCGTCTTCAGGCTTTCCCTCTAACAGCTTTTTAACAATGGGATCCATAACTTTCTATTTTCCGAGCGAGAATGGCGATTCACCGACGGAACCCAAAATTTAAACGCTGAGTACCAGGGAAAAAACCCAGACAGATGAACACTATGACTGTCGCGTCTGATCGGTTTGTTAGACGTTGCGTGGGGTGTTTTGCACTCCGTTGACAGCTGCAAGGTATACCGTAAAATTCCGAAAATAAGCCCCGCGGCTTATATTTTTCAAAGGCCCTTTATAAGGGGCGTATTTTTGGAGGGGCTTATATTCTGAGGGGCTTATAAGCGGAGGGAAATTTGCGTTTCAAAATCGATTGGGCTAGCTTGTACAAGGAAGGAAATTTACCATTTTTGCTTTGTTTTACTTTGTATTCGAGGGCAAATTCCAAGTACAAGCCCCCCCGGGGGGCTTATATTCGGAGGGGCGATTTAACGGATGGTTTTTTGCGTTACGATTTTGGGGGTCTTATATTTGGAGGGGCTTATACATGGAGGGGCTTGTTTTCGGAATTTTACAGTAATTTTGATTGTTTTAATTTCGTGGGATGCCTGTGGCTGTTGTCACTCTCTTCATAATACAAGAATACATCAAAAGTAAGTATCCTTTATTTATTTTCTAGAAAGATTAGTAAAAATAATGTATTTAGCGTTCGCAGACCTCAGTATTTTATTTATCATACAAAGTCTCAACGGTTGCTTTTAACACGACACCGACTCTCTGGTAAGAAAGTTAATTTACATAACACACTCTTAACGGGAGCTTGGCATGCCTGTGGTTTTGTTTGTTTTTCATTGTACGAACAAATTGCCCAGCCAGACAATAGGATCGCGTAAAATCTTAATCGATTATTTCTTCTTCCCAGCCGACCAATGGGATTGTACAAAATCTTTATCGCTTTTTAATCAACTTGCTTCCTCTGAAGAACGTTTCACAACGTGAGATCCTTCGGGGTACTGGCAAGTCACGGGAAGCGACCTAGGCCAGATTATTTCCTTTAAGTTTGGGGTTTTTCCCCTCATGATTATTTTTCGTTTAGGTCTAGTTTTTTCTTAATGTTTTAGTAGCGTCTCTTTGGGGGGACGGGATTTCGGATAGATTTTTCTAGTCGGAGTTCGCCACTTTTTGCCGAGCAGAGTTAAAGGTCAGTTTTTTCTTTTCTTATCGAAAAAAAACTTTTAATTTTCAACTCGTACCCTTGACGATTAGCGGTGAATCGAAATCGCAAAACTATTGTCCTCGTCGAACGTTGAGACCTTGTTCTTATCCAAATCGTGCTACGAAAATAACTACATGGCGATAGATCAAAACAAGATCAACTCCACCCTTCCGACCACTGACAACTATAAATTCAGTCACGACATTAAACCAACCCATACAGGTTACCTACTCATCGATACTCATAACATGACATATCTTTCCGATTTCCCTAATTTTTCGAAAATCAGATAGAACTCCATCATGCTTGCATAGACCAATGCATCCCATGGGAAGGACTGTAGGCCTCTTGTTTTATTATAGTGCGCATTTAGCTGGCATTTTTAAGCAAAAGGTTTGCCTCATTCCAGGTCACGAACGCCGACCGGAAGTCACTCGCGCTAGTGTGAATGTATTGCGCATGTGTTTACGTCCGCGAGGTCAGGCCAGAACGCCACTTTTGAAGTTCAAGATAGAACCCAGGGGGGTTTCTCGGGATTTCAAGTGACGGGGATGATCGAAGGATTTTTTTGAGTACGAAAATTTGGCAAGAATTTTTTTGGGTAGCTTGATTTGAGTAGGGATTTTTTGGGGGGATTAAAAAGAATCGGTAGTGCCCTGGCTGCGTAGTTCTGCGAGTAAAGTACAAACAAACGTGTTTTGCTGTTGTTTAATAGTTAACTACTGTGTCGCTTTACATCGCATGTGTTATACAATAGTCTGCATTGTCCCGTAGTGCCCGGCCGTGTACAAGACTTCAACCGGGATTTGGTCCAGGGATTTTTTTGGGTTTTGCTGGAAGCCCTAGGGATTTTTATGGGTCTTGACTTTTGGCTCCATTCGATCATCCCCGTCACTTGAAATCCCAAGTAACCCCCCCCCCCCCCCGGGGATAGAACGCGAGATTCTAGTTTTCGAAAGTTCGCGTTTGGGTAAGAATTATTCCTAAATTGTTGACCCATAACCAAGGAAAACCCTTCTGCTATTTTTCGGTGTTTTCAGAGACGTAAAAATCAGGTTAACAGTTCCTAACTCAATTTGGACTCGACAGGTTGACCCGGCTAGCTCTGGCTGGCTGCGGAACTCGAATAAGATGGCAAGATTTACGGGATTTACGTAAGATTTACTCAGTTTTAGTCTATGCTAATCATCGTAAAGTGAACTCATATCTTATTTAAGCATGCTTTATCTTCTTGTAACTTCAAGCGCCGATAATCTCGACTGTATGATTTGATAGTTTGTTTACAATGAAAAATATTAAATTAAAATGTTATGACTGCGTGTTTTTGTGCATTGGGTTGATTATTTATATCCTGAAAACGTTTTTTTAGCAAGACGCCTGTCGGGAGCACCCAACGTCAATTTTTGGAAAATATCTGTTCGGAAGACGATTTGAGATCTAGAATTTTCGGAACATTTTTTGTATGCCTGCTTCTCCTAGAATTTTCGAACATCTAAAAAATGATATAATTGCCCATTTTTAACGGATTTTTACTAAAAGTAAACACAGGCAAGACGTCCGTAACTCGCGTTTATACCAAAAACCATTTATATTGCTTAATCTTCGCTTTTCATGCTACAAACGCAGTACGCGATCCAGGCCGAGCGCAACCTTCCTGGCGTCCGTGACCTCAAGAACGTCTTCTGCTTAAGCTCTCTACTGTGTGTTTTGGTCACCGGTCAGGCGCAATTTGCAGGTATTTCTAAGTTTATATAGGACAAACAGAGAGATCAGTCAGGTTTGTTTACAAATTATTTTTGTTTGCGGATCGGAGAGTGGTTTGCGGGAGTGGTTAGATAAAAAAACGCCTAGGTAGTCGGTTTACTTCAATGTAGGACAGGGTTGTTGATCTTATTCTTATCGACTGCAACAGATATCTGAGAATGAATATGAATTATAATGATACATAAAATCGAACAAAAACGTCCGGAGGTCTCCCGCTTTGCGAACAATGAATTTTGAATTATGTAAATTTCCTACGTGCAACCTACTCGCTTCCGATTGGCTTAAAAACAATCAGCTACTGTCACACCTCACACATGCGCACTATCGTGACACAGTCCCTTTAAGTTCTCTTATTAACAAGACGCTGAGGGAGTGATATTTGGGCGTGGCCGTACTACGCGTATGATACTTTGAACATGCCTTATTGCAGCTAAACAGCTGGCATCATATCTTACCAGAGAAGATAAATCCTTTACTCTACTTGTTTGCAGAACCACACAGCTTATACAGGATGTCCCAACAATAATGTTATTATTTCATGACAATGTTTAAAAATGTGGACATTTTCAATGCCGACATGCTTGGAGCCAAACTGCAACATAGGACATAAGTGGTTAGAGCCCGGAGAGTAAGGTTTATCTCAGTTCCACTGATACTGACACTTTGAGAAATATTGGCTGGCAGACTGTGTTTTCTCACCCATCACATTGTAAAGTGTATTCCGAATACTA
Source organism: Porites rus (assembly GCA_964035705.1). NCBI lineage: Eukaryota > Metazoa > Cnidaria > Anthozoa > Scleractinia > Poritidae > Porites > Porites rus. The sequence goes on along the minus strand of OZ037998.1, from coordinate 13,642,111 downwards.
AAAAGGGCAAATAAAGTTCCTTAAGTCCAGTATCCGCAACGATTAATAAGAGAGTAGCACATTGCATAAACTGCTATAGGGCAGCACTGTTTACAGGAACATTGGTAACTATTAACATTTGATATACTACAATGTTCAACATTGCTTGAGAAATGATGAGCTTTAAAGGTGGCAATATGTACACCTTTCAGTTCATATACAGCTACTTCGAGAAAGGTTGTCGGAAAAAGTGCACGCGACAATCCCGAAAGGCATTGTGGGTGGTTTTAAGTTTACTGTTCTTTAAAGAAATTTGAAAGAATTGGTACGAAAGGTCGTGGAAATGTGTTTGCGAGTGCTAAAGGAAAGCAACAAAAGTAGGTTCGACAGGTACAGTGGCCAGAAATATCCTATATTACCTTTCAGGATTGTCGCGTGCACATTTTTCCGACAACCTTTCTCGAAATAGCTGTATACATATATCCTCATTCCTATGTAGAGTCTGAAAATATTGCACTAATTTATGCATGGATGGTATTTCCAACAATACACATGTCCCTTCACTGTGACTGTTATGATACATATCTCTAGCATGAGAATCAAATACTTTATATCCCCCAGCCTCAATAGATAACAACACCAAAAATTGCCACCGTTAAAATGAATGAGTTGTAGTTCAGTGCCAAGAATGTTTCAAATGCTGTACCCTGTGAGTGGCATACACAGTAGTGATACCCCTCAATTCTGGGATCACCATGGATATTACAAGTATAACTGTCACTGTATTCAAGGTGGAAAAATTGCTCAAACACTGTAACCATTCGTGGCAATTCTGTTAACATTAATATAGATTGTAAAAGGTTTTAACCCAGGAGTCATTTCAAAAGTAGGTTGAGTTTGATCGTCCGGGTGAACGTAGTCCTGAATAGGACTGTTGTTGTTAACAGAAACTGACGTTGCGACAACCTGTGCGGTAGTCATCTTCAGAGTCAAAGATTAACATAGATTGTCTTGCAAGCAGTGACAGACTAGAATATAATTGAATACCAACAATCATTATTTGAGTCATATAATCAACTGAAGAGATCTTTGTTATCTTACTGTAAATTAAAGCGCACAGACTCATTGCGACACATTGTTGTCCAGCATTTTCCCCAAATACTGTGACGTTTCCTTGACAGTATGGAGCATGAATTGTTTTTGTAGCATCTACAATGGAGGTCAAAAGTGTTGGGACCTTTCCAGTAATATTACTAAAACTAGCGACCCCTCCCCTCCCACCCCAAACAAAGTTGAATTTGGAGCAAAATGGGTATAAATGAGTGCTTTTTTTGGCCACAACATTGCTAGGGGAAATGGGGGGATGACGGGATGAACCCAAGGCCGAACAAAAAATTGTCCTTAGGAGCAGAGTCCTACGGAACTATTGCTTGGAAGGGCTTTTTCAAACAGTCCCAAGTTCTTTTGTCCTCCATTGTATATAAACTGAAGGTCCTGGAGTCTTCTCGATATCAGTACAAAGCTTAAATTGGCCAAAATTAACCCGGTGATTCAAACTGTTGTAAGCACTATAAAATGGATAATTACATGTACAGAGGGGCAAATTCTTACTTAAAAGCCTATTTGGATATCTCATTCCACCTAAATCTCCTGTGCTTTGATGTTTAGACGACAGATACACCTTCCCTCGTTTACGAACTAGTTTTGGAGTTGTCCTTTGAGTAAAAACCTCACACTGTTACAGTTACTTCTGTACCTGTTTAAGTGTAAACCTTTCTATTTTTAACGTAACAATGAACTTCAGACGACAATGGTGTATTTTTCCGAATACCCTTCCATAAAAAAAGCCTCACGTTCCGTGTTTTCTGTAACAAAGATTTCGATTTCTTTATCGGTAGTCTGCTAGGTGTACGATCGCGTGGAGAAACATGACTAACCTTATTTAAACCGACGGAATTGTAAGTTCTGTTATAAATAAATTTTCCAAGGCGAGACCTCAATTCAACTTCTTTTATTTCCTCCACAACACAATTTTCCTTCTGTTCAACTAGCTCATTACCTTCTCTTGTCGTCACCTCGCTGCCATCAAAACACTCTAACACGAATTTTGCTCATAATGCAAAATCCCGACGCACAGCATCATACATATACCGCGTGACAATATACAGAATTAGATGAAAAAACACAACACGCAATAGAAAAACAAGCACATTAACCGTCACCCTACTAAACAAAATTGGAATAATAAAAAGAATTGTTACAGTTATCACAGTATTCCCAAAAGAAGCCTCAGTCCCTTTTGGTTTCATTTGTTGACAATCGTCTCTTCCTTCATCGGAACAGATTTTTATCACAGGCGACTCGTTGTGTTCCGCAATGCAAAAATCAAGATCACTATTGTCACACTGATAACCAGCTACTCAAATCTTGCGACTCTCAAACTTGTTAAACATTCCTCTGTTCAAACTCTTATCAATTTTACACGTACACTCCTCATATTCCGATTTGTTATTGCGTCTATGGGGTCTACGAGTCTTTGATGTCATTGAATGTCTTGATAGTTTCCTTTGTTTTTCTTTGAGTTCGCGGACCAGCCCATTCCGAAAACAGTCAGTGTTAGTTTTTAGTGTGGGCCTACTGTGAACAGTGTGTGCATCTGTAAAATTAACCCGGGATAACATAATTGAACAATATATTAACACGTTCCTCGAAACGCCGTTGCTAAATGTTATCCAAACTGCTTCTTACTGCTGCTTCAAAAAATGTCGGATCGAACGAAATCCAAATCGTCCCTTATTGGATTATCCACTCGACCTAACAAAATCGACCAATCACAAAATAAGGAAAAGAAAATGGACTTAAAATAAAGAAAACAGCAAATTCAGATGACCTCCCAGGAAACATGCAATTAAAATTCTCTTTTCAAGAATGGTGCATTTCGATCCTCTCGTCAAAAAAATTTCAGACGCCAATCATCTTAGCAGACCTCTTAGGAAACGAAAGTTTACTTCAACGGTTTCAAAAGGTCATTGTTTGTGATTTGTGATTGGTGGATTTCGATCCGTTTTGTGAGTTTCTGTGTTTCAAGGTTCGTTGCTTGTGATCTTATTGTGACCAAAACCCGACGTTAATATTCCAAATATTTTTGATAGATTTCATCCCTGGACTTCAGACTTCCAAATTTCAACGAGGTAAAAATACTGAAGATTTATATTAACTTTTGAGATCGTAAAAGTGCGATAAAGTTCTGTGCCGACAGAGCTTTCTTTCCCACATGCCTCTTACCTTGTACAAGACGTTCGCATGGCAGACATTCGCCTCGCTTCGCTTGTTTACTTGCCTTGTTTACCTTAGCACGTATTGCGTGCCTATTGCACGTTTGCGTCAAAACAAGCCGTTTCCATTACTCTATTTGGGCCACGCCCAAATAATAGTAAAGCGTATCTTAGTTCCATTACACGGTTTACACACAGAGTTATCAATAAAGTTGCAATAGAAACAGGTTTTCCTTGTACCGGTACAAAGAAAACCTGTTTCTATTGCTACCTTATTGATAACTCTGTACCATACCCCTACCATAAAAGAAACTGATGGGGGAGGGCAGGAGGTGGGAGCCTATTAGAAGGGGGCACTTGTATGACAGTTTGACCAAGGAGGTGGGAGCTTATCCGGAGGAGGGCGCTTATTAGAGTGTTGGCGCTTATTCAAGGAAATACGGTACGTCACCAATTTGGACTGTATCTTGTACATGTGTGGGATAAAATCTTTTTTACGTCAACTTGAACGAAGTAGTTCGCACGCACTAATAGGCGCTAAAATTTGTGTGGGATGGAGACGCCAAACGCCATACCCTGGCCTGCAGCACGTCTTTGTATAGGTCAAATAAAGAAGTGCCTTTCCCCACCTCTCAGCTTATTCTAATTTTATCTTATTTCTTTGGCAATAGATTATAGGGTGCCTCTTTATCAAAGAGCAAATATCCGAATTTGGTACCAATAGCATATACAACGCTGACACTTTTAATGAGATGACTTCCACCCCTCATGAAGCCCACTATCTTCTGGGTTCAGCAATGGTATATACCAAGGAATGGTAGCCGGTGATCCTAATGCTGTGTTGCTATTTCCGGGATGGCTTTTTCGGCGCATCGAATTTTGATGATATAATAAAGATGATGATAATGAAGTTGATGATCATGATGATGATGATGATGAAGATGATGATGATGATGATGATGACGATGATGATGATGATAATGATACTGAAGAACGTTGCTGATGATGATGATGGTGGTGACAATGATGGTGATACTGATGATGTTGTTTATGATGATGGTGATACTGGCGATGATAATGATAATGATGATGATGATGAAGATGATGATGATGATGACAATGATAATGATAATTATGATGATGACGATGATGATGATGATGGTGATGAGGAGGAGGAATAGGAGGAAGAGGAGGAGAACAAGGAGGAGGAGGAATAGGAGGAGGATTATGATGATGGTAATAAGTCCTTTTACTTCCTCATCTTGGTTTCGTCACTGAGATACTGAGAGTTTCGATACTTTGTCACCTATATTCAACATTATGCTTTTGTCATCATCTTCATCAACATCATCATCATCATCATCATCATCACTGTCGTCATCTAATCAATGGAAAACCCATAAACTGTACAGCTTCTGAATAACATTTGTGCACATTACCCTTTTCTTAGGAGTTCCTCGAGGACGTCTGATTGTCCTAGATCTAGCGGCAGCTATCTACCCTTTCTGGTCGCGCACCGAATCGTTCTATGGTCAACCGTTTATTTGGTGTATGTTGCAAAACTTTGGTGGAAATTTGGGTCTGTTTGGAACAATACAGAGCGTCATAGCAGGTAACGTGCTTTATAATCAAAGAACACTGTCAGCTATTGTAATATGTTTAGGAGAAGGTAACTTCTAACCAGGCGTTCAAGAAAATCTAAACCAAAGGACACCAGTAAGGTTTTAAATTTTGCTGTCTTTATCTGTACAGTGATAAAGTTGAATGTTGTTAAAGAAGCTATCCAGAGTTCAACTTCATGACCTTTCATTACCAACTTTCATTTGTTTGTAAATGCAAAAACATTATTTGACTTCACTACATATTTCAAGGAAGTAATCCAATACTACTATTGTCAATTCAGTCCGGTATCCGCTTAATAGAGGTTTTTAACAATAGAAATTAGCCAAATACAACTTATTTTAGTGCCCGCGTCCGCATAATAGAGGTGTCCGCTGAATAGGGGTTCGTTATAAAGGGAAATATAAGATGTTAATTTTTGGGACCCGGCTTAGTTTCTGCTTAAAAGAGGTGCCCACTTAATTGGGGGTCCGCTTAATAGAGGTTTCACTGGACCTTATTAGTTGACCGCATTATGGCTCAGAAAATGTTAAAATCTTTTTTTTTTTTTTATTTATTTATTTTTTATCTTTAATAACATTTATTCAATCAACAATCAACAATCGAAAATACTTACAAACACTACGATACTTACACTACTTACAATACAATATTTAGAATACAATAGACTAAGGTACTTACTCTGTTTACAATGTAAAGACTTACAATACTCAGTACTTACAACACTACCTACTCACTACTCATACTACAATGCACTATTTACAAGCAGTTCTAATTAGTAATTGTACTTCAAAACCAACATTTACAAAACCAAACATTCACGGTAAACGCACTTATATCTTAGGTGTCTTAAAGAGGCAGCGATTGTGAAGCAAAAGATACACCAGGTTAATGCTGGAGAAAATGAGCAGAGGATCGAGATATACAAATGTATACAAAATCAAAGGCTTACTGAAATAAGGAGCTCACATTTTCCCATTTTTTTGGTAAAATGGGACCTGCAGTGGTCTCTATGTGGTAGAATGATTTGAGGTATTGCAGGAAGCCTGCTATCTTTGGCGAGGTTTCCCTTCTTTTGCTAATCCAGATGTAATTTCTGGCTAGAAGGAAAAGGAAATTAATTTGCTGGCAGTTTTTTGAAGAATCCGGCTTTAGACCAAGTGCAACAAATATATCTAATGTGTAATGTTCCGGTGTAATGTGGAGCAAAGTCAGCTTAAGAGATAAACTATGCCAGAAAAAGGCCACTTTAGGACAAGACCAAAAAAGATGAAGAAGTTTCTCCGGTTCATTATTACAAAAAGAACAATTTGGGTTGTCTTTTACGCCAATTTTTGTTAAGAAGTCGTTCGTTGATATTCGTCTATGTAAAAATTTATATTGGAATTCAATAATTCTTGTACTTTTAGTATATTTAGCGGCCAACTGGTAGGCTTCCTGCCAATTAATCGCCTCCACATCATTTTCGTTGCAGTCTTTTAGCCATTTCTGTTGACTATGGGGTGGTAACTTGCATTTTGTAGAAAGCAACTTGGTGTATACAAGTTTGCTCGCACTTTGGCATTCTGTTAATCTTACTACAAAGGTTTCATAATTGTTGCAGTTTTTGATACAGTTTGTTTTACATGTAGTCCAAAGAGATTTTAGAGCAGACACTAGTCCGGAATACTTTAAAAGACAAACTTTGAGGCTGTATTTTTGCTGCAGCTCAGCTAGTGATAAAAATTTGTTATGTTCATCTTTCAAATGTTTCACTTTCGTAACGCCTCGATCAAACCATTCACGATAGAAGACGGGGCAGTTATCGATTCTAATGAGTGAGTTGTACCATAAAGTTTGTTCAAGAAATTGTTTCTCGGACGTTATGTTTTCATCAAAATTGACTTCCGCCCAGATTGAAAGTATCTCTTTTATAAAGTTATTCTTAATCTTGAGATTCTCAATGGTATCTTTCTTGTTTAAATTACTAGTGAGGACTATTGTGCCTCCAAATCGCTCTAACTCTATATCAAAAAAATATTTCCATTTTCCCTGGTTCTCTTCATCCAGATATTTTTTAATCCATGTAGCTTTCAGGGACTTGTTAAAAGACTGTATGTCTATCATTTTAAGTCCTCCGTTAGCATAATCGTTTGTTATAATGTCTCGTTTGATTTTATCTCCTTTTCCATTCCAGAGGAATGAAAAAAATAACTTGTTTACTTCTTTGATAATTTTCACATTTGTATGTAAAGGTGAGAGCACATAAACGAGCTGAGAGGCAGCCAGACTTTTTAGGACCGTTATCTTTCCAACTAGGGTAAGTCTACGGTATTTCCAGCAGCTCAAAACATTCCGGACCTTATCTAGTTTTTCATTATAATTTAAAGTTGCAGTTGCTTCCGGATCATTTGAAAACCAGACACCTAAAGCTTTAACTTTACACTTCGGCCATTTAAAGTTTCTTCCGACAATTGATATTTCATCTTTGTTACAATTTGCCCCAATCCAAAAGGCTTCTGTTTTTTTGTCATTAAGTTTTAAGCCAGAGACTTCATAAAAATCGTCCAGTGTTTTGAGAGAGGCTATTAACGATTCCTTTGTTCCATCTAGTATAAGAGTTGTATCGTCTGCATACTGACTTAGTTTTATTTCCTTACCGTTTACAAAGATCCCTTTAATACTTTTATTTTCACGAATTGCCTTAGCTAAAACTTCTACTGCCAGAACAAACAGATAAGGTGAGAGGGGACAGCCTTGCCTTACACCTCTTTGGATTTCAAAAAAATCACTCGCCCAACCATTATTCAAAACGCAGCTTTCTGGGCAGCAATAGAAAAGGTTTAGCCATTTTAAGATGCTACTACCAAAACCAAGATGTTGAAAGGTTTTCCTAATGAAAGGCCATTCTATCGTGTCAAAAGCTTTTTCAAAATCTAAAAACAAAAGTAATCCTGGTATATTGTTTTCTTTAGCGTAGCAAATAACGCTATCGATAAGGCGGATGTTTTCTCCGATAAAACGACCTCTTATAAAGCCAGTCTGGTCGTAATTAATGAGATCAGGGAGGAGAGGTTTCAAGCGATTAGCAATTGATTTTGCCGCTATTTTATAGTCGCTGTTCAGGAGGGTTAGGGGTCTCCAATTCTTAATAAAGAACGGTTCTGCGTCTTTCTTAGGGATAAGTTTGATAATTCCTCTTCTCTGGGTTATTGAGAGTTTTCCAGTTTCATAAGCGTAGTTCAGTGCGCTAATTAGGGGCTGGATACATCTTTCCAAAACACTTTGTAAAATTCGGCTGGTAGGCCATCGGTCCCAGGGGTCTTTTCTGATTCCATATCTCTTAAAGCCTCAAGGCACTCTTTTTCAGTTAAAACTCCTTCGCACGAAGTTAATTCATGTTCGTCAATGGCTCTTTCATCACCACCCTCAAAGAAAACAGTTGTACCATCTTGGTTGTATGTGTTACCTTTGGATGAGTAGAGATTTTTATAGAACGCCACACATTCAGTTAATATTCTTTTATCCGAGGTGACAAATTCGCTATCGTTTATTTTAATTTGACTTATTGTCCCTTGCTTGTAGTGTCGTTTTTCTAAATTAAGAAAATACTTGGTGTTTTTCTCTCCTTCATTATACCATTTAGTCTTAGATCTCAAAATTGCGCCTTTGGTGCGGATTTCAATTATCTTTTCAAGCTCAAGCCTGCTTTCATTCAATTGTTCCTCCAGGTGTAAGGAGTGCATTTCATCGGAGTTTTTATTATCGAGATCCGCTTCTAATCTGGCAATTGTTTGTTCCAGAAATGTTTCGCGTTGTTTAGCTTGCTTTGTTTTGCTCTTGGAGTAGCGGAGCGATTTTTCGCGCACTTTTAGCTTTATCATTTCCCAAAGAAGTGAAGGATTTACCGATTCGTCATTTTTGTACTCATCGAGTGTTTCCTGAATCGTTGTTTTAATTTGGTTTACGTAATCCAATTCAGTTAAAAAAGATGTGTTTAGTTTCCAGAAACCTGGTCCACGTAGATTTGAATGTAGTGATAAGCATAACGTAGTCATTGAGTGGTCGGTTTTATAACCTGGGACGATATCTGCAAGGGTCGTGATGTTAACTGTGCTTTGACTTACTAGAAAAAAATCGAGCCTACAGTGTACTTTTGGATGACGTTGTCTCCAGGTAAATCTACTAGTGTCTGGGTGTAGAATCCTCCAGACGTCTACCAGATCTAGTTTCTCAGAGAATTCTTGAACAACTTTAACACTATTTTGGTGAGTTTTAGTAAGACCACCCATCTTGTCCTTCTCTAAATCCAGTACAAGGTTGTAGTCGCCTCCTATAATAATATCATCACATTTGAAATCTGCAAGGTGATCAAAGAAGTCAAGGAAGAAAGTTGGGTTGTCTTCATTAGGAGCATATATGTTCCCTAAAGTAAAACACTTTTCATTGGTTTTAATGTCGCAAATAATAAAGCGTCCTTGGGGGTCAGTGTAAGTTTTTTCTATTTGAAAATCGAAGTTGTTGTTGAAAAGGATGCATACCCCTGCTTTATTGCTCTTATAAGTACTAAAAATAGCTTGATAGCCCCATTCAGCAGACCATACGTGATTAGTATTTTCAGTGCAGTGGACTTCTTGTAGCATATATGCCGAGTAATTTTTTTTGCGAAGCCAATTAAACACCTCTCTACGCTTTGTATTGTCTCTTAATCCCCTGACGTTTAGTGATGCTATTGTCAAAGCCATAGATATTCTCTTGGGCAGCTTTGCAGAGGAAGCCTTACATCACCTGGTGTCAAAGCTCCACAATCGCTGCACGGTATGATAGGAATTTGTACTAGGCGTTTACTTCTAAAACAAATGATTAAGCTATTAAAACATAGAAACCAAACAGAACATGCACAGATAAACACAACTAAATAAGAAACCTCTTCGTAAAGGGACATGGGGGGGAAGCTAGGACTTTTACCTAGAATCTTACAGACAGATAAGAAAAACCGAAGCGCCATCTGTTACGAAACCTCTATTCCGATCGCCTAAATAATTATCTAGCAATTGATAATAACGGGTGGCAAATGTGGTCAAACGATACTAACGTGATCTTGGTTACCTAATGAGTAATGACATGATGAAGAAGCATTCTCACCTATCCTGGTATCTCGAGAGGTTTACCAACTGGCCAAATTTTACCTTTTATCAAGAGCTTATCCGGTTGTGCCCGACTAAAAGATGCAGGGATGTTATTTTTCCTAGCTTCTTTAAAAGTGTCCATTTGCTTTCTTCTTCTTGCTACTATTTCGTAGGGTAGATCTTGATACATTTTAAATCTGCTTCCTCGCAAACGGGAGCCCAAAGCTAGAATATCTTCACAGTTCTTATAGCGGAGGAACCTTGCGATAATTTGCCTGGGCTTTTCTTCCTTCTTCTTTCCTAAGCGATGAACCCTCTGTATTTCAACGGTGCTTGCATCTTTGTATCCTAATTCCGTCTCGAGGAAGGTGCGAACAACTAATTCAGTGTCTTCTTTGTCTGTTTCTTGCACAATATTTTCAAAAATTATATTTTCCCGCCTCGAGTAGGCTTCCAAATAGAGATTCTTGTCTTGTACCTCTTTAAGTTTAGCTTCTAAAACAACATTTTTCTTCTGCAAATCGGTTAAAGCGAGATCTGTTTTGTCCTGGTAAAATTTTAGGCTCGCTGTCGAATTCTGCTGTTGCTTCTCAGCTTTATTTAAGTTTTCTTTCAAGTTCTCAATGTCGTGGCTGGCGGTTGTTTGCGAATATTCCAGCTTCTGTATTCTTCCTTCCAATTTTTGAAGGGACGTTTGGACTTCATTTACTGTTGTTTGGATAGCGTCTAGCTTTTCCAGCTTTCGATTTATCTCCTCCAAAGCTTTATGAAAACCTTCGGCCATGTTCAAAACCGTAAAGATTTCGTCTTCAACCTCGTGCTCCTCGACTTCTTCAGGAGAGTTTACTTCATCACTCCTCGCTTTTTTTGCTTCTGGTGAAGTGCTCGACTCCTCTGAAGAGGAACGCTCGCTTCTTTTCCGTTCCAAGATCTTTTTCAACAGTTCTTCCATTTACCACCCGGGAAAAATAGAATATGTGGCGGACGGATCAAGGACACGTCTTACGCCATTGCTACCCAGGCCCCTAAAAGCAATGTTAAAATCTTACCCTAAAATAGGACGTGTTGGATTGACATCCGATTTTGCTCTTCAGAAACAATCATATTACCTCTTCGTTGAAATCTATCGGGTGTTTTTGATGACGTCATAATCATGTTGTTGTTCTGTTGTTTCAGGGCCGGTTGAAGCATTCAGCAGCCCTAATAGTACAATGATTGGCACGGGCTTAACACTAGAAGGGATAGAGCAAAACGACATGATGTATGAGCTGATGAACGAAATGGGTTACAGGATAAAAGCCCTGAATTCTGTGGAGTTAGAGGAGTGGATAAAAAACTATGCACTTCGAAGATATGGCGGAACTAACGATAACATAGTGAAGGCATGGAAGTTGCTTATCCACTCGGTCTATAACTGCACATATTACTGTATTGGTTACAATCATCGGTCGGTTTTCGTTAGGAGACCAACTCTCAGGATTGCAACACATATATGGTACAACCCGGAAGATGTGTTTAAAGCATGGGACGCACTGGTCGCGGCGGCTGAGGATTTTTCCCACTCGAAAACATTTCGGTAATTTATCGTAAGACCCTGCGTCGAAAATAACTTACAGTTTCTAAAATACTGAGAGGGAACCTTGTCACGCTGGGTATTTTTTTCAAGCTGAGCGGCCAACAGATTCAGTGGGCGCGTGATAGGCACAAACATTTTTGGAATTTCCTTCCTCTAAAGGCATGTTAGTGAAAGTAATACAGGCAACAATACTTGGTTCCAGGAACATTTTGGACTAGGCATTTCTATGGGTACCAGTCACGTGACCCACTAGTGGCCAATTAAAACATCAAAACTCCAAAAAGTTTCTCCTTTAAAAGTATGTAACGCAATGCCCGGGGAGGGGGGGAGGCACTCAAGGGAAGTTTGGGTAGAGGTGTGCCGCCGAGGCCTGCTAACCCCGACCCTGTTTAAGACAAAAACTTCTCATTTCGCTACCCTGTTTAAGACAGGAAACACCACTTTCTGCTTTCTGACCCTGATTTGTTTTGTTTTGCATACAGAATTAAGTAATTTTTCACACTAAAATATTAGAAATAGATATTTAGGAAAAAAAAATGTTGGTATTGCAAATGTAGACCGCTTATCGCATGTCTTCACACTCTTTGAAAGGCTTCCAGTCCAAAAACACACCCTGTTCAAGATGCTTAATAGTGAAATTGTATACCCTTTTTAAGACTCAAACCTTGAAAACCATACCCTGTTCAGCGGCACATACCCGTATAGGCCAAGTAAGGGAGTGCCTCCCCCGGGGAGCAAGTGAGAACACATTACTATAATTCATTGGCTGCTCGATATCTGAGCCAGTGCACACTTTTCCTTGTTTCTGCCTAATGAACTATTGATGAGTTTTTAAATTAATTTTTTTTCAAGATATGACCTTGTTGACATCACAAGAGAAGCATTACACCTTCTAGTGATTCCGGTCTACCATGACCTTGTACGAGCCTACAACGCCAAGTCGGCTTTTCAAGTTGCCCAGGACCCGGTTGCATAAAACGTCCGTAACAACTACGGGTACACGTACGTGCACTCGTAACTTAAGTCAGTTGCATGAAATCACTTAAGTGGTCCACTTAGGGAATTCACTTAGGTGGTTGCACTTACGATTTTCGTAAGTGTTCACTTAAGCGTCGTTTATGCAACAGAAATTGCGGGTGTTGCATAAAACTTTTTTTACGGGAAAAATAGCACGTAAATTTACGGGACCTATGTAGGTCCCGTATCGTCACTGTTTTTACTAAATTTAACGAGATCTTTTACTGAGAAGTGAAAAAAAGTATTTTTCTTCACGTAATTCGTTCTAATGCGCTTTGTTAACCTCTGATGTACACTTTTGTGAAAAAAGAAGAGGAACTATCATTTTCAGTAGATATTGAAGAAAAATAACGTTTGCATGCAAATTTCATTTTTTGAGAGGCTTAAAAGTGTTGGAACGACTTTTAACTTTCTTTACACTCTCCGATGGTTAGCTTAAAAAAAAAAGGGTGAATCGTTAATAAAGCACTATATCAAAGTTACGTGTGCCCTTAAGTGAGCCCGTAAGTTACCACGTAAAACAGAAACTTACGAGAGTGCTAAGTGTGTTCCATGCAACACCCGTAAGTGTACCCATAACGGAATTCGTAAGTGACCTACTTAAGTGAGCACTTAAGTGCAGGTTTTATGCAACCGGGCCCAGATCGGTAGCAAACTACTTAACATGTTCGATGACCTGGACAGCATACTTCAAACCAATAAGAAATTTCTTTTGGGATGCTGGCTGGACTCCGCCAAAGCCATGGGAACAACGCCAGAAGAGGTCAAGCTTTACGAGTATAATGCGCGCATTCAGATCACTCTTTGGGGACAAACAGGGAGGATTAATGACTACGCCAACAAGATGTGGAGTGGCTTGGTAAAAGGCTATTACAAACAACGATGGAAGCTTTTCATCGAAGAGCTTGTTCTTGCTGTTCGCCAGAAGGTGAAGTTGGATAATAATGAGTTCGCTAAAAGGTTACTTGAACGAGAGACTGCTTGGACGCAAGGTAGAGAAGAATACCCTTGCCGACCAGTGGAAGACAGTGTTGAGGTGGCGAGGTTCCTGCATAGCAAGTACCGCTTATATTCACGTCGGAGAAGGATTGAGGTGGTTTGTATTAAGGAAGATTAGGACGACGGCTGCAAAGAACTTTAATATTTAAGGTATTTTATTTGTTTTGAAATATGGCAAAACAATAAACTTAAACTTGAGCTTGATCCCGGAAACCAACCTCAAGAAAGTCGCTGAAGTCTACCTACAGTCTCAGCGATCCGTCGTTCAGTTGCAGCTATCGTTGCAATTGACGTGGAACAGTTGTGTCGTTATTATTATTATTATTATTATTATTATTATTATTATTATTATTACATGAAGCATTATAAGGTCTGTGCCCTTTTTTGTCTGTTGCCAGTTGCGCCGTGACTTCGCCTGACCTACAGCAGGCAGAGGTAAAATGTACGATCCAAAAACCTTCTTTCATGGTTGTTTTCAAGGTATAACTTATTAATCATGTTAAAATGGCCCAGAATTTTTCTTCAGTTTAAGTAAAAAGATCAGAATTTTACAGAGACAAAGTGTCTCGATTCGTGTACGGTACCGCAAATGATCCCCGACCGCAAATGACCCCCAGACTGCAAGTAATCCCCAAAATGGACCGCAAATGATCCTCGACCGCAGATGATCCCTAATTTCGACCGCAAATGATCCCGTGAAAAGTTGAGGAATGGAATGGATTTTAGCCACGGATGAAGAACGGTGCCGAGTACTTGAACAACATGTAAGACAATGAAACAAATGAAAAATCCATTATACTCGTACTACTTCTTTTGGCAATTAAGGTTTCGTCGCCGTGAAAATTGAAGAAAGAAAGGACGTCAAGCAAGAAACTTGTCTTTTTAGAGGAGCTGAAATTGTCTGGAAATAGAAAGCCAGACACCTTGTACATAGCAGGAGCCTGATGGACAAATGAATTGTTTATTTTAAGAACATTTTATTTTATTTCTTTCCGAAATTTTAAAGTACACTTCAGAGACCATCACGGATCTATACTGGACCCTATATAGACAGAAGTCAAAATGCCGGAAGTACGGAAATACGTTACGACTTCTGATTATCGCTCTGTGCCGGGTTTCAGTTAACGTTTCGAAATATATAGCAGCTACGTACAGCTCATGAAAATGTTGCGACTTTTCATGTGGACGCTGTCGACGCTAGCGTGTGTATTCATTCCGTGTGCCTTTGCCGCTGGAGAGAGTGACCAAGAAAATCAGTAAATAACAAACGAAAGAACCAACAAGCGGATATTCTGGTGCTTGTTAATAAAGAATATTCCTATTGAAGGGGGTTCGCAAGTGAGTGAATTTTTCTCTTTGATTGGTCCGATAAGTTTCTGTTTTCAGAGACTATCGCGGTTGCAAAAGTAAATATACAGTATCCGATAGATCGATTTGGGAAATTGCTTGTATAGTTTGTTAAAGTTCTGTTCAGGTTAGGTTAATGTTAACCAGTAATTAAGCAAGACACTACATTGCTTTTAATGTGATTTTTTAGTTCAGGGAAGTCCTGTTATGCATTTATTTGAGAGGTAAAATTTATTCAGTTTAATACTTTTTGTTTTGATTAAACTTGATAGACTCAAGTAACTGGTAGTCACTTGAAGGGATAGACGAGAGGGCCCTTCCTCGATCCTGAGACTGGGACCGAGTTATACGATCGCCGAAGATTTTTCCGAATGGATCTTCGTACGTGAGGGGTACGTGAACAATTTTAAACTTCATGAGCTCTTTTGATATACAGTTTGTGTGCAGAGGCTACAATTATCTCTTCCCTCGAGTTGAATTAAGGTGAGTTTTAAAACGTTGCTTGGTCGTTTGCAGTTCTACTGAATTCGTAGAAAATTCGATTCATAGTGATTGCTGATCAAGCTTCGCAATTAATTGACAATGGGCCCTGTGATCTATGTTCACGTCACATAGATGAAAGGTACCTCCAGTTTCAACGTTTTTTCTTTTGCTTAAAAATATGATAACAATAATAAAAAAGACATGAAGCTGTTCTTGCAGGATAAGAGATTGTTAAGAGAATTCCTATTCAGAGGTCACAAGGCCCATACAATGGATTATTACTTAATTATTATTATTTTTAAGTTTATTCTTATTTATTTTTGCCAGTGTTGGCCGGGACCCCTCTTCTTTGACAACATTACCTGTTATTCCAATCTTATGCCATTACACTATACTAAGTGACTACCAAGAGAATGTGCAAATTCTGTATTGCAATGTACAATCCCAGTTTGAAATTGGACTATTGCATAATTGATATCAGCACTCCCCTTTGGTTAAGGAAGTGAGCAAAGATCAATGGAATTCTCTAGGGGGTATGTTGTAATAGTTTTGGAAATCCTTGAGGAATAGTCTTAAACATTGGAGTTATTCAGGGTAAACAAAGAATTCATGGAATTTTATTAGGAAAAAAAGTACTGTTCAATAAGTTCCTCAGGGGAAAATTCATATCTTAAGAAAGTCTCCCGGGTGAATGCAGTCTAATAGAATTCCTCAGGAGTAAGAAGGAAGTTTATTATATGTTGTCAACCGGGAAGAGGGTGTGGCTATTAAATGTGATAGCCCAATTTTTTTCTGCCTTTGAAGGAGGACAAAGTACACACAATGACCGCACACAACAGCATGCAAGGACTGGACAAAGCAAACATGATGTGATTTTATTTAATTGGATAGTAAATCTTTTATTCAATGGTTTACATTGTAGAAGTATAATGGACATGGGTGTTTTGCTCATTGCTCGCCTATACATGAAACCATCCAACACATGATTGATAGAACTCACATACAAAAGTTATTCAAAATAACTAAGAATCACCAGTGCCACTAACAAAAGGAGGGATACAACAATCTGTTAGTATGCCAAGTTGTGATGGTTTCTTTTTGCATTACCTTGTATTAATTTTGTTTTTTCTGGCTTGACTATTCATTAGCCACAGCATGTGACTCATTGTTTGTGATAAATAAACAATTTTTTTCCTCTGAAAGGATTCATCAAAGAGAAGAGATTCTCCTAAGGCTTAAAATTCACATCCAATTTCTTCCTTAGATCCTTGGAAGTTATAAAAATTGGCAATTTTTCCATCTCTAAGTTTTTTTTTTTTTTTTTGTAACAGCTGAGAAAAAAAGTTCTGTCTCTGCTGTTTATTGAACTGATCAAACCAGAGAAAGAAGCTTTCAATGTATGTCAAGTTTTAAATTTACACAATATTTCTAGTACAGCCACAATAACCTAATCAATACTTTGTTACAGGTGTAATTATTATTTTATATTAATGTAATATAAGGTTTCCTGAAAAAATTGCTTCATCTACCGTAAAAAGGGTAAAGGTTTTGCTCACAACAGGAAGACTTGTTTTGATATCACATGAGTTTAAGTGTTTGTGTTTTTCTGGTTGCATTCAAAGCACAACCATTTTGTTGTTGGATGGAATGCAGATTCAGGGATATTAGCAAAATCTGGATGGTACCACTCACAGCATCCACAACAACTGACATAAGCAGCGTTGTTGTTAGGCAATCAGCATGTGCAGTAAATAGGTGCATTTTTGCCTACCACAGGATGAACAAGCTCAACTGTATCATCAGTTGGTGGGAACTCGGTCATCCTTGAAGACTCCAGGCAATCAACAAGGTGCGGGCACATGGCTCTCTGGTCATATCTCTTGATGGTGGGGTCACCACCATGGCATAGAGTGGTGGCAAAGGTTATAGCAAAGAGTGCACAGTCATTGTAGCCCTTCTGCTTTTGAACTTTCTGATTCCTAATGTTAGCTATGTTGCCTTTGTAAACAGGCTGATCTGGATTTGTCTTTTTATTAAAGTGTGAAATATTAAAGCAACGAAGTTTTTGACAATATTCTTCTAACTGGGTTGTCCATCGTCACCACCTGCATCTTTGAAGTTAATTTATTTCGTAAAAGTAATCCCATTTGCAAAAGCACAGACAAGACCCCTTGCAAAACCTAAAAAATCATGACCCCCCTATTAATTGTTGAAAAAAATTAGCCCCCCCTCTAGCCAATCTAAAACAACCTTGACCCCCCCCTTCTTTTTTTCCTCCCCCCCCCCCTACATAAATAATGACCAGTTCCTTAACTGACAAAAAGTGAAAATAACCTTGGAAGTATTCCTTCTTTCTTTATCTGCTGCATGTTTGTCAATGCCCTGATGGCAATCGTTTTCCTGTTATGATGAATGGAATTCCATCATATTTGATCCTTGATTGGGAGGTTACAGACTGAGGATCTTCAAAAAACACCTTCTTCCCCTTCGTTTGCTCATTTTGTGGAACAAAGCAAGGCCTAATCTTAATATAATATTGTACATATATATAAACTTTCACAGTTCATTTTTTTCTGTAAGTTTATGTTTCTGCTCTGAACTGACCCTGGTATAGATTTTATCAGTGTCCTGTAGCCATTTTCAGCAGGCAGGAGGCATGAAGAGTAAAGGCAACTTTCCTCGTCCCTTTGAATTTTATATGGCTGCACAACATTTTTTTGGCCCAGGGCACCTACAATCACAACCTCTTTTGTCAAGATATTTCTGTTTCTTATTCGAACCTTTCTTCCATTTTTTTGTCTTTTATTTGGATATTAAGTTTATTGTTCATTTAATGCATTATTCAATTAACATTGTTGTTATTATCATCATTATTATTCTGATAGTTTGTTTTGTATTCAAAAACCTATTATGGTATTGCCAGGAATTTTGTTTGTTTGTTCCCTCCTCCCCCCTCCCCCCAAAAAAAGGGTTCTTCTGTGCCACGTGCAATATTCTGCATCCGGGTATTCCATTTTGGTCTACACAAACCAATAATTAGTAAAGTCACAGAATACACTGACTTGTTGTCGTATCCAACTCATGCTGATTTTACATCTGGTACGAACAAAAAACTTCCAGGTGTTTTCAGAAGACATGTCTAAGGGACTAGTCAGAAATTACAGTAGCGGATCCAGGATTTTTTTTAGGAAGGGGAGCACTCGTCTCTTGCTCTACTTCAACACCAATAAAGCACATAGTTTTTTTTTTTTTTTGCAGGATACCAGTTGTATTAGAAAACCGCAGGTCATCTCGGGGGGATGGGGGGTGCACCCCCTGCACCCTCCCCCTAGATCTGCCCCTGAATTAGCAGGGGGGAGGGGGGGTTGAAACAGAGGGAGAGTCACAACTTTTTGAGACTACCGAAAAGGGAGGAGTCATGAAAACTGGGCTGTTAAAAGGGGGAGGGTCATGCAAATATGTGTCCCTGATCATGTAGAGGTTCACCCACAGAAGAAAAAAGAAGTTCTTTATTTTGTAAAAAAAACTTGGGAGAAATAGGACAGTCGAGTGATCAGCTGTCAGAATCAGAGTGGGACTCTTAATGATGTCATCTAAAATCTATGTATATGGCATTACAAAGAACAGATTAGAAATATATTTTGAGCTTTCATAATACCTACTGACTCACCCTAGTGTATTGCAAGCCCTAGATTTTATAATTTATACAAGAGGGGGAGGGTCATGATATTTTAGGCCAAGGTCAAGGGGAGGGTTAGCATATTTCACTCCCATTGCAGGGATGGGTCACCTCATTTCCGAACCCAAATTTAAAATTTCCACCCCCCCTCCCCCCCTGCTAATTTCTGACAAGTCCCTAAACTGCTACTGCAGTAAGCCTACTCTTGTTTGGATTTTATTTTTCCCGCTCTTTCGGACGCGTTTGGTTAATGTTTCACAGAGTACAGGACCGGCCGTTCAATCCCGGAGAGGTACTTGTCGTCTATCCCTTGTAGGGATAGGTCAGGGAACCCTAGTCTGCTTGGGTCTGCTTAGAGATAAGGAAGACAAAAATAATTTCCATTTTTGGCTTTGAGGGGGTATATTCGTTTCTTTCAACAGCACCTTGTCATAAGTCTCAAATCCATCTGTTTTGATATTTGTGAAGAAAAATAATTTGTCACCCCAAGTAGTTTTTCGCCTTTTTCCGTTTAATATCAGTGGCGGGAGCCAGTAATATTTTTCGAAGTACGAATAAGTCAATGTTAAGTATATTTTAGATGAAAAAAACAAGAAACAAAATAAATCACATCGCATCTTTTTGAATGCGCCCGCGAATATTCATTCTGACTCCTTTACGCGCCATTTTTTGGCTATTGCGATGCGGTGATCGATGCAGAAACGAAGATTTACTCGGCGATTAAACTCGGCGATCGTAAAACTCGGTCCCAGTCTCAGGATCGAGGAAAGGCCCTCTCGTCTATCCCTTCAAGTGACTACCCAAGTAACTTGAGTCCAGGCCATTCCAATTTTCCTCTCGGGATCATTCGCGCTCACCGAATGGGGATCATTTGGTTCGAGGATCATTTGTGGCTCATTTGAGGGATCCTTTGGGGTCTGGGGATCATTTGCGGAAGTGATCGTGAAGGCTTCCGGTTACATGTCACGCATCGCCTTGCTCAATTATATGCTGACTTGAAGTGAAAGCATCTCTAAAACAAGGAAGTTAACACGTATTGGTCATTGTGGTTTATGACTTACGTGTTGCGCATCAGTGACAGTTCCAGAGTTGCCTTCACTATGCAATCAACAAGCGCTTTTGCCCATCTTTTAACTTTTCTTTTACTAAATGGTTTTTCTATTGCGATAAAGCTCGATCACAAGATGTTCAACGAGTTTCATCACATCAGAAGTCACGCATCTTCGGACGTACAAACTAAAGCAGTTATAGATCTTATAACTCGACTTCTACCTGAACATGCTTCGAAGTTCGATATCGTCGTCCAGCCTTCCTTTAGACCGCCACATTTGGACGAATTTGAGTACAAAACCACTGCAGAATCCAAGCTACAGATAAAGGGAACAAGTGGAGTAGCGTGCTCGCTAGGTCTGCAACATTTCTTGAAGAATTATTGTCAGGCGCACATTTCGTGGAGTGGAGACCAGTTAAAGATACCCAAACCGTTTCCTACTGTGAAAGACTTGACAAGGATAACCCTACCTTACAGGTACTCTAATGTACACCGCAGTTCATCAGTTGTCAGGCTCACGCGCTGTGTGCCAGAGGTTTTCTATTTTGATGACTGATTTGCATGGTTTGACACGTCACGTTTTCCGTATAGGATTTTTGAAAGTATTACACAAGTATTAGCATACAGAAACCGTTCGAAAGATAAAGTCCAGAATCTGGGAAATGAAAGTAGGAAAATATGCAAAGACCCTCGCCTAGATTCAGGTCAGAGGAATATTTCGCATACGAGATATTCGAAGAAACGTTTTACCCAAATTTAGGGAAAGTTCATTTAATATGACAAGGGGGGGGGGGATGAAGATATTGAGGGGGGGCTCCGAAAATTTTTAGACACCCGAAGGGGGGGCTCTGAAAAAATTGTTGCGCTAGGAGGGGGGGCTCCGAAAATTTGTATACTTCAAAACCAACACATGACATCATCATACAGATCGGATGGTTTTCAACTCAACAATTTAATGACCTGTGCAACTCAGCTATATCACGTGGTTTACAGATATAACAAATGTAGTCTCAGTAATTAACCCTTTAAGCCCTAAGAGTGATCAGCATCAAATTTCTCCTTGTAATATCAATGATTTGTCAAACAGAGTGCTCATGAGAATTACGGACATGATCACACAAGATGAATTTGCTTGATATTTTATCAACTTCTCCCCACTACTTCTGTAGGAAATGAAGAGGGGCAACAAAAGAGAATTCAAATGTTGATCTTAGGGTCTAAAGGGTTATTACACTCTTGTTCATCCCAAAAATGCTTTAGAAAATTGTATCACAACTGTATCTCAAGTTTGTCATAGTATAAACCATTGAAGACAATAACGGTAAATATATTTAATACAGTCTAGCGATCTTTTTTCAGGGGAGCAAAGGAATTGAAGGAGGAGGGGGGGGGGGGGGGGGGCTCTGAAATTTTTTCGACTACCAAGGAGGGGGCTCCTAAAAATTGAACCGCTAGCGAGGGGGCTGCTAAAATTTCAAGCTTCGAGTTTCAATATCTTCATCCCCCCCCCCCTCCCCTTGTCATATTAAATGAACTTTCCCTTATAGAGATTTGTATGGAGACGCCATGCTGGTGCTCATCAGGATTAGCTCCAACATGGCGGACGGAACCAACAGAAACATCTGTTACCGGGTTTTGCTACAAACGTGAATTTATTCTTCGAAGAACTCATAAACATTAAAGTAATACTTTTTCTAATACATGAACTGTTTAGATAGGAAAATTCCCTGAAATAAGTTATTTTTTTAACCTACATGACAGCTCCCTTGGCCGTCATGTAAATGCCGCGTCACGCAAAAGCTTAGAAATTCAAGCGTACTCTATCACAAAACCAAGAACCCTTTTGCAGCGAAAATTTGTATGAAAATTAGTTTTCAGCTGCTCTAATACATCATGAAAGTAAAATCTCGGTAGGATAGATAGTTTTGTAGTTTGAATTTTAGTGGCGTCATGAGAAAACCAACAATTGGTCTGAAACAGGCAGGGTTTTCATGAAGTATGCTGTGCACCCCTATCCGAATTTTCCAGGTGAAATCCCCAGCGGGCTCACTACAAACAAATCGATGTTCATTCCGAGCCCTTTACTACCTTCATAGAGATAAAAATAGATATGAGCTCGGGGGGGGGGGGGGGGGGAGGACACAATGTGACATGCAAATACCGTACACCTGCCTGTTATTGCTCCCCTTCGCGAAACTTTCCATTGTCTCTGTGTTTCTCTGTCAGATTTCGCTACTATCAGAACGTGTGCACCTTTAGTTATTCATCTGTCTGGTGGAACTGGACTCGCTGGCAGCGAGAAATTGATTGGATGGCACTGAATGGCATCAATCTGCCACTTGCCTTCACTGGACAGGAAGCAATATGGCAGAGGGTGTATCACAAAATTGGACTCACACAGCAAGAACTGGATACTTTCTTTGCAGGCCCAGCATTCTTGGCATGGTAACCTGTGTTACTTTTGAAGGACCAGTAATCATTATGCTTTAATGCTTAGCAGTCTGGTTGTAAAAAAATCTCTTTTCAGCATACAGAAAACTTATACTTTTACTTCATATTAATTTCCTTGGTCTAACTTTAATAGCGCTCTAAAGAATTGAATAGCTATGCCTCAGTGTTTCAGTGTTTCAGTAGTGAAGTCGTGCATTAAAAAGTGATGCGAAAAAGCACAGAGGGTTTGGGATAGCAACTGCAAATTCATTATTAAGTTTGTATTTGGATTTAAGGAAGTTATGCCTTCAGCTGTATGCCGGAGTTCTAAGCAAATACTTACTACAATAGCTGACTGTCGGTAGCCCAATATTCTTCTGGAAAGGTTCCGAAAAAAAAGGCACAAATAACTTAACAATGACCGACAGATTCTTACATTACCTATCACGATTCACTTTGCTGAGACCTCTTACCACACTTTACAAACCTCTTCAATTTGTAACCGCTAAGATTTCCTTCCACAGTAACGTAGTCGAGTCTTTTCCTCCAGGGCAAGAATGGGGAACATACGTGGGTGGGGAGGTCCTCTTCCGCCATCGTGGCGTAAGAATCAACTTGATCTACAACACAAAATTCTTACAGCGATGAGGAATCTTGGCATGGTTCCTGTTCTTCCTGGATTTGCTGGTTTTGTGCCGGATGGTCTGAAAAGAGTGTATCCACAGGCAAAATTGTCCAGAGTGAGCCGATGGGGTCGATTTAACAACACTTTCTGCTGTGGTTATCATCTTCACCCCACTGATCCCTTATTTAAGGTAAGTCACTTGTATGTACACATTTTAAACTACAAATCTAAATGAAAAATTCTGAAGCACGGTTTCAAGGAATGCGTCTTATGAGCATGACACTATAGCTAGTCTCGTAGAGCTGTTTGACGAGGCCTACGGCTTTTCGTCCTTATCCGAGAAGGCGCAAAGAAAGGCAGTACGTTCGGATCAATTCAAGTTTCTGGGAAACTGCCCACCTACCGCTACCGTAAGCTAACATCAATACTTACTTCTCACTTAGGGAAAAATGTTGGCTTAGGGGAGGGGTAGGTGGGCAGTTTCTCTTGCAGAAACATAAATTGACCTGCACGTTCTGCTCATTCTAGTGTGAAGACTGTGATCGAGTATTGATCCTACCGGGAATCGAGCTCGGAGCCACTGATCCTATCTAATTCTGGCACCCAACCTTTACATTACAGCCAATCGGTCTTTTGACAGTCTTTGAGTTGGGTCTCTGTAATAAAAATGTGTGGTTAGTTTAAGGCTGCTCGGTAATTACTGGTAATCTGTTTTACATTTCATTTACAACAGACCATAGGGTCCCTCTTTATCAAAGAACAGATATCCGAATTTGGTACCAACAACATATACAACGCTGACGCTTTCAATGAGATGAGGCCCACATCCAAAAAACAAAGCTATCTATCCGGGCTCAGTAGTGCTGTATACCGGGCCATGGTGGCTGGTGATCCTAATGCCGTTTGGCTTATGCAAGGATGGCTTTTTCGGGACACCAACTTTTGGAAGCCACCTCAAGTGAAAGCACTCTTACAAGGTTTGTAAGTAGTCATTAAAGACAGATTAAGGAAGAACGTGTAAAAATATATAAACCTGCGAGTGAGCTCTCAACTTGAAAAGCTACAAGCGAAAGCTCCAGTCTTTTGTGGCTTTCACACGCGCGCGACTTTCGACTCTCGTGCTCTCGCGAATGGTCGTATGCTCAGGTAACGGCACGGTGTTGTATATAAAGATGGGTCTCTTCAATAATTAGCTTAAGAGGTTTCGATGAGTGAACCACTTCACTATTGAAAACCATATGAACTGATTACAAAACTTAAAATGAAGCAGGAACGGCGAAGTCCGTTAGTGTTAACGAATCAGTACTCAGTCGCTTGGTTCTCACACTGTGATAGCCCTACCTGTTTATTTCATTTGAGCTTGTTGTTGGCTCTCTGCCATGTCTCACAAGAAAAATATCTTCAAAACAAATTTGACTAGGGATTCGACGAAGACCTCAGATTATCGGCTTAGAGGCATGTTACATGTATATGCTGTCCTCGTAAAATGAAGTCGATGATTTCGTTGATGATAATGATCATGATGACTACGACGGACGATGGTAACTACTTTAATTTATTCTAGGTTTTGTTACTATGTCGCCTATATCTAGCAACAGCCATGAATGTACTGATGGTGGTAATGATGATGACGATAACGACGACGACGACGACGATGATGATGATCATAATCATCACCACCATCATCATCATCGACGCCACCACCACCACCACCACCACCACTATCATCATCATCATCATCATCATCGAAGTAATAAGAATCCAACATTGTGAGGGCATTTTTGTAAACCATCAATGATTCTCTTTTTAGGAGTTCCTCGGGGACGCATGATTGTCCTAGATCTAATGGCCGATATCGAACCTTTCTGGTCGCGTACTGAGTCATTCTATGGACAACCATTCATCTGGTGTATGTTACAAAACTTTGGTGGACAATTGGGACTGTTTGGAACCATACAAAGTATCATAACAGGTACAATGGTTTAAAACTGTTGAAATACATCAAGGAATATGCTATACAGAAGAGAGACAATTATGGTGCGCGTAATTTCCACGACATATGACATCAAATGAATTAAGTCTCATATTATCTTGTACATTTTGCATTACTCTCAGAGCTCTCCAAAAATTCTTAAAATAAGAGGGGTTGCATTGATATCTCGCATTATTGTTTCATTGTCCTTTTCTCCCTTGTTGAGTCCATCTTCATTTCAGTTTCGTTTTCATGTATTCTTCCGCATTAGTCAGACTCCCCAATATGTGCTTTGGTTTTCAGGGCCAGTTAAAGCATTCAACAGCCCTAATAGTACAATGATAGGCACTGGCTTAACGCCAGAAGGAATAGACCAAAACGACATGATGTATGAGCTGATGAACGAAATGGGTTACAGGATAAACGCCTTTAATCCTGTGGAGTTAGAGGATTGGATAAAATACTATGCACTTCGAAGATATGGTGGCACTAACGATAACATAGTGAAGGCATGGAAGTTGCTTATCCACTCGGTCTATAACTGCACATATTACTGTATTGGCTTCAAGCACCAGTCTGTTTTTGTCAGACAACCAACCTTTAGGATTGCTCCACATATATGGTACGACCCGGAAGATGTGTTTAAAGCATGGGACGCATTGGTCGCGGTGGAGAAGGACTTTTTCCACTCGGAAACATTTAGGTAATTTAACGTGAGACTGTATAAAATGAGCAGAGAGCCCTTTGAGAGATGTGTTGGCAGTTATTTAGGTTGCATTGACCCCGTTTAAGACAGAAATTGTTCATTTCGCTACCCTGTTTGAGACAAGAGTCCTACTTTACAAACCTGACTCGTTTTGTTTGGCACAAAAATTAAGTGTATTTTAAACTAACATAAAAGAGTTAGATTTTTTTGAAAATAAATTGTCGGTACTAACCATGTAGACCGCCCATTGCCAACTTTCACACTTTCGGCTTTCCAAAAAGAGTGAAATTGTATACCCTGTTGAATTAGGACCTTGAAAACCATACCTTGTTCAGCGGCCAATACACGCTTTGGCCGATAAGGGAGTGAACCCACCCCCTCCCCTCCATGGGGTCACATGAGTGAAACCGGTGAATCATTGGTTGGTGACCAAATAAACAATGCCATTAAGAACAGGGCCTTCAAGAGCCAAAGGGATAAGTATTCATTACCGATTATTAATGAAAGGCCGAGAACGAATCAAGATTACGCAATTTACTGTTTCCCTATTGTCGCAAAATTTACGAAAGCAAGAAAATGTAATCCGTCTCAACCATTAGAAGTGCTTGTTTGGCCAAAAAAAATCTGAGCCGAAATTCAGCGGTGTCTATATCATACTTTTTATAAACACTCTAATTTTTTCCTTTGTACTTCCTTCATTGTTGATGAGCTTTGAAACTTCTTTTTAGATATGATCTTGTTGACATCAGCAGACAGGCGTTACACCTTCTGGTGATTCCACTCTACCATGACCTCATACGAGCCTACAACGCCAAGTCGGCTCCTCAAGTTGCTAAGATCGGTATCAAACTACTTAACATGTTTGATGACCTGGACAAAATACTTCAAACCAATCATAAATTTCTTTTGGGATGCTGGCTAAACTCCGCGAAAGCCATGGGAACAACGCCAGAAGAGGTTAAGCTTTACGAGTATAATGCGCGCATTCAGATTACTCTTTGGGGACCTACAGGGGAGTTTGACGACTACGCCAACAAGATGTGGAGTGGCTTGGTAAACGATTACTACAAGCCGCGATGGGAGCTTTTCATTGAAGAAATTGTTAACGCTATTCGACAAGGAAAGAGGTTGGACAATAACGCATTTGCTAAAAGGTTACTTGAAAGGGAAACTGCTTGGACGCAAGGTAGAAAAAAATATCCTTGCAGACCAGTTGACGACAGTGTTGAAGTGGCGATGTTCCTGCATAGGAAGTACCGCTTGTACTCGAGTCGAAGGAGGATTGAGTTAGCTTGTATTAAGGAAGATTAGAATGAAAGCCTTGTAATGAAGTGAATAGTATAATATTTATCCCTATGGGGAATCAATCTGACCTTCCCCAAGGCACTAAACTGTACACCACCACATATAAGGACCCAATCAACGCGACAGCGCTCTCGGGAACCGACCTCTCTCCCCATTCCTTATCCCAATCCTCCAAATCCAATGGAAAAAATTGTTGTGAAGTAATTTTGTGTTTGTTTTAAAAGTCATTATCATTAAGATATTTAACGATAGTTTCTTTGTTCCCGAGTTTTCTCTCGTGCTTAGGGTTTCGTTATGTTCAGCTTTTAAGATCAAGGTTAATCCGTAATTCTGTTATCAGGTTTTGTTTGATGTCATTACCTTTTTAATGGGTTTGTCGACATAATCGACATAACTGTCTTTTATCTGATCTGGAGGTTTAATTAAGCTTGATTGCCAGTCTTTGTGGGTTCGTTTTGGGACCATAGTTGACCTCGATTGTTACCTACATCGGAGTTCCTGTTTGGGTTTAACTTAGAGCCTTGTGGGTTTAGTTGTCAAGCCAGTTTATTGGTTTCCTAGTGCTTGAATTGTTCAATCTTGTGAGTTTGTTTTTACCCACTTTTGTGATCAACAGAAGGTTCGCATAAGTCACTAAGAAGGGCGTTCGTAACTCTCATAGTCAGCAAGCCTGAACGTATCTACGTTGTACTAATATAAGTTGCCAGTATTTGGCACAGGTCGCTATTAGTTGGTTCGTAACTCTCATGGTCAGCAAGCCTGAACGTACCTACGTTTTACTAATATAAGTTGCCAGTATTTGGCACAGGTCACTGTTAGTTGTTGAGCTGTAGTAGTTGGTGACGGACATTAATAAAAGAAGGAAAGTATCCAAGCTTTGTCAGAGTCCTGGTATACTCCCGCTAGTGAGCTAACCCTGTCAAAGAACTCCCTTACACTACGTTACATTTATTTCTTTACTATTACCAACTTAACACTCCTCACGATTCAAGAGTTTTAAGTTACATAATACACTCTGTTTTTTTTCTTGCTTTTAAGACATTCAGCCCAGAAGGTCTGATGGAAACCCTTCAAAGTATCAAAGCGGCTCAGGCCATATAATTGCCCCCGCGGGGATCATATCTCGCCCAGAAGACGAAATCCTTCTGGGCGAAATCCCGAGGAAGCACCCTAGTAAGTCGCGCGTATATTAGGAAAGAACTAACAGTTGAAATATACAGTCAGTATACCAGAAAATGCTTGAACAGGGGCCGCGAGGAATCGATAGGCAATGATGACGTTTCTATTGTTTGCAACCGCATACTACGATCCTCTTTAGCGTTACGTGTTATCAGTGATCGGGACATTCTGTGGAGCAGTTGTTTTGAAAGTGATGGACCAAAAGACACTAGTTAAGTTCAGATGAAGTTATAAGGTTCTTACAATTGTGTATATATAAACAATTGAAGAGTTTGCCAGACACGAGTTCACAAATCTTTGATTGGAAACAATTTTCCACACACTTTTTCTCTCTCTTTGGGGCAATAAGACTCAGTCCCAGTCTCTGACTCAGTCCCAAACAAGCAAAACGAGTAAATCAACGGCTAGCCTGACACTAGCCAAACGATGGATGATTACAGGATTCGCCGACAATCAAATTCTGTGCTGACTTATTCCCTATGCTCACCGATGTCCTTCCGGGGATAAAGTTTTAAAAAAGACTAGAACGCGCGAGCGGAATTGATCAAACCTGTTCATTTCTAAGGCTTCCTCTTCAGCAAATAAAATGAACTTTATGTAAAGAGTAAAAGAGAAATAGCGAAAAAATTCCAACTTCTAACTAAATCTTTCCTTATGGTTTAGAATAAATTATTCTCGAAACTGAGAATGTTTTCAGATCAAAGCTGTGTAAATCGAACTGAAGCAGTGTTTTTACTGTCACCTACTGTATGAAATATGATATGTGAGAAAATTCTCTTTCCATCTCACTCATTTGGAATTGAAAAGATAAATACGTTCATACACTCCGTAGTTCCCTCGAAAACCACACCCGATTCCAGACCAAAATGGGCAAGGCGTATTCAGACCAAAACGACACAAAAACCCTACCCGGTTGGGCAGTACATACCTATATGGCTTTAGTAAGGGAGTACCCCCCTCCCTCCCCCCGCCCCCACTGGGAGTACTATAAAGTTTCATAGTTCATTTACTTTTGCTTTGAGTCCTTACAATGTCCTACGTTCCCTCACAAGTAGCGTGACATTAGACAGCGGATCACGTATATGGTCAAAATTGTAAGGACAGAAAATACGAAAGACTCTCAGAACGAAATTGGTGTTTCTTGCCATGAGACATTATTCTGAAAGCGAAGCACGCTCTATATGTCTTCCGTTAAATCACTGCGGTTTTTTAAATAATATTATTTGAAAACGTGACTTGTTTGAGCCTAGGCGACAATGTTAGTGGTTTTGCTTTCGCTTGTGGCTATGTTACGGACTCATCACGTGAAAAGAAATATGTTCCTCGCACCTTAAGGTTCCAACATATTTTATTGCTAAAAGCCAAAAATAACAACTAGATATGACTCCGACGTCTCGACTTTGCACATCAGAAACATAATTTGACGGAAGGGTGAAAAAAAGTGAGCGATTTCACCGTTCGATCGAACTGTAACATAACAAAAAATCAATTTTGGAATTTTTAAGTTACCTTTCGCTATTATCATGGATCAAACTAACTATAGTATAAAAGTTCTAACCCCAAATTTTGTTCGTGCAACTTAAAAGGGGTAAATGACACGAGGATTAATACTGCTGTTTTAGGTCAATTCTGTGTTAAAGTCATAACTTTGTGCCTTTATACCCATAGACAAAATGCTTCTGTAGAGCAGTAGGGAAAAGATATCAAACGGATTTCACCGTGGAGCGCTAACCATAATATATTTTTGGTGATATTGAAGGCATAACCTTCCAGCATTGCCAACTTTTACGTTTCAGTCCATGTCAATCCTTGCTATTCTTTGCATCAGACAACAGGAAACAATTTCAATGACTAAACATATAGCCTTAAATAACAAAACTGAACCATTATTTTTGGAATTGCGAATTGATGCTAAGACACGTTTTAGCTTTTTAAAAAGCTAGCAAATAGCTTGACATATCCCCTTTTTGAACGTGATACGGTTTTTCCTGATTCTTCCCATGTTTTTGGCATTATTTAATATTTGTTTTTATAAAATAACTAAGATAGTACGCGTGCTCTGATTGGCCGAGAGCAGTGTTTGCATGAGAGTATGTAAACATGGTTGTGGCGTCAAGTTGTTTGGTTTTTCGCGCGCTAATCACGCAAGCACAAATTTGAAAAAGTTTTCCAGTTCAAAACTCAAAAAGTTTACTTTATTTACCCATTCCTTCGTCGGCTGAAACTTGGAAAATCGTTACAAAGAAGGTGTGTACATTTTTCTTCGCTTAAGCTGACCGTTTTAAGCGAGAAAAATCCGTATTTTGCAAAGCATCTTTTTGCAAAACAAGAACTGATTACGCGTGCAAGACTTCGTGGACAAGATTTTGCGACTGGTAAGAATTTCTCTTTTAATCAGTGCCTTACAAAGAGTTTTGCGTTTTTTTCTCGGGAAAGTTATTTTATAAAAGCAATAGAAAACTTTTTTCCTGTGTTTGCATAGCCTGATATAAACACTCGAGGCGTTGGGAGAATTCTCGACAGTTATGCAAACCCTCGACTTCGTCTCGGGTTTGCATAACTGTCTCGAATTCTCCCAACCCCTCTCGTGTTTATATCAGGCTATGCAAACACGGAAAAACGTTTTCTATTGCTTAAATGCAGCGACACTACACGTTGATAACCAGTTAGACTGAACGGAATTAGTTAACTGGTTATCAACGTGTGGTGTCGCTGCATAAACAAAACAAAAACATGGGAAGAATTAGGAAAAACAATGCAAATCATAACAGTAAAAAACATTGTAAATGCAGTTTAGAGATATCCTACCCCAGAAGTTAGTTAGGCTTTTTTATCAATTCAAAAAACGTTTCTAGAGAGTTTAAGGCTAAACAAAAATGTGTACGTGGTACGACAGCAATATATACAAATGAATAAATTTAATACAGCAAAAAAGTTTGAATAGTGTTTTTGAATTTCGAGTTCAGGCCCCAGTTGTTCAAACGTTGGATAGCGCTATCCACCGGATAAATCACTATCCAGCGGATAGCGCAATTGGTTTCCCTAATACTTATCCGCTGGATAGTGATTTATCCGGTGGATAGCGCTATCCAACGTTTGAACAACTGGGGCCAGGTCGTCATTTTTTCTTTAAAAAAAAGTTTCAATTTTTATTTTCTCTTGGAAAAAATAACTTTTTCGAGACAATGCCGTGGTCTCTTGATAACAATACCATCGATATCAAAATGATCATTAACAAGAGTACAACTCACTGAGGAGACGTGTTTTTTTAAGAGCAATCCTCTCACCAGTTTTTGTTTTTAATCAATCAATGGCTCAGACCATATAATTGCCCCCGCGGGGATCTCGCCCAGAAGACGAAATCCTTCTGGGCGAAATCCCGAGGAGGCACCCTAGTAAGTCGCGCGTATATTAGGAAAGTACTAACAGTTGAAATATACAGTAAGTATGCAAGAAAAATGCTTGAACAGGGGCCGCGAGGAATCGGTGGGCAATGATGACGTTTCTATTGTTTGCAACCGCATACTACGATCCTCTTTAGCGTTACGTGTTATCAGTGATCGGGACATTCTGTGGAGCAGTTGTTTTGAAAGTGATTAAATTAAATTAAATTAATTTTATTTAAGCTCGACAGCGTGAGGAGTGGTTGCCCAATCTCCCGAGCCCGGGGCTCATGTATTAAACGCTCGAGCATTCCGGATCGAATTGGAATTTAGAAATGTTGGTTTTTGCGGTGAGGGGAAAACCGGAGTACCCGGAGAAAAACCTCTCGGAGCAGAGAAGAGAACCAACGACAAACTCAACCCACATATGACGTCGACACCGGGAATCGAACCCGGGCCACATTGGTGGAATGTGAGTCCTCTCACCACTGCGCCATCTCTGCTCCCCCCAAAGTGATGGACCAAAAGACTCTAGTTAAGCTCAGATGAAGTTATAAGGTTCTTATAATTGTGTATATATAAACAATTGAAGAGTTTGCCAGACAAGAGTTCACAAATCTTTGATTGGAAACAATTTTTCAGACACTTTTTTCTCTCTCTTTGCGGGAATAAGACTCAGTCCCAGTCTCTGACTCAGTCCCAAACAAGCAAGACGAGTAAATTAACGGCTAGCCTGAAACTAGCCAAACCATGGACGATTACAGGATTCGCCGACAATCAAATTCTGTGCTGACTTATTCCCTATGCTCACCGATGTCCTTCCGGGGATAAAGTTTTAAAAAAGACTAGAACGCGCGAGCGTGAATTGATCAAACCTGTTCATTTCTAAGGCTTCCTTTTCAGCAAATAAAATGAACTGTATGTAAAGAGTAAAAGAGAAATAGCGAAAAAATTCCAACTTCTAATTGAATCTTTTCTTATGGTTGAGAATAAATTATTCTCGAAACTGAGAATGTTTTCAGATCAAAGCTGTGTAAATCGAACCGAAGCAGTGTTTTACTGTCACCTACTGTATGGAATATGAGATGTGAGAAAAATTCTCTTTCCTTCTTACTCATTTGGAATTGTAAAGATAAATACGTTCATACACTCTGTAGTTCCCTCGAAAACCACACCCGATTCCAGACCAAAATGGGCAAGGTGTATTCAGACCAAAACGACGCAAATACCCTACCCGGTTAGGCGGCACATACATACATGGCTTTAGTAAGGGAGTACCCCCCCTCCCCACGCCCCCACTGGGAGTACTATGAAGTTTCAAAGCTCATTTACTTTTGCTTTGAGTCCTTGTAATTTCTTACGTTCTCTCATAAGTAGCGTCAAAGGCTGCTTAGTCAAAGATCGTTTTGTCGTTGTGAAAAAAAGGGCGCGTCGCAGAGAATTTATTCCCTCTTCTTGTACAAAGTTGGACAATTAAACAGCGGATCACGCATATGGTCAAAATTGTAAGGACAGAAAAGACGAAAGACTCTCAGAACGAAATTGGTGTTTCTTGGCATGAGCAATTATTCTGAAAGCGAAGCACGTTCTATACGTCTTCCGTTAAATCACTGCGGTTTTTTTAATAATATTATTTGAAAACGTGACTTGTTTGAGCCTAGGCGACAATGTTAGTGGTTTTGCTTTCGCTTGTGGCTATTTCCTTAGTTACTAACTAATTCCGTTCAGTCTAACTGGTTATCAGCGTGTAGTGTCGCTGCATAAACAAATATTAAATAATGCCAAAAACATAGGAAGAATTGGGAATAACCGCATCACGTGCTCTTTTGGTTAGAGTATACTGACCAAGCATATAAAAGTCCTTGAAGACCAAGCCATATAGGCATTTGAATCTTTGACTTATATGAGACTGAAGAACTTTGGAATAATCCTGAAAGCCGCTACGTGGTTGTACGACAGAGTTCTTTCGTTCAGTGTAGCTTATTAGATGAGGTAAGTTTACAACAACCTTTTTCAAAAACCACTTGACCCTGATAAAAAGTAAATGTTCAATGTAGCAAATTAATCATCGCATTTCCTTGAAATAACTTAATCCTCTGAAAATTCAAAATGTAAATCACAACAGTAAAAAACATTGTTAATGCAGTTCAGAGTTATCCTACACCAGCAGTTAGTTAGGCGTTTTTTATCGATTCAGAAAACGTTTCTAGAGGGGGGGCCGGTTTAAGGAAACAAAAATGTGTACATGGTACGACAGCAACGTGAAATGAATAAATTTAATTGAGCGGAAAAGTTTGAATAGTGTTTTTGAATTTCGAGTTCAGGTAGTCATTTTTTCTTTAAAAAATGTTTCAATTTTTATTTTCTCTTCAGGAAAAAATAATTTTTTTCGAGACAATGCCGTTGCCTCTTGATAACAATACCATTGTTATCGAAATGATTATGCTTAACTACATTCAGATCCAGCTCAAAACTTCTTTTTGGTGGCCAGTTTTCTTCTTTTACCTTCTAGGATTTACTCGCTAAACATTTTTCACCTTCTACTTTAGTTTATCGACGGTCGAGTATTTCAGGATATTTACTTTTTACATCATATTCGACGAAATGTTTCTGAATTGATTTAGTACGAGTGTTAGCGACGACCGGAATTACGTCCAGTGGCGGATCCAGGGACCCCCTTTATTTCCTCTCTCCAAAAAAATTTTTGGCAGAGACCGCCCATCCCCCCCCCCCCCCCCAACCTATCTCAAGGTGTGGATCCGGCACTGACGTCTGCGGTCGCAGTCTATACGCGTGTATAGTTACACGAAAATAATATACAATAACTTATATGACTCACTAATTTTAAGTCCCCCTGAATCAACATTGCTGCATGTATAAAATCCTCTGAACTGAGCTGCTTGCTGCTTTAATAAAAAGTTTTAAGCAAAGGTGTTTTTAGGCGACGAACGTCGACCAGAAGTCTGTTTTTTCTTTTAGTATGCCTCGACGCTACTAAATTTGTACATTGTGTTGTATTTAAACGCAGCCAGCAAATAATACTTAAAATTACAATTCAAGTTGCTCTGGCTTTTGCCCCTACTAAAAGCCATAAATTGGGCTCACTATCGTATCACGCTCTGCCTGAATCGTTGAAGCCCCGGCCTCCAAGGAAGAAAGCCGCACGTCGATTGTTGAGTGTTTTTAATTAACGGCTATTTACTTATTTACTCTTCAAGGTAAGATGTCAAAAAGCCTGCAAGCTTATTTTTCATTTTTAATCACCATCGCCTTTGCATCCGGGATAACCGCCATAAAGTTACCGTATGAGGTTTTTGACTCCATAATAGAACTCAGTGACATTGATGACTACAGAAATCTTGATCAAGTTAATGTGTCCGATGACCTTGGACCCACTCGTCCAATCTATAGACTGGACCTTAACCCAGATTACGTAGCGTATTACGAAATTGACATCGGAAGTGACTACGTGGTATTCTCCTCTGGGCGTGAAACCGGAGATTTTCGAGAAGTAGAGAGTGGCCCAGACCCAAGACCAACCAACCTACTCATTCAACAGGCTGAAGAGAACGGTCAGCAGTGTGAGAAGTTTTACCGCCTGTCACCATTGGGACTGACAATATGTAAGAATGACAATGGGACTGTTGTGGCTGCGAGTTACAACTGGACAGCGGATGTTGCCGAGGTAGGATTATCACATTACAAAACTGTCATATTCCTCGACTCTTACTCAAATAAACAAGGACTGCCATTGGCTGAGATTTGGGCACATGACCTTGACTAAATTCAAATGTTGCTGGTTCCACATGACGTCATCAAAAATTGAAAGACTTCCGTCTAATTTACTGATGTTTTGTTAGAGTGGTTCAGGGCAAGGCTAAAACTAGAGCCCCTATAAAGACGGGGATCAAATACTAACCTTTTTTTCTTGAAATAACCAAATATAGCTATGTAATTAAAACTACCTTTGACAAAAAAATCCCTCGATTCACGAAAAATAATCAACTGGTTACCAGTATATTCTGATTATATGTATGATACATTTGCTAATTATCTCCGCTCGAATATCTAGAACAAGATGAAATTTTCCCAAAAAGTAAATCTCGGGGCCATCTTGTGTCTTAACATATAATTATTGTCACGTGACACTTCGTGCGACCAAAAATTTAAGCTGAAAAATAGGTGAATTCCTGGTGAATTTACTTTGATAGAGGATAAACATACTTCACTTTCTACGTTTAGAATTAATGTACTCGAAAATTGAAATGAAAGTGTTGAATAATTCAAGGTTAAATTTGGGCAATGAAAATGATGCTTGTCCTCACAATTGTATTGAAGTGCAAATTACAGTAATAACAAACGTGAAGTATTTAAAATATTTGAAATGAATAAGAAAGATGTTATTACTTGATTTCTTTTTTTAAATATACGTTAAAACGTTAAAACCATGACTTCTTTATGTACGCCAAATTTCCATTCAGTTGCATCCTCTTTGTCGAAGTTATAATATCTTATCCCCTTTGTTTGTAATAACCTCAAAATCTTCAAACGTTTTCAGCTTTTGATTTACCGTATTTATTCGAATAAGCGCCCAACCTCGAATTAGCGCCCACCTCGAATAAGCGCCCATCCTAATGGCAGAAAAAGTTAATAAGCGCCCAGCCTCGAATAAGCGCCCACCCCCTCCTCCTCCCAATCAAACTCAAATATGCGCTGACCCCCACCCCACCCACTTGAGTGAATAAATTCTAATAAGAGACTTTCCCGAGGACGGGAAACCTTGCTTTGTTACTTCCTCGTGTTTTGTTATTAGCATGTATTGCTTTGTTGCAAAATAAACATACTTCACTTGCTGAAAATGGTGAAAATTTAATAAGCGCCCAGCCTCGAATAAGCGCCCACCTCGAATAAGCGCCCACTCTCAAGGTCCAAAAATTTAATAAGCGCCCAGGGCGGTTAATCGAATAAATACGGTATTTTTTTGCAGAACTTTATATATAGCCGAGGCTCCCATTTCGGCAGTAGCTCAGTCCTTCATTAATTTTTTTTCAGCAATCTATAGTGAAAGTCGATTTTTATGCTTACGGTAGAGTTATGACGTCAAAGGTCTCTCAAACTCAAGCAATTTTAAAGCAAGCCGTTCTTATTTTATGCAAAAAAGATACAAAAGAGTACCTGCAAAGCAGCAAGATGGTAAGATTAATTATGATATTAAGCCTCGACCATGAAAAATTCCCATTTTCAAAAATAATTTTGATTAATCAGACCTTTTGATTTAATCAATGGTGGCCGCCGTTTTAAATGATGCCACTCCCCCTACGAGGCTGGACTTGAATATTTCTTTAAATCAAATTCTCCATCTTGCTTAACAATGCAGATTGAAGACTGGCTACAGCTGGATCAAATGGTGAGAGACAGTATCGATAACTTTAAGAGGATGTGGCAAGAGAGGGCAGCACATAGGCGGTCACAGACAGACTGGGTCACCACGGAAGTTCTAACAAAAGGGGGAAAAAGTTTTAAGAAAGAAATTGACGAGAAAGTCCTTATGCCTGGCTCCATCGTTAAAGTGGCGCTAGGTGAGCGCGTCAGATCGGTTGGCGTTTACATTAAAAACGACGGTAACACGCGCATGCGTCCCAAATCTAGATCAGAGTGGCAGCGGAAACTCTGCAAGGTGCTTGTTGACGTTTGTCTTCTAAACGGAAGTTTCAAGGTGAATCCATCAGCTATAAAGGAAACAACCAATCATCTATCATATCTGCAGCTGGAGGTACATGGCAATCGCACCTTCGTGGGAAATACTTTACAGTGGCGTGAGATTGGATTTCTGATCGAAATAAAAGGACGCGAAAATGAACTGGTTAAAAAGTACTTTGCAATTAATCTGCATTCTCAACGGTTTCGCAGATCTTCGTGTAGCAAATTTTGTACAGGATCTGTTTCTGGTGAAAGCAGTAATTTCCCTGACTATGATCAACACAGGTGCTGTGGCGGTTGCTGGAGTGGATGCAGTCCGGTGGCCTGGGCTCAGGTGTTTGGGTACTACGATAGACTAGCACACAGGTTTTACTCATCCTTTAGTTCATCGCTATTTAAAGATCGATACATTATGGCCCCATTAAAGATGACATACGCAGTTCGGCCCTTCGTGGAGGACATTCGATTACAGGTCGAAACATTCTGTTCAAGTAGAGGAACGGGTTCCACCTACACAAAAAAATGCGTTTGATCGCCCCATGGTTTCGCGCCCGACAAGGTTACAGAGCTCGAGTCGTCAGCTATCTCGAAAGAAGCAAAAAGAGGAGTGTCGGCGGTGCAAGAGTTGAGTATGGAAGCAGGTCCTGGATTCAGTCCAAAGGTGTTGAATGGCTCAAAAAGGACTATCCGGTAGTCTTTAGCTTTCCCGTGGAAGATAGCGGACATTCGGCTGTCGCAACGAAATACCGGGAAAAGGTTAGAAGTTATCGTCATTGCACCAGCAGGCAAACTGGATGGTGGTGGTAGAAGAAAACCAAATCAGTGTGCTCTTGGAGGAGAGCCTACGATTACGAGTTCTATTTACATTATGGCTGGGGAGGAAGCAACAATGGCTGGCACACAATTAATCCCTGGGGTGCCCATGTTGCCTATCTAGACTAAAGGCAGCCTGTTGATTCGCCCTATGTAAAATAATCCAAGATTCCACGCTGTAGATTTCGGATTCCAGATACTGGATTCTGGATTCTTTGTCCCTGGAACATGGATTCCGAATTCCAATTGGCAACAGAATCCGACTTCCTTTAGCAGAATTCCAGATTCCAAAGCTAAGGATTCCGGATTCCACAAGCAAAAAGTTCACTGATTCCGAAATCCAGATTACCTTACATGGGGCGACATTAATTCACTCAAGTAAGATTAAGGCCTGGGTCTTTTCACATTTGTCATGATTTTTAAGCGGGGTAGGTAGTCTTAGGTAAAGTATTCTTAAGGTATTCCATGACTAATTATTGGTTTTCACATGACGTCACTAAAATTTATACTACTACACCATCGGTCCTACTAAGATTTTACGATGTATTAGAGCAGCTGAAAACTAATTTTCATACACATTTTCACTTCGAAAGGGTTCTTGGTTTTGTGATAGAGTACGCTTAAATTTCTAAGCTTTTGCGTGACGCGGCATTTGTATAACGGCCGAGAGAGCTGTCATGTAGGTAAAAAAAAAAAATGACTTGTTTCGGAGAATTTTGTTATCTAAACAGTTCATGTATTAAAAATCATTGCTTTAAATGTTCATGAGTTCCTCGAGGAATAAATTCACTCTTTTGTAACAAAACTTAGTTACATATTTTTCGTCCGCCATGTTGGTGCCCATCCGGATGGGCACTAGCATGGCGTCTTCATACAAATCTCCATAAATTTGGGTAAAACATTTCTCCAGATATCTCGTATACGAATTATTCCTCTGACCTGAATCTTGGCGAGGGTTTTGCATATTTAGCTCCTTTCATTTCCCAGATTCTGGACTTTAACTATTGAACGGTTTTAAGTTTTATTTTAATCTATTTTGAATGGCGTGACACTGAAAACCAGCAATAATTTAAGGCCAAGAATAACCAAGAAATCTTCTAATCTGACTTTAAAAATTGTTTATAACTGCATCACATGAGCAGCCACACCCTCTTTTTATCGAGAAATCCTTTGAGTCAAAATGCCCAAAAGATACAGAGTAGATCGTTTTCCTTTTGTAGGTTCAAACAGTGGCTACTTATCACAGCCGGACCCAGACCTTGAGATAAGGGAAGGGGGGGAGCGGTCATTCAGACCCTTATATAAGGGGGAGGGCCAGTCTCCAAAAAAAACATTTTTGGCGCTTCGGGCCTCAGTTTGGTCTGGATCCACCACTGCTAATGGTCTTCTAGCAAAAACGTCGGAATGAGACTAGGTCAATAAACGTCTTTCTCCTGACGAAGCGTTTAGCTAGGACTAGCACTAGTCAATGAAGACCAGCTGCACCAGCCAGTTGTAACGCTTCGAACAATTCCGAGTTGATCTCGTAGACACTTTTAAGGGTCAACTTTTTTATACAGAGAAACTGGTGCGGCAGGTTTGGCAAGTGGTGAGAATCGTTGGTTACAGTTTTCGAACAATAGAGGGCGTGGTCGATCACTTGACCAAGTAATTGAGTTTAGATTACTTTGCTTCATTCCTGAGAAAATTTGTACAAAAACCATAAGTGACTTATACCTAGGCCTTAATCTACTTGAGCAGCTGTCTTCTTGTTTATTTCTGCCTCAATGCATGATAGTTATAATAAGTAGTATGCATAAGATTAATCGAATGCTATGAGTTTACAATTAGTAAGGCAAAGCTTTCTTTAACTATAAAAATGTTGATGGAAGTTAAATAGAAACTTCGAGTCAGCAATATGTTAACCGCTTACAAGACTGTAACCAGTTTAGCATAACAAGTACAATAAACGTGTACTGAGGAAGGTTTGTTTCAGTTCCCTTGAATACCATGTCTCGAGTTCCTTATTGCTAAAAGTAACGCAAGATAGAAAAACAAACGTAAATTAAAGAACGTGGCGGGGGGGGGGGGGGGAGGGGAGAGTGGTTAGCATGCGGAATGAGGTTGGTTTCCACGGAAGTTAATCAGTCAGTTCCTTTCAACAGTCAAATACCCAAATGTTGGTAAAACATTGTAAACTTATAACAAGCTTTTTGCTATAATTTTTCTGCAAAAATAGTAATAAAGAAAAAGAGCAAACAAGAGTACAGTTGAAGGTACAGCGGAATCGAGATTTTTCGAATACTTGATTTTTCGAACCAAAAACCTCTTCTGAACGTGCAAATGGATTCAATCCGTGCTAAGGTCTTTGTTCAGCTGTTTTCATTCATGCAAATTTAGAGTACTTTAACTCCTTTTGAACTCGCACTTTTATTTTTTCTGTTCCTTGATAATGGCGTCATGATGTCGCCGAAGCGTCGGAACATTGTCTCGTTACTTTTTACATGTTTATGTTTCTCAAAATCGTTGTTAATAAAAAATCTATTCCCTTGGATTAACCTCAGTCACTGCATTTTTTTACTCCCTATTTTTCGAACCCTCGATTTCTTTGAGTGGAGTTGCGTGACGAGCGAAGGACAATTGCTCGATGAAGTCATTTTACTGCAACTACCAGAATACTTCAGTTTGTTGTTTTCTTGTGCAAATTAGGAGTATTGTTGTTTAAAGCTCAGCGGGATTGACTAGTTCGGTGAGACAGAAAAAATTGAAATTAAGAAATGGTAAACGTGCAGCGTGCAACCATGGAGTTATGGATGCACGCGGGAGGTTGCTAAGCATGAAAGAAGCGTAAGAGTCGCACGAGGCGATAGCCGAGTGCGACTCTAGCTTCTTGAGTGCTTAGCAAACCTCCCAAGTGCATCCATAACTCCATGGTTGCACAGCTGCAACGTTTACCATTTCTTTTATAACATAATCAAAAGAGAAAAACATTATTTTCCATTTGCCTTCGGTTGAGTCATCGGTCCGAGTTCATGTATGGTGACATCTGCCCGCGCGTAAACAAATCATGTTCTATGTTTTTCAAAAACTTGCCTTTGAGTTTTTCTTTCGCTGAATCAACCGTTCTCCGTCCTCAGGTAAATTGCAAAACGTTTTTCGTTGTTATTCTGAATGGCATCTGTCTACTTGCTCTTAATATTAGGGTAAAAACTTTGAGGGAAAACTATAGCTGCAACTATAAACACCAACTAAAAGGACTCTAAAAAATAAGCTAAAACTAAATAAATGAAATAATTATCAAGCTTATTTATGTGACAATTTTTGAAATAAACGCAAAGTAGAAATGAGAAAATTTGACTGTAATTCCTTTAGAATAACAGGTAACACTAATTTTAAAAAGAGAAATTAACTAGCTTTGTATCGAAATCTGTCTGGGGAAATCCGCTATGAAAGTGAAAGTTGAAACTGAAATTCGCCGATACACAGCCGGCGCTGAAGCTGTTGTTTTTCGACCGTTCTCCGAACGACTGTTATGAATGAACACTGAGGAACAAAATAATACACACAGAAGTTATTTTTTGAAAAATTTATTTGAAAACCCAAATGTTTCTGTACTCAAATGAAATTCGCTTATTCCAGCGTTATGTGCCCGTTTAAACTCAACTAAAATTTTTAATCGATGCGATGAAAACTTCACAACAAAGCTGTCTCGAATTTGAGCGTGTTTCCTAAAATATTTGCTTGAATTTAGCATCAGCTTGACCAAAAAGTCAATAACACAATGCTAATTGATAATTTTCCTTTCCAAACAGACTTTCTCTTCTACAAAAAAACACACAAAATGTACCTTAAATCTTCGCTCGCTCGATTTTCTTTCAGCAGATTCTAGCCGCGAGGAAAACAGTGATTCATTCATCCAGGGCAAATTTGTCGCTTGATCTTTTGTCTTTTTTCCTTCAAAACGACAGCTTAGTATTTTCTTCAACTTCCACTTTTCATCTGTGCATTTCGTCGGTGTATTTTACCGTCAGGAGAGGAGATTTGTTGAATTTGCCTAAATTTTACCGCGCTAGCTCAGTTTCTTAGCGTGCACCAACGGGAAAATGGTAGTGGCTGACTGACCAATCAGAGCGCGCAATTTAGTTTTGTTATGTTATAATGAATTTTGGTAATTGTAGTCAAGCCATCATCATGAAAATGGCCTGTTCACCCTCGGACGAACAAGATATTTCATGCACCACGCGTGTGCAAAGGGGTTGGGCCCTAGGGGGGGGGGGGTACTCGGGATTTCAAGTGACGGGGATGATCGAATGGATCCAAAAGTCAAGACCCAAAAAAATCCCTAGGGCTTCCAGCAAAACCCAAAAAAATCCCTGGACCAAAAATTAACACCCAAAAAGTCCTTAAAAGTTTCAGAAAGGGGTAATGCCATAACACAAAGAAAAACATCGGAAATTGAACACTCGTGTTTGTTTATTCATCATACTATCTGAATATATCCTTTCCCTCATCATTTTTTTTAATACCTCCAAAAAATCCCTACTCAAATCAAGCTACCCAAAAAAATACTTGCCAAATTTTCGTACCCCAAAAAATCCCTCGATCACCCCCGTCACTTGAAATCTCGAGTAACCCCCCCCCCCGGGGGCTGGGCACGGACTGACAACCTTAATTGGTTTGACCTCTGCTTTCATATTTTGGATAGACTAAGCCTATATGGCTGATGACGTCATTCAGAATGGCCGTCATCTTGGTCCCTATCTTTCATTTTACCAAAAACTAAGATTTTATTACCTAAATTTTGAGAAAAAAAATAAACTTATGTCATATTATTCTAGTTTTTTTGCACCCTTTTATGCGTTTTGTATTAAAATACATGCTGAAGCATAAAATCGGGGACCATGTAGACCTTGTAGGTTTGCGCGGAAGTTTATTAGTGTTCCTTTCAGCAGTCGAGGAAATAAATGAAATGTTAGAAAAACATTGTAAACTTACAACAACTTTTTTTTGTCCTCCAAAAAGATCAGCAAACAAGTATAAAGTTGAAGGTTGACCTATATTCTTGTAACATTTAATTTTTGAACCAATTCCTTGGTGTCCAGAAGAACTACTATAACATATATCTACTGTTAACGTATTTCTTTTAGTGTTTGTTTCACTTCACTAAACAAGGATACGTAACCTCGTTTGTCTCGTTTGTGCTTTGAGCTTTTTCGATGCTAGAATTTCATCTTCCTTTGCTTTGGCTCTGAATTGGAAAGCCATGGCAAAGGAAAAGGAAATTGTTTTGAGGAACTAAAACTGACTCCAAAAAAGCAATAAGCTACGCCGGCTCTCGAAAGCACACTAAATATGAAAAAAACGAAAATTGAAATGAATGATTTTAGCGTGAAAAATAGACATACCTAAGTGTCAATTTTGAATCTTTAATAAATATTACTCCATGTAGACTCTATCCCCATTGTAATCGTTCTTACGTTTAGGTGACAAAATTCAAGCGTCGTGTACTCATAACCCCGAAACGGTGCATTAAATTTTTTACGTTCCGTGGTGTATTATTACATTTCGTTTTTTAGTGCTAGGTCTTGCTGGCTGAGGAAATTTAAATGGGTTTCTCTTTAGGGGTAAAAAACAAATGACCGCAAAGAAACGAGCGAGATATAAGCGACTACAAAGGCGCAAAGACAACATTTAACTGTGGCAGGATTAGCTCAGTCGGTAATGCGTTTGACTGCAGAACAGG
Source organism: Porites rus (assembly GCA_964035705.1). NCBI lineage: Eukaryota > Metazoa > Cnidaria > Anthozoa > Scleractinia > Poritidae > Porites > Porites rus. The sequence goes on along the minus strand of OZ037998.1, from coordinate 13,598,142 downwards.
AGGTCGCGGGTTCGATTCCCGGGGCCGAACCATTACTCAGGGTCTTAAAATGACGAAATGAAGGTACTGCCTTTGCACTGCAAGCGGCCCCCTGGGCTAGACCTTCGCGTGGCTCGGATGACCACGTAAAACGGCGGTCCCGTCTCCATTAGGAGACGTAAAAATAGTGTCCCCAATTAGCACTTTCGTGCTAAATACATTGACACTCAAATAAAAAGTGCAATAAAAGTGCAAATGTCACAGTCGTCTTCGAGCTCGGAGTCGTTTGTTTCGCGGTGAACGTTTCTTTCATGCAGTGACAATAACGAATATCCGCCTTCTGTTGGCGTCATCGTCATCCCAGAAGAGCGGTAAGCTCGCCCCTATTTCGCAGTCAAGGATTAAAGAGGTGCTCATCTTACTATTAGGAGAGTATAAGAAGTTCATGCGCATGTGGATATTTTGGAGCCTGCTGAAAGAGGATATGTGGACTTGGGCGGCTTTATGAAAACTCTTCAAAAGATCTCTCTTTATAGCCAACATTAAAACTCTTGTGGGCTGATTAAAAGGGAGGAGGAGGAGGGAAAACAATAAAAATGAGGAGGAGGAGGAGGAGGAGGAGGGAAAACAATAAAAAATGAGGAGGAGGAGAAGGAGGAGGGAAAACAATAATAATGTGCACGTGGCGGTGGTGGTGGTGGTGGGAAAACAATAGAAATGTGGCGGTGGTGGTATATAGCTTCACTGTTTACGAAGTAGTGTTAAAAAAAAGTTGAGTGTAGGGTCGATGTGGGGTCGATGTGGGGTCGATGTGGGATCGATGTAGGGTCGATGTGGGGTCGATGTGGGGTCGATGTAGGGTCGCTAGGAGGTCGATGTATTTGTGGATGGAAAAATATATAGAATAAATGAGGAGGTGGAGGTGAAGGAGAGGAATAAAAAACATTGAGGAGGGAAAATAATAAAAATTGTGGAGGAGGGAATAAAAACATTGAGGAGGGAAAATAATAAAATTGTGGAGAAGGGAAAAAGAAAAAATTGAGGAAGGAAATAAAACTGAAAAGGGAGAGGGGTAAGTAAAACATAACTTGCTTTCTTTGACTGTTTTAATAGATTTCTTTCAAATCGCTGTGTATTTGACTCTTTTTGTTTTAAACGGTATCTCGTGTCAGATTTTATTGCTAGTAATTATGAGTCGCGTGTTTTAATTAATCCTTGTTAAGTTATTTGGTTTATAATAATACGTCAAGATTCTCTCCCTTGGGTCTTTCCTGTAGAGCTAATTTGTATTCAACTTTGGGCCTGCGAACTCGCATAATTAACTGATTAACCGTGCGTGAAAATGACAAGACTTTCATTTCCTCGAGATAGAAAGGAGAAAACGTCAGACAAACTTAGAGAGTTTTCAGCTCCAATTTGTGTATGTTTTGTTTATATATATCTGAGTTTTAGCGCCAAATAAGAAGACGTAAACTAAATTGAAATAAAGACTTTTCAACTCCACTTTCTGTATGTGTTTTGTTTATGTATATCTGAGTTTTAGCGCTAAATAAGATATAGAAAGCCGTTTCTCGCGTTGCTAGGTGATCGCTTCTCTTATTCCTATTTTTATTTTAATAGACGGTCCGAAAACCGGGCTCAAGTTACTTACCGGGCAAGTCTAGGCAAGCCTATTGTTCCTATTGTAGTAGACTGACGCTCATTAGTAAACCAATCCACTTCATTATATATGGAGGAACGCATTTTTACCCAGCTAGCTAGACACTGACTCGGCACATATGCCTATTAATTAAGGGAACACACACGGAACGCAAAGGGAACGCACCAAAACGGTTAAGTTTCAACATAGTATACTACTAACATCGTTTCGATTTGCATTAAATTTTTTAGAAATCTCAGTCGTCCTTTTAATACAGAATTTACGGCAAGTTTTAGCAAACTCGAATTTTTTGGTGGATTATCATTAATACTGGATAAATCATAGTTGTCTATGATGCTTCCTATGTGTGGATTGACTTTATTCCTCGGCTGGTTCTTTTCAGAATCAAAATATGTCGACATGGAGGGTTTTCGAACAAAAACCAGATTTCTTTGCCATCGTATGAAATCGATGATCATTAATATATAGATGGAAGCTATTTAGTATTCCGCTCAATTGAAGCCGGCTCGACAGAAAATACAGATCACACAATTCAAAACAACCTTCTTTTATTACTATCTGAAAAACGTATCGAATCTATGGACAGTAGGGGATAACCTTTTATCCCATTTAATTTCTCGGCATGATGCAGCAGCTAAAGGGGAGAGCATTTTGCAGCACATGAAGTCTTCCTAACCCTTCCCTAAGAACCATAATTTCTACTATTTTACACTCGGCACTCCTGAAGGTTTTGGCAGTAATCAGATGTTAGTGCCGCCGCCCGGTTAGGTCAATTGGATAAGGACCGGTCTTCCGAGCGGAGGTTCGCGGGTTCAAATCCCGGCCGGACCAACACTCAGGGCGTCTTGAAACAACTGAGGAGAATGTACTGCCTTTGTTGTGACATCTGCAAATGGTTAGACATTCTAGTCTTTTCGGATAAGGATGAAAAGCCGTAGGCCCTGTCTCACAGCTCTCTCAATGTTCTGATTCTTGTGGGAGGTAAAAGAACACACACTGGTGTTCGTAAATAGCAGAGGGCGTAGACCACTGTGGTGTGGCCCAACGTTTAGTGGTTTGGGTGGGAAATGAAAGGGTTGATATGAGTTCAGGGACGTAAGTCCTGTTCCATCCTCTGTCACCGTGTTGAGTTACCTTGGCGAATTCAATAAAGTAAAGTAAAGTAATTTCATTTTCGGACCTTAAGATTTTCGGTTTGCTACTACAGACAGGTTCACACCTTATATCAGCATAGAAAAACAGACTTTGGACAGCAGAAAATGGATGCTGAAACTTCGGTCTAAAATGTTCAGTATTTACGAGCGATTGACCTTTGTGGTAAAATAAAAATTAAATCTTCAGAAGACATAAGGAGTGCATCACCCCATTAAAGGTAATATAGATTGCGGAATCCGGGAAATGTTTGCTTGTGGAATCCGGAATTCAGCTCTAGGAGTCCAGAATCCCTCTGACAATCAGAACCTGGAATCCAGTACCTGGAACCGGAATTCACAGCCTGAAATACCAGTATACAAGGCTGTCTTAGAAAATCTTACATGGGGCAAAATGAACAGTGATTTCAGAGTAGAATATATTAGGGTAAGTTAGGTACAATAAACTGTTTATGATAACTCATTTGCTTGGATTGAATTTATTTGTCGAATAAAACTTAAGGGTTTGTATTTCCTTTCAGCATCACTTGTAGTGGAATTCTGGATTTGGCATCAACTCGAGGATCCTGTGAAAGGAGGCCATTCAAATTACTGTCCGCGACAATAGTGACAACTCAGAATAACATGTGAACCGAAAGAAAGTTAGACGTTGTTTGAAAAAGCCTTTCAAAAATTAAGTCTTAATAAAAAATCTAATCCCTTTAAGAGCGACTCCGCGTAAATATCAACTAGACGTGGAAATAGTCAAAAAATGACCTGGCCTCAAACTCAGCCAGAATAAAGCCCCATGGGCCCTAGTTACAAAATCGTTGGTTTAAGTACGATCGAGTGAATAATATTTTTTTAACGAATTTTTTTCTTCCCGAGGCCTAAAATGGGCAAAAATCATGCGAAATTAGAGTCATATTCAGTAACTCGTAAATTTTAAAATAAAGTTGGCAACTAAAATATAATGACACTTCGTATTTTTACTATCTTTCCTCTATAATTTTAACTGATTAGTTCGCGATTTGGTCAACAAGAGATTTTTAAAGAAATTTTCAAAGTTGTTGACTCAAAATCGCTTAATCAACCGTCAAAATTTAGCACTTTTTCACGAGCTAAAAAAGCGGATTGGTACTTGGCTTTGAACACCAAGGCTTGTTTAGTCTGAAAGAGCATTCTTTTTTCTTCAAATTAGCGAAATAAAATTTTTGGGTAAATGAAATCACGAGCGCTGACAAAGCCAAGCAAATGTAAATATTACACTAAAAACGGGCGAAAAAACGTGACCTCTGACCGAAGCACAACCAAATGAGAATTACGGTAGGCGCCAAACCTTTAATTATTCGGTAACTTCTTGAGACAATATTGGTCCGAAATGTGTATAGATTTTTTAAATAAAGCTGAGTTAAAGTATTAAGTGTCAAAAAGTCCACAAAGCGGTAAAAAATACAACAAAAAGTCACGAGTAACCTGTTCCGTGTTCTGAATTTTACGCAGCGATTTATGCGATTTAACGAATTAACAATTTTTAATCCAACTATACCCACCTGAGACTGTGTTAGTTTAAGAGTCCATAGAACTTCTCAGACGATTCCTCGGAAAGACCTCCAGAAGGAAATGAATGAAGAATTTGAACTTATAACTGTAACAATTTCACTTGCCGCAACGGCAATGAACGAAAACGACTGTCGAACAGCCACAGGCAAACCAGGTTTCAGTGGAGTCATGCGAAGCATGTCACGTCACGTAATTCTGCCCCGCGCATTTCTTTTTCAGGTATCTCCCCCTGGCAAAGATGTTACTCTGAGTTCGGAGCCAATCAAGGCTTATGCTGGCGCGTGCAAGTAAATCAATTTTTTTCGAGTTAAGAGGCTCACTTGTAGGACGAAAAACAGTATAATTTTATTTACGTAATATCAAAATTGTGCCTTTAACAAGAGACATATTTGTTGCGAGCCTTTCTAATCATTCGGTTTCCTGTGGTTCGGTGGTTCCTTGCGTTGAAACATCCCGACTAAAAGTCAACAACAGGGAATGAGCTCTTCGGAAGCCAATGAACTAGTGGCCACATTCGGATCTCAAAAAAAGATTTGGACAAGTTGAAAGGACAAAATCGAAGGAACTGATCGGCGAAAAGAGAAAAGAAAGCCAGTACAAACAAACGAAAACACATGATATCATTTTTTCCGATTTAGTCTGTTTGGAAAACGAACCTTTGTTGTGGGCTGATACTGTGGGGTCGTTACCAAAATTGAATTTAAAACTAAAGTACATAATTATAAACATAATCAGTGATTACAAAGGTAGTCTAATAAACCTGAACTGACGCAAGTAAGGAACCAAAAATAACGACCTGGCCCCAATTGATCAAACGACCGATCACTTTTCTAACGGATACCGTGTGGAACGAAATTTTTTCGGGAGTTTATTTTTGCGGATTAGCGGTTTTTTGTGTTTTGTGAGAACTAATTTTTGCGATTAGGACAGACTGGTTTTTCTTGCTGGGGATCAATTTTTGCGATTTCAGAAAGTGCCCAGTACCCAGCACTGATAATATTGTCGTTTTTATTGAGTACGTGCAATAGAAATACATATTTTCAAACAATACTAAGTGTGCGTCAGTATTTTTCTGAAAAAAAGAGACCAGTTGTGATTGAACAGACACGATTTCTTGGTACTGTATTCTTGTGTAGTGAATTTAAGTTAGAGCATACAGTATTTCCTCTGGAGTAAGTTTTTGCGGGAAAAATTTGTGCGGTAAATTTTATTTGCGGGAACTTATTTTTGCAAAGTACTGACAGTCATGAAATTCAGCCGTGAGTGAAATAGTGAAAATGACAAGAAGACAGAGGGAAAAAATAATAACAGATCAGTCCACCAGTCCACTGGGTTTAAAATTGTTTAGCCTGGCACTTTTGTGTAAGCGAACGGGAATGACATATTTATTTGTTCTGGAGGGATGAATTTTTTTTAAAAGCACGGTTCATAGCAAAAATTTGCCAAAACTTTGGCTGAGAGCCATTGCTAGATTCTATGGCATTTTTTCTCGTTCCTTTTTTTTCTAGTTCTGTTTGGTCACATGAACCGTGATGTCAGCTTTTTAAGTTAAGATAACCATGTTTAGGCTGTTGTGGACATGTCTCATATTATCTCAGTCGTGACAGATGAAACCTTTATTACACTTGGGTTCAAATGTTATTACGGATAGACCTTTATTACACTTGGGTCCAGTTATTACATTTGTGCCTTCCACAAGTTCCACTGACAAGAAATCCGGATCCCTGAAGTGAATTTGGCTTAAGAGGCAACCAAACATTTAGCCTCCTTGATGGCATTTTCCCTCAAGCGAGGGCAAAGATGAAACAGTCCAAAGCTAGTTTTATTTCATAAATGTTTTAGGACACAGTGTGGAAGAATTTCTTCCCTCCTTCCCAAATGCGCGGGGCAGAATTACGTGACGTGACATGCTTTGCATGACTCCACTGAAACCTGGTTTGCCTGTGGCTGTTCGACAGTTGTTTTCGTTCATTGCCGTTGCGGCAAGTGAAATTGTTACAGTTATAAGTTCAAATTCTTCATTCATTTCCTTCTGGAGGTCTTTCCGAGGAATCGTCTGAGAAGTTCTATGGACTCTTAAACTAACACAGTCTCAGGTGGGTATAGTTGGATTAAAAATTGTTAATTCGTTAAATCGCATAAATCGCTGCGTAAAATTCAGAACACGGAACAGGTTACTCGTGACTTTTTGTTGTATTTTTTACCGCTTTGTGGACTTTTTGACACTTAATACTTTAACTCAGCTTTATTTAAAAAATCTATACACATTTCGGACCAATATTGTCTCAAGAAGTTACCGAATAATTAAAGGTTTGGCGCCTACCGTAATTCTCATTTGGTTGTGCTTCGGTCAGAGGTCACGTTTTTTCGCCCGTTTTTAGTGTAATATTTACATTTGCTTGGCTTTGTCAGCGCTCGTGATTTCATTTACCCAAAAATTTTATTTCGCTAATTTGAAGAAAAAAGAATGCTCTTTCAGACTAAACAAGCCTTGGTGTTCAAAGCCAAGTACCAATCCGCTTTTTTAGCTCGTGAAAAAGTGCTAAATTTTGACGGTTGATTAAGCGATTTTGAGTCAACAACTTTGAAAATTTCTTTAAAAATCTCTTGTTGACCAAATCGCGAACTAATCAGTTAAAATTATAGAGGAAAGATAGTAAAAATACGAAGTGTCATTATATTTTAGTTGCCAACTTTATTTTAAAATTTACGAGTTACTGAATATGACTCTAATTTCGCATGATTTTTGCCCATTTTAGGCCTCGGGAAGAAAAAAATTCGTTAAAAAAATATTATTCACTCGATCGTACTTAAACCAACGATTTTGTAACTAGGGCCCATAGGGCTATATTCTGGCGAGTTTGAGACCAGGTCATTTTTTGACTATTTCCACGTCTAGTTGATATTTACGCGGAGTCGCTCTTAAAACATATTCTGAACACAATTTTAGCAAGAGAGGATATGATCATCCTTAATTACCCTTTCTTGGCAAGAGATAACTGTTGAAGAGATATTTGGTAAGCACTTCCTACCGACGGTCTGGCTCTAATCTCCAGTTTTAGCTTTGGCAATGAACTGGAATTCAGATTCAGACGACCGTTGAAGGATTGGCAAGCACTTCCTGCCTACGGTGGGCTGTACATTCTCAGTAGATCTTGTCACCTTCATCACCTGTTTAATCTCTGGCATTGACTGGACTAGGGAAGTGCTCCGCCAAACTTTGCTCTTTCCTGTATTTATTCTATTGCTGAAAGCGCCGAAAATAAACCATTTTTAGACAGCAAAAAATAATACAAAAAAAAATACGGGAAGTGAAAGATTTCAATGTTTCAAGAATTTTATCTCAGACAATTTTGAGACTTTTGAGTTGTTCTTGGTCAGTGCAAGTCAAACTAGCTGCCATATATAAAAGAAGGAAACAGAAAAGTTGTGCCGTCCTTTGCGAATGTGCTAATTCCGCTAAAATTTTGGCTTGTTAATTATGCATGTCAGTTACAAGATGAAGATGAATGATACATGCCTGCCTTTGTTCAATGCATAGTCAGGGTATAAAATCACACGAAGATCCAGCTCTTGACTCAGACCGTTGGATCTTTTGCTGGATGTGCCCCGGGCAGAACCCCTTTGAGTAGTTTAAGATAAACTTTTTATTTTCATTTAGCTCAGTAGTTACACTAGTATTATCAGTTAACGTACTCCTTGCTACATTTAACGACAAAATATATGCATATAAAGTGAAAAAATCATATCCGACTTTTTGTAGTTTGGTGTAATTTTTTGTAACCCAGAAAAACCCTAGCCAGTCCATATCAAGATAAGACTGTTACCGTTTCAATAACGATTTTGCGAAACGGTTCACAACAATTAAAATCTTAGCAACTCTGTAAACATTATCAATCCCCAATTTGTCCCGTTTCAGTTAGAATAAGCGACACTTTCGTCGAGCAATTTTTTTCTGTTGTGTCAAGAGCCATGTCCTATTATGGCTGTTGGTTGTGTCAGTTGTTAAATGTGGGAATTCTTACATTTGGATAGACGTATTTCGAAGGCAAGTAGACGCTCAAACTGTGTACTTCCGTTCCACAGTGTATTTGCGTATCTATTTGTACCCAACATGTGTTATTTTATTTGGCTTCTTTTCGGTTTGACATTTTTTACTAAAAAGAGAAATGCGTATTTAGCAATCCTACTGAAATGAAATACTTGGGAGACATTTTTGAAGCTACTAGATACATCACGTGTTTATCACTGATTAAAAATATCGTGAGACACTGCTGTTCTTGTCTTTAAAACTTTATTTAAATTTTTTAATGTTTAACGTCAAGGGACGGACTATCCTTTTTCGGGAGAGAGCAATGATTGCTTAATAGTTAATAAACCCTTAGTCTAATTAGGTAACGCACAAACCTACATATCATTGGAAAAAATACCATAGTGGAAAGTTTCACAAATCATCTCTCTAAAAGAACGGCCCCTTTTGGTGGGGGCATAGATAAAGCCAAACCTAAGAGCGGAGCTCCCGTACGAGAACAAGTACGATTATCTATTTAGAGAAAACCGACACATGCCGACCGATTACTAGACCAGTTATCGTACAACCCGACCTCTCACAAGGCTACAACTATACGGACTTTGACGAGACGAGCGCAACTAGTTTTCGACTCACCTGACAGCCCATACAAGACGAGACTGACTACCTAAACAACATTTTTAGTAGGAACAAGAACACTCTTAAAATCGCTGTTTAGTCTCGCTTACTTGGAGACCAGATAGGAAATCAGGTGATTAATTCTACACGAAATAGGATTTACTCGCTAAAGATTGTTCACTTTCTACTTTATTTTATCGACAGTCGAGTATTTCAGGATATTTACTTTTTATAGCGGGGCTCCCGCGCGTGCGAAGCGCGCGTGGGACAGAGCCCCATACTCATGGAAATGAATGATTTTCCAGTAATCAGATACCCATGTTTTGCGCACAGGATTCTGGGATCGCCAGGGGGCAAACATTGCGAGTCGCTACAAAGAAATGTATGGCGTGGGGCTGTTTCTCCGGTAAAAGCAGTGTCTTTGGACAGAGAATGCAACATTTTGCCGTGATTTTATGAGCAGCGGAGGTGACTAATGTTGGTGCGAAGAAATTGTAAGTTTTTGTGGGATCAGTGCGATGAAATCTATCGATAAACACTGATTCTTGCGAAAGGTCGACTGTGAATTTACTGAATGGTCTCGAAATATATAGTACTAACTTAGGTATAAATGAGCGGGGAATGCGGACTCATTTAAGCCTTTCCAGTTGTACTTACATGTGCTCATATTTACAAAGCGTGTAATTACGCTCCGCTCGGCGGCGATCACAATGCTGTGCCGGTTTGTGACAACGATCGAAGGTAAGCTTTTGTATTGTCGAATTTGATATGCATTAAATTTAAAAACAAAAACATCTTCCGCACATTAGTATATTGATTTCTTCTCGCCAAAAAAACACAAGCGAAATGTTTTGTCATGATCCTGAGAACCGATGAATTCTAATGCCTTTTCCAGTCATTTTGAGGGAAGATATAGAATCTCTGAATTTCGCATATCAACTTGGTATTTATTTTCACACTCACCGCTTTTGTATCGGAAATCTTACTCGTTTGTACGATTTCTGCCCCATCTACTAATGGTTAAATACCATGTACTTTCCATGAAATATTTTGTAGATGTCACTTTGTTTATACCAAAGTAAAGGAGGATTTTTTATTTTTATGGCCACGTACATACCCACGATCGTTGTCTTGTAACAAGAGCCGCACAGCGCTGATCGCGGCCGAGCGTAGTTACACTCGTCGTAAATATTACCACACGTAATTATAACTTAAACGCTTAAATGAGCTAATCCCCCTACATGTATACCTAAATTTGCACTATATATTTCGAGACCTTTTCTTCGAATTCTTCATGTCTGTGTAAATTCAGTCAACATAAATTTCACACTCAACCTCACGCAAGGAGTGTTTATCGATAGAATTTATCGCATTAATCACACAGAAACTTGAAATTTCAACGCACCAACATTAGTCACCTCCGTTTCTCATAAAACAAGAATCGCCGAAAGGCGATTTTTAACTGGGCTGCAAAGGGGCTATTTGTTCTGAGAGGAGGGGGCGGCTATACACACTCAGGCTACCATAAAACCTTGTCGGCAACCATTGCATGCAACAGAATCTCATGTAAGACTGAAACATAAACTCATTCAGAACATTGTACCCTTTTGAAAGACTTTCGAAACCAAAAAAAAAACAGTACCATTTTTAAGTGGGGGCTGTATAATAACTTTTAAATTCCACCATTATGAATAAAAATAAACAAGTTAGCCATTAATTCTAAACAGGAAACAATTTGCATTATTCTGTATCTCGAAAGACGCAAAAAGAGGAGTGTCGGCGGTGCAAGAGTTGAGTATGGACGCAGGTCCTGGATTCAGTCCAAAGGTGTTGAATGGCTCAAAAAGGACTATCCGGTAGTCTTTGACTTTCCCGTGGAAGGTGACGGACATTCGGCTGTCGCAACAAAATACCGGGAAAAGGTTAGAAGTTATCGTCATTGCACCAGCAGGCAAACTGGATGGTGGTGGTGGAAGAAAACCAAATCAGTGTGCTCTTGGAGGAGAGCCTACGATTACACGAGTTCTATTTACATTATGGCTAGGGAGGTAGCAACAATGGCTGGCGCACAATTAAACCCTGGGGTGCCCATGTTGCCTATCTAGACTAAAGGCAGCCTGTTGATTCGCACTATGTAAGATAATCCAAGATTCCACGCTGTAGATGTCGGATTCCAGATACTGGATTCTGGATTCTTTGTCACTGGAACATGGTTTCCCAATTCCAATTGGTAACAGAATTCGGCTTCCTTGAGCAGAATTCCAGATTCCAAAGCCAAAGATTCCGGATTCCACAGGAAAAAAGTTCGCTGATTCCGGAATCCGGATTACCTTACATGGGGCTACATTAATTCTCTCAAGTAAGATTAAGGCCTGGGTCTTTTCACATTTGTCATGATTTTTAAGCGGGGTAGGTAGTCTTATGTAAAGTATTCTCAAGGTATTCCATGACTAGATTATTGGTTTTCACATGGGTCACCAAAATTTAAAACCATCGATCCTACTAAGATTTTACGATGTATTAGAGCAGCTGAAAACTAATTTCCATACACACTTTCACTTCCAAAGGGTTCTTGGTTATGTGATAGAGTACGCTTAAATTTCTAAGCTTTTGCGTGACGCGGCATTCGCATAACGGCCGAGAGAACTGTCATGTAGGTAAAAAAAGACTTGTTTCGGAGAATTTTGTTATCTAAACAGTTCATGTATTAAAAAATCATTGCTTTAATGTTCATGAGTTCCTCGAGGAATAAATTAACGCTTTTGTAACAAACTTAGTTCCATATTTTTCTGTTAGTTTTCGTCCGCCATGTTGATGGGCACCTACATGGCCTCTTCATACAAATCTCCATAAATTTGGGTAAAACATTTCTCCAGATATCTCGTATACGAAATATCCCTCTGACCTGAGTCTTGGCGAGGGTTTTGCATATTTAGCTCCTTTCATTTCCCAGATTCTGGACTTTAACTATTGAACGGTTTTAAGTTTTATCTTAATCTATTTTGAATGGCGTGACACTGAAAACCAGCAATAATGTAAGGCCAAGAATAACCAAGAAATCTTCTAATCTGACTTTAAAAATTGTTTATAACTGCATCACATGAGCAGCCACACCCTCTTTTTATCGAGAAATCCTTTGAGTCAAAATGCCCAAAAGATACAGGACAGATAGTTTTCCTTTTGTAGGTTCGAATAGTGGCTACTAATCACTGCCGGATCCAGACCTTGAGATAAGGGAGGGGGGGGGGGGGGGAGCGGTCATTCAAACCCTTATATAGGGGGGGGGGCAGTCTCCAAAAAAAACATTTTTGGCGCTTCGGGCCTCAGTTTGGTCTGGATCCACCACTGCTAATGGTCTTCTAGCAAAAACGTCGGAATGAGACTAGGTCAATAAACGTCTTTCTCCTGACGAAACGTTTAGCTAGGACTAGCACTAGTCAATGAAGACCAGCTGCACCAGCCAGTTGTAACGCTTCGAACAATTCCGAGTTGATCTCGTAGACACTTTTTAGGGTCAACTTTTTTATACAGAGAAGCTAGTGCGGCAGGTTTGGCAAGTGGTGAGAATCGTTGGTTACAGTTTTCGAACAATACAGGGCGTGGTCGATCAGGTGACCAAGTAATTGAGCTTAGATTACTTTGCTTCATTCCTAAGAAAATTTGTATAAAAACCATAAGTGACTTATACCTAGGCGTTAATCTACTTGAGCAGCTGTCTTCTTGTTTATTTCTGCCTCAATGCATGATAGTTATAATAAGTAGTATGCATAAGATTAATCGAATGCTATGAGTTTACAATGAGTAAGGCAAAGCTTTCTTTAACTATAAAAATGTTGATGGAAGTTAAATAGAAACTTCGAGTCAGCAATATGTTAACCGCTTACAAGACTGTAACCGGTTTAGCATAACAAGTACAATAAACGTGTACTGAGGAAGGTTTGTTTCAGTTCCCTTGAATACCATGTCTCGAGTTCCTTATTGCTAGAAGTAACGCAAGATAGAAAAACAAACGTAAATTAAATTAATTAACCTCAGTCACTGCATTTTTTTACTCCCTATTTTTCGAACCCTCGATTTCTTTGAGTGGAGTTGCGTGACGAGCGAAGGACAATTGCTCGATGAAGTCATTTTACTGCAACTACCAGAATACTTCAGTTTGTTGTTTTCTTGTGCAAATTAGGAGTATTGTTGTTTAAAGCTCAGCGGGATTGACTAGTTCGGTGAGACAGAAAAAATTGAAATGAATTTTGGTAATTGTAGTCACGCCATCATCATGAAAATGGCCTATTCACCCTCGGACGAACAAGATATTTCATGCACCACGCGTGTGCAAAGGGGTTGGGTCCTAGGGGGGGGGGGGGGGAGGTACTTGGGATTTCAAGTGACGGGGATGATCGATTGGATCCAAAAGTCAAGACCCAAAAAAATCCCTAGGGCTTCCAGCAAAACCCAAAAAAATCCCTGGACCAAAAATTAACGCCCTAAAAATCCCATGCCAATTTTTTTGGCCCTTAAAAGTTTCAGAAAGGGGTAATGCTATAACACAAAGAAAAACATTGGAAATTGAACACTCGTGTTTGTTTATTCATCATACTATCTGAATATATCCTTTTCCTCATCATTTTTTTTAATACCCCCAAAAAATCCCTACTCAGATCAAGCTACCCAAAAAAATACTTGCCAAATTTTCGTACCCAAAAAAATCCCTTGATCATCCCCTTCACTTGAAATCTCGAGTACCCCCCCCCCCCCGGGGGCTGGGCACGGACTGACTAAGCCTATATGGCTGATGACATCATTCAGAATGGCCGTCATCTTGGTCCCTATCTTTCATTTTACCAAAAACTAAGATTTTATTACCTAAATTTTGAGAAAAAAAATAAACTTATGTCATATTATTCTAGTTTTTTTGCACCCTTTTATGCGTTTTGTATTAAAATACATGCTGAAGCATAAAATCGGGGACCATGTAGACCTTGTAGGTTTGCGCGGAAGTTTATTAGTGTTCCTTTCAGCAGTCGAGGAAATAAATGAAATGTTAGAAAAACATTGTAAACTTACAACAACTTTTTTTGTCCACCAAAAAGATCAGCAAACAAGTATAAAGTTGAAGGTTGACCTATATTATTTTAACATTTAATTTTTGAACCAATTCCTTGGTGTCCAGAAGAACTACTATAACATATATCTACTATTAACGTACTTTTTTTAGTGTTTGTTTCACTTCACTAAACAAGGATACGTGACCTCGTTTGTCTCGTTTGTGCTTTGAGCTTTTTCGATGCTAGAATTTCATCTTCCTTTGCTTTGGCTCTGAATTGGAAAGCCATGGCACAGGAAAAGGAAATTGTTTTGAGGAACTAAGACTGACTCCAAAAAACAATAAGCTACTTCGACTCTCGAAAGCACACTAAATATGAAAACAACGAAAATTGAAATGAATGATTTTAGCGTGAAAAATAGACATACCTAAGTGTCAATTTTGAATCTTTAATAAATATTACTCCATATAGGCTCTACCCCCATTGTAATCGTTCTTACGTTTAGGTGACAAAATTCAAGTGTCGTGTACTCATAACCCCGAAACGGTGCATTACATTTTTTACGTTCCGTGGTGTATTACATTTTGTTTTTCAGTTTTTCTGGCTGAGGAAATTTAAATGGGTTTCACTTTAGGGGAAAAAAACAAATGGCCGCAAAGAAACGAGCGAGATATAAGCGACTACAAAGGCACAAAGACAACATGAGGCTTACAAAATGTCACAGTCGTCTTCGAGCTCGGAGTCGTTTGTTTCGCGGTGAACGTTTCTTTCATGCAGTGACAGTAACGAATATCGGCCTTCTGTTGGCGTCATCCTCATCCCAGAAGAGCGGTAAGCTGGCCCCTATCTGGCAGTCAAGGATAGAAAAGGTGCTCATCTTAATATTAGGAGAGTATACGAAGTTCATGTGGATATTTTGGAGCCTGCTGAAAGAGGAAATGTAGACTTGGGCGCCTTTATGAAAAGTCTTCAAAAGATCTCTCCTTATAGCCAACATAAAAACTGTTTTGGGCTGATTAAAAGGGAGAAAAATTTTATGATATGTCAGGATCTGCTAGGAAAGCTACGCTCTCTATAAAACCAAGTGCAGGTGGCCCAAGCTCAGGGTGCAACAAACTAGAGATGATGTTCCGAAATAGCGGTCATGGCGAAAATATAAGAGTGCGTATGGGTATATTTACGATATGCATTAGAAAACGTAATACCATACCCTTATATTACTTCCATGGTGCATTACTTGCTGTCTGTACTCTTACTTTTCCAATTTGAGGCGATTTGTGAAAGTTTCAGCTCGGTTTTTCAGAGGGGAAAACTATAACTGACCCATCTCTCTTAGGCTTTTATAGACTCTTGTACAGAAATTAAAGCTTTCTTTTAATGCAGATCTCGCCCTTAGCTCCGAGTTCGGGGAGCTTATCCGCTGAACCTCGTATGGTTCTAACAAACAGAATAATGCAGTCATATTTTCGTCATGAAACTAGCCGTGTATTTTGTCATTCCGGCGTGTTAAACATGGTTCTGTAAAGCAGAAACTGTTCAGTCCTGTTTTAAAGAGATAGAGCTAAACTAAGACTCATTGAAAAGGACAGAAAATAATTAACTTTGGAGCCAGTAATAATTCAAGTCTTAGAAAAAGCCTGTAAACCTCACTGAGCCTTTGCCCTCAGGTGACGAGAATAAGGGAGCCACGTCACGCGAGGCAGTGGAAACATCTTTTCCAAATCAACTAGACCTCCGGATTATATCTACCGTATTGTACTCTTCAAAACAAAGAAGCACAAAGCTATAGCACAAGGAAATAGCTGACAAAGTTTTTAAGAACTGACTTTTTTCCTAGAATGCTATGAATGAAAGACTGAAAACGAAATTGGTGTTTCTTGGCATGAGTAATTATTCTGAAAGCGAAGGACGTTCTGTACGTCT
This sequence comes from Porites rus, assembly GCA_964035705.1. Lineage (NCBI taxonomy): Eukaryota > Metazoa > Cnidaria > Anthozoa > Scleractinia > Poritidae > Porites > Porites rus. The sequence goes on along the minus strand of OZ037998.1, from coordinate 13,582,197 downwards.
TCCGTTAAAACTATACCTTGAAATATTTTTAGATCACTGCGGTTTTTTAATAATATTATTTGAAAACGTGACTTGTTTGAGCCTAGGCGACAATGTTAGTGGTTTTACTTTCGCTTGTGGCTATGCTACGGACTCATCACGTGAAAAGAAATATGTTCCTCGCACCTTAAGTTTCCAACGTATTTTATTGCGAAAAGCTGAGAACAACAACTAGCTATCGCTCACGTCGCGACTTTGCACATCAGAAATATAATTTGACCGAGGGGTGAAAAAAAAGTGAGCGACTCCACCGTTCGATCGAACTGTAACATAACAAAAAATCAATTTTGGAATTTTTAAGTTGCCTTTGGCTATTATAGATCAAACTAACTATAGGATAAACGCACTAACCCCAAATTTTGTTCGTGCAACTTAAAGGGACTTAATGACCCGGCGAGGATTTAATACTGCTGTTTTAGGTCAATTCTTTGCTAAAGTCATTACTTAGTGTCTTTACCCATAAACAAATTGCTTCTGTAGAGTAGTACGGAAAAGATATCAAACAGATTTCATCGTGGAGCGCTAACCATAATATATTTTTGGTGATTTTGAAGGCATAGCATTCCAGCATTACCAACTTTTAAGTTTCAATCCATGTCCGTCCTTGCCATTCTTTGCATCAGACAACAGGAAATAATTTCAATTCCTAAATATATAGCCTTAAATAACAAAACTGAACCATTAATTTTGGAATTGCGAATTGATGCTAAGACACGTTTTAGCTTTTTAAAAAGCTAGCAAATAGCTTGACATATCCCCTTTTTGAACGTGATGCGGTTTTTCCTAATACTTCCCATGTTTTTGGTATTATTTAATATTTTGTTTATGCAGTGACACTACACGTTGATAGCCAGTTAGACTGAACGGAATTAGTTAACTGGTAACTAATTCCGTTCAGTCTAACTGGTTATCAACGTGTAGTATCGCTGTATAAACAAAATTTTAAATAATGCCAAAAACATGGGAAGTATTAGGAAAAACCGCATCACGTGCTCTATTGGTTAGAGTATACTGACCAAGCATATAAAAGTCCTTGAAGACCAAGCTATATAGGCATTTGAATCTTTGACTTATATGAGACTGAAGAACTTTGGAATAATCCTGAAAGCCGCTACGTGGTTGTACGACAGTGTTCTTTCATTCAGTGTAGCTTATTAGATAAGGTAAGTTTATAACAACCTTTTTCAAAAACCACTTGAGCCTGATAAAAAGTAAATGTTCAATGTAGCAAATTAATCATCGCATTTCCTTGAAATAACTTAATCCTCTGAAAATTCAAAATGTAAATCACAACAGTAAATAACATTCTTAATGCAGTTCAGAGTTATCCTACCCCAGAAGTTAGTTAGGCGTTTTTTATCAATTCAGAAAACGTTTCTAGAGGGGGGGCCGGTTTAAGGAAACAAAAATGTGTACGTGGTACGACAGCAATGTGAAATGAATAAATTTAATAGACCTTTTTACAGATACGGCGTCCATATTGAATTTATTAGATTTAAGGAGTATTATGGGATGCTCAAGGGGCATGAGTATGATCCGATTTACTCGCTCAGTATATATACGCGCGCTTTTGGGGCCCACATTTCTTCAATTTTTTCTAGAAAAAGATTGTGCCTTTTTTCCGAGAACTATACAGTGAAGTTCTATTTTTGCCCAAAGAGCCCCACACATGTCCAATACTCTCGACCAGATTCCAGTGGACAAAACCTGGAGTCTGACGGAGTATAGTCGAAAAATAAAACCGGAAGTACAGTAGAGTCCACTTGAGTTACCGGAAGTTTAGTCATGAGTGAAACCGGAAGTGTAAACAATACTTAGAGAAGGGTTGGAAGGTTGTCCGATGGAGTCCATCGGATTCATTGGAAACACATCGATTCCGATGGAATCTCAGGAAGTCTAGTCGTGCCATGAGTCAAAACAAGCACACTGCACGTGTAACATAACTCGTTCTTTAAGCCCTAAGTCGAGAATGGCAAGCCTAACAGGCAACAGAACTCGTTATTAAAGCATTGAGTCGAAACAAGCACGGACGTCGGTACACATATGTCGTTCTTAAAGCGATGAGTCAAAACAAGCACGCTACACAAAAAATATAACTCGTTCTTAAAGCAATGAGCCGAAACGAGCACGCTACGCGAATGGCATAACTCGTTCTTAAAGCCAAGAGTCGAAACAAGCACGGTACCCACGTAACATAACTCGTTCTTTAAACCCTAAGTCCCCCGGGCCCTTATTCGAGACGGACTGGCACGCTTAAAGCCACGAGTCAAAACAAGCACGGTAAAGCTATGAAACGGGGCAAAAGTCCCGCGAAACGAGGACAGTACACAAGTATATGCTTCGTTCTGTAATGGTAACTATAATATGAGCTACACTTGAGTAGAATTATTAAAAGAAACATACTGGTAGGGGGTAGGCATAACATTGAAATTGACATTACATGGATACAAAATGTACTAACTTATTGAACTTTTACGCGCGCTCGCGTTTCGCTCGCTCTACTATCCCTGAGGAAAAATGGGGGACTACTCGTAGTCTACTTTGCATGTGAAAAGATCACCATTGCTATGGTACAATATAACAACTCACACCTTTTACAGAAAAAAAATTATTCATTTAATAAGTGAAGTTAAGTATTTCAGTGGTATAAAATAAATGGAACATATTGCATGGCCGCTCAGAGATATGAAAATTCTCTTCTCATGTTGAAACAATATTTCACTGCTTCCAGCAAGGCTTACCCTTCCTTCTCTGTTGGATTGCTGTTAATCATACCTTTGTTGAGAAAAGCATGGACAAAATTCTTATAACAAGTTAGAGTTAATTTGTGTTTTTCATGTACAATCATGCATGCCCAACCCTATTCTGCACCCTACAGGAAATAATTACGTTGGATATATGCACGCAGTTTCAATATGTAAAGGGTGTGGGGAAACAGTGATAGATTTAGTACAGGGTATTTTTCAAAAGGGTAGCACCTGGCTATGAGCCAGGGCACAAATAAATTACAAATACTCAATCATTGTTACCCACCAAAAATCAAACAAAAAAATGGGTCCAAAGACTTTCAATGCAGGATTGTAGCTTTTATGCTGAATATTAGACAGTGGTATTACATCTTAAGAAGAGACAGTAAATTCCGTTTAGCTTGTGTTTTGCTTTCCCCAGTGTGACTGAAGAGGTGTTCTCACAACAATTTACCCATCATAACCTTAAAATTTATATAGGTCTTGTGTCCAAAAATTATTGACGTGACTTATACACAATTTTAAAGAAAGCATTCTTTGGAGCACTATCACATGGCTCGGCTTGATTTCCATGCCCTAAATGTTGTCACACGTGACCTACATTGGGGAAACATAGCATCTGCGGTAACAACCACAAGCTAGTAAAGGTCTTTACTATTACTTCTCCTCTCATAACTGTACTTAACAAAAAATGAACTTTTCAATCGGAATCTATTCGTGTCCAATGGATCCAATACACTTGGTAGGACTTTGCACCACTAGACTTCCGGTTTTCCGATGGAAAGCAAGGGGATACGACTGGATTCTGGTCGACAGTATTGGACAACCCTCGGAAATGTCTGATTGAATATAAGCGTATTCAGTACTGTCCAATGACAACTAAGATTTACAGCCACATAGTTCTCAACATGTTCCTTTGCTTCGCTGACATCACTGAGCTGTTCAGGTTAAAGGGGATTATGGCATAAACTGATGGAATTGTATTTTATTTCTTTCAGGAAGTAAAGTACTGGACGGAATTAGACGGTTGACACACAGCGGGCAAGAATGAAAATAATATTCGTTCTCAGTGTGCTGTTCTTGTTTTTGGCGGTGACTATTGGTTGTATAAGTCGCGAGCGAGATGGTTGTAGCCGCTGGCGAATAGGCCAATGGGAAAACACATTCACTTCATCTTGCGACAGGCACGATATGTGCTACATTTGTGTAAGCATTTGTTCACTGTATCTCTTCAAAAAACTATTTAGCTCAAGTTCCAGCGTACAATTTGGCTTGTTAATATGTACTAAGTTTTAATGTACACCTTTATGTTCTCATTTTTTACGGAGGTACAGCTCTGGAATAAGAGTTTTTGTCACAGTACTTCAAAGCCAAGCAGAAATATTATCAATAGCTGAAGGAGATCCGCTTCAGTGCAGCTAAA
>OZ037998.1:13535488-13572988 GCA_964035705.1 Porites rus | reverse complement strand
TATTTTTGAAATTCCAAAACAATTTCACAGCTGAATTTTGAGTGACTTTTAGTTACGGACTTCTGCTCCAACGATTTTTCTGAAATTCCTCTGGCATATTTATTATATCAATTAAAGCCGATACCAGAAATTTCAGTAAAAAATATCAGCAAAATTTTTTACTAGACGAAATTTTCTTTGAACAGTAGGGTCCTTTTAAGCGCTAATTTCTCAAGAAATATTTACCAGCAATGAAATCGGAATATTTCGTATTATTGCCGAATGATATCTGTTGTTTTTTGCAAAGTTTCGCAGCCATCGCGTTGAAATAGAAAAAGTTATGACGGAAAATTTGTCACAGCTAAATGCTCTTGTATTAATTATGGAGCCACCTTAACTGGTGCTTTCTGGTTCTCTTAGTTTCCTCAATAAATATTCCTAAAGAATGGCCGGGGGATTATGTAATGATCATGAGGTGTCCAACCTGATTTAGAAGTACCACTCTCAGGTTTACAACCATTGTTAACATCAGGCATTGTACTACTGACAGTTCCTACGCAGTTGAAAGAAACATGAATTATATCAAGGACCGTACTTTCTTTCACTACGTTAAACTCTACAGCGCTGAAAGAATTAAAGATGATAACAATTCCTTATGAAAATAAATGTTAAAAGACCCCTCACTGTTCGCTCACAATTGCGTTGGTTTTCCTAGATTCGATTTAGAACTGCGCAAATCTATTTACGGTAACCATAATAACTTGTTTTTCAAACAGACAAGATGCTTTTAGAGACTCACTCCTAACTTAACAAAGCAATTCATCCTCAATAGCTCCCCGAATTTTAATGATGCATTTCCGAGGCAGACAATACAGCAGGTATGAAAACAACCCTATCAAGCTAAAACTGTCGAAATTATGAATAGTTAGAGCGATTTCACTTAGGTGCTTAATCAACTAGTATAAGTAATAGCATGATTTGTTGTGATATTTGGCATAAATACCACAAGTGATATTTCAAAATTGTTACACATAATTTCACGAGCCGTTAGGCGAGTAAACTTTGGGACAATTTTGAAATATCACGAGTGGTATTTATGCCAAATATCACATGAAACTGACAGGGTGCCCTTGGAGGAACACTTAACAGAGCAATTCAACCTGAATAGCTCGTCGAATTTATAATTGATTTCCGAGGCAGATAATAAAGCAGGTATGAAAACCAAGAGAGGATAAAGGGGACAGAGAAGGCATACCCCATATACACCCTATTCAATAGGTAATTCGTCTCGAGTTATTTTTAAGACACACTTATATCCCAAGGGGGATTAGACAACAGCCAATCACATAGCGCGAATGTTTTCCGCGTGGATGACCCACGCTCAGAGCTACGCGTCCTTCAGGAATTGAAGCAGAAAAAAATGGTGGAAGACTCGGAGAGCAATATTGCTATTCGTTTTGTCGACGAAAACGACTAAAGAGAGATTTCTGCAAAAGCGGTGTCAGCGAAATGGAAATTAAAAAAGAATCGCGCTTCCTCTCTTGTATAGAGCTAACAATACAGCAGGGAAATCCTTGACAAGTGAATATTCTCAGGAGCAGCATCATTTATAATTTACAGTTTGAAGAGAGCAATTTCTGGTTTGATATTTATTCTTTTATTAGTCTTTTATTATTCAACAAAAATAACACTAGGCGTCCTACTTGCTTTATTGTACAAACGACCGGTGTCAATAGACTGGCGAAATTTCTCATTTTATTAAAGCACTGAGGTCACGACAACTTCGAGTTAAACTAATTTTACGCGTTGTAAAAGCGTCCAGCGATTCCCTTTTCCTAGGTGAGCGCCGACTCATTTCGCTTCATCAATATTCAGAAATGCTCTAAATGTCTTAACGCTTTCATTGCTTTTCCCCCGACATGTTTGCACGGCGTTTAGTCATGCGAAACCTCCACGAAACATCCACGCAGCGTGCGAGGTAACTTTATCCCGATTCTAAAAATAACTCCATCCACGCGGAAAACATTCGCGCTATGTGATTGGCTGTTGTCTAATCCCCCTTGGGATATAAGTGTGTCTTAAAAATAACTCGAGACGAATTACCTATGAAATAGGGTGTGTATGGGGGATGCCTTCTCTGTCCCCTTTATCCTCTCTTGATGAAAACTAAAGGTACTGCTATCAAGCTAAAACTATCGACATTACGGATAGTTAGAACGATTTTACTTAGTACTCAGTCAATAGACGGGAGAAGTGTGACGTCACGTTACCATGGTCGCACTATTTCTGGGTGACAACAAAACCAACGACGACGGCGACAGCAAGGAGAACGGTAAAAAATGATATGTTTATATTAACAAACAACAACTTTGCACGTGCTTCACGCTATTTTGTACATTTCTTTGCCGTCGTTGTTCCACTACGACATGAAACTTCCTAATTTCATGAAACCGGTTTATGGAGTAGGTGAACACGACACAAAAATTGTCGCTTTCTTTTTCTAAACTTAGATAACGATAGAAACGGCCTCAAACAAAATTTCCCCAAGATTTGTCAAATTAAATGAAATTGTCTAAGATCGGTGAAGTTTGAAATAGTGCGCATAGACTTTGAAGTGACTTAATTGGTTTGTTGTCATCCAAAAATTTTGCTACCATGGAAACGTGGCGTAACGACTTCTCCTCTCTATTAAGCTGTAAATTATGCAGTAACTTAACACAGGATCGTTCAGAGGTTAGCATACTCTAATCAAGCTATGAAATCGTCTTATCTCGTGGAAATTAGTCATGAAATGAGTTGTATCTATGGAACTGGGACGTTTAATTATGTAGGTCGTGCGCTAAGGGAAAAGCTGAAAATAGAAGACTTTTTTCTTTTCCCCTCCAGAGACAATAAATATCAAGATTTCTTATTTACAGTCAAGCGAGGTCAGTGAACCCCCATTCTTCCACCCCCCCTCCCCCCCAAAAAAATCCATTACTGAATTAGTTATTCGAAGTTAAATCCGTGCGTAGTTGTGGATTTTAGATTTATTTCTGCGTTCTTGCGTGCGTAAAGAGCTGTGAATTCACACGCGAGGCAGTTATGAAATTTCTACCTGCTCAGTTTCCCTAAATTTGAAGTAAATGTCTTCGAAGAAATTTTGATCATTCAAAGATTTCAATCTGACTAAATACAGAGAAGTTCTCGTAAAGCATTCACTGCTCGATCTACATGGGAAAACCAGACATTCCGGTTGGAAAATCAATCGCGGTAGCGGTTCATGTACATGTTACAGCTGCTCGGAAGAGAACTTGAGTCACCAATGCTGCCTAACCCTCACTCCAAACAATAGTAAAATGATCAAAAGAATGACATGTCATTATTTCCTGCGACCAATTAGGAGATATGTTTCTCATTTCAGCAACCGAGCGGCCTTAGTACTCACCATTCCGTTAGGAAAGCTTCAGAAAATATGGCTGTGAGTTGCGGCGATGCCATTTTCAATTCTTTTTAGTCTGTTAAGCTGACTTGGATATACTTTGCAGCGGGTCGTTCTCTCAGCACGAATTTTAAATTTTGAATCAAATTTTAAAGTTTTATTTTCATGCAAAAGATTTCCACCCGGTTAGTGTTTGTAAATGGTCGTCGTCGTCGCCGATCACTCGCGTCCCCCATGTTAGTCTAAGTGCCATTCGACTCGTGTCTCCCCCGTTTGTCTTAGTTTCCATACCAATGAATGGTTGGTCTCATACAATCGTGTCATGATTATGTTTTATATTGATTCTACATGTTAAAACTTTTTATGACTAGGACAACTATAACATCATGAATGCTATATGCCCATCACTCGGAAGAAGTGTTTCTACTTCGGCTGGCCTTTTTACGCTACTTTTCCTCCATTATACGGTACCATCATTGCCTTGGTGTGCAGATAACAAATGCCTAGAAGGCAGTTTCAGCTTTGATGTTAGAAAAAATTTGGTTGAAGATCACGCCCTTGTTGGGTACGTGATTGAAAGCGTCACGGTAGCAGATCCTTCATGTTGCTTCGAGAAATGTCAAAGTGATTGCCGCTGCATCTCGTTCAACTACTTGACATATACGACTCAGGAAAACTGTCAATTGAATAACGAAAACATGAATACAAATTCCAGTGGGTTGAAGCTAATCAAAGGCTCTCGGTACTACGATCTGGTAGTCAATTACAACTTGGAGGTTGGTAATTACTGAGATAATTAGTAACTAGTCCTAGATACTCTTTACACTGAATCCCTTTAAGGTCGTCTAGGGAAAGATGTAAGAGAGATTAGGAATCAATGTACGGAGTTAAAGCAAACGGACGATAATTTAAAAGTACCACCTAAAAACTTTCCCCCGCCCGTTTAAAGCTTGCCTTTTACCCCTTTTTTAACGAGAAGAGGGGTGTTTACACGTTCATAGGAATGTCTTTTTTTGCTTTTGCCGAATACATTACAATCGCACGGCGAAATCGGTCTTTTTATTTTTAAAGTGATGTTCTACCTCTCCATCAAACCGTTGCATAGGTGGTGCCCATCAAGATGGTAGTAAGTATGACCAAATGATGTCATAATTATGTCGAGGGAATTACGCCTTGACTTCAAATTGCTGCCACCTCCAATCCGTCAGCTTGGACTGTACTCGTTTTAAAACAAAAAGCCAAAATTCCAGAAAAACTACATTAAATATATGGGAAGATGTTAGCAGATATCTCCTTTGCAAAAGGCAATATTTATTGTCAGCATGCAGATGAACAAATTTGGCATTTATTCTCACTTTTGTTTTTATTTTTGTTTATTGTAGGCCAATGTCCACCCAAATTATTGTGCAAACGGATGTTGTGCAAGCCATATTTTCCCATGTTTTAATGGTGGCACGTGCCGTGATACAAGTGACGTCACGAAAGAAAGATTTAACTGCTCCTGTCCTCCGTGTTTTCAAGGAAAATATTGTGAAATCGGTAGGCATGATTTGTTTTTACTAGTCTAGTTCACTGTTTTAAAACATTTTTTATCAAAAAGGCGATAAAGTTATCGGAAGTGGTATAGATAATCTCAGATCGCTTCATAATTTCAGCAATTATTCCTGAGGGTCGATCGATCGCTTCAATTTCTTTTCTAGTTGATGCTATAGTAGTGCCAGTCAGTAATGGTACCTACTAACACTTGAAACCCCGGGCCATAAATTATGAGTCAGATTTTTGTCAATAAGTTATGTGCTGTTTAAGAAAAGAGCAGAAGTGTGTTATCAGGTTTAGAAAAACTTTCGGCTTCGTCTCGAGTTTTTAAACCTGATAATAAACGACTGCGAGTTTTTGGAACAGCTTCATGATCAAAATCTTTGATATAGATCAACTCATTCTTGCACTAATATTTAGATTTGGGGTTTAAAATTTTGATCTAAAATATTGGCAGTAAAGTTTAATCGTGTCTTATTCGGAAAATTACAAGGAGTTTTTCAAAGGTAACCCCTAATTTTAGCTTAAATGCCAATAAATTGAAAACGGAGTTTTTATTGCCCCATTTCACATCACTCAATTGTATTCGGTGCGGCACTTGTTATTGTTCAGAGGCACGTTAACTATCAAAAATTGACGGGGACCCTATACCATTTTTATATACGCCTTGACACAGCAGAATGTAGGTCAATTATTTTGTCCACTTAAAATACCATTTAGCTGTGTAAATAAATTATGGTACGCTGCATGATCTTCGGTAATGTTGGTGAATTTTTTAAAGATTTTCCGCAAGCAATTCTTTTCATTACCTATCGTTATTGTATATCCCCTTAATCAATGTTTTTGTAACCACTTGTGTTTTAGCTCTGTGCCCAACAGGATGGCTGTGCTTCAACAATTCATGTTTTAAAGAATTCATGACAGTAGCCGAGTGACTTGGAATGATGCACAGCAGGTTTGTGAAAGCTTGAATAGCAACCTTACGTCAATATCTTTCGCACGGATCTTTCGAGTGGGTGGACGGCTCTGATGTGACATATACAAACTGGATTGAAGGCTAACCAGATGATTTTTGATCTAATCAAGACCGTGGTATGGCCCTATTGACCTGGGGTTCCCGCTGGGAGGACGCAAATTGCCGTTCCAGCAGGACGAGTCGTTATATTTGTCGTAAAGACATAAACTGATTAACAAATTCTACCGTTAGCCTGCATCGTCGACTTTATCTAACCTCGAATAGTAACTTTGCGAAGCAGCGCTGAGATCCTTGTTTTTAACCCCCAACTGACTCAACGAATTCCCGTAAGTGCTTTTCTAATTTCACTCCAACCTGATTGGCCAGTCGGACAATGGATTTTGCAACAGGCCAATCATGGCGCTTACTCAAATCCTGCGGTACAGACACGATAAAAATTGTTTTCACCTATCCTAGAAGTGCTTAATGCATAAAATAAGCAAAGCGAAATGACATATTTTCTTTTCTTGCATTTGTGATATATATATTGGCAGTGGTCAGGTACAGTTTTAAAAATATGATACATATCTTGGCAGTTTTGGAGACGATTTGTGCACTCATTCAAAGACGTTTTATCGAATCAGGGAAGATGGCAAATATGCGTCATGTTTTAAGGGGCTTACGTAGGCACATATGTCGTGTATAGTCCCGGGGCCGTTTTTTAGGAATTTCTGGGTGGCGATGTGCCGCTAGGACCCTGGAACCCTTAACCCATACCAGAGCTAGCTCAGCTGAATTTTGCTACCCTATACTAGAGAAAACTCCCCAAATACCCGCTATCCTAGAGTACTTGTTTTCCAGAAACTACAGAAGTCTGGCAGTACCCCCCCCCCCCCCCACCGGGGGTGTATAGTTTGCATAATTATCAATATTGCCAATTAGTCGTCAGTCCTTCTTTGCAATGGAAATTAACGTAAGCGAAGAAACACGTCTTCATGTAACAACAACAAATATGTCTCCCAAGCATTACATCCAGCAGTAGGGACCGGTCATCATTTATCGCCTGGGGTGGGGGGGGGGGGGGGGTTGAGGATTTTGGGGGGGATCACTTGATTTTTAGGAGAACAAAAGGGAGGGTCAGTCGTAACTGAGAACCCAAAAGGGGGGATCTCTGAAAACTTTGGAAGGATTCAGGGGGGAACAATCAAATTTGCTTGGAAAATGAAGACATTGGCGGGGGGGATCGCGAAAGTCATCAAATGTTATTAAGGGGGGTCCCTTCAGTGAAGTAACATTTATTTAAATATGGGTAGATCATCGTCATGTATAACATTTGAAGCGTTAATTTGAGAGGTAAATAAGGTCTAGTCTAGGCCAAAATGCCTGTCATTTTTGACATTTCCATTGTGACATGGCTAATATGATATTTCCAAGAGAGGTTTTCGTCAAAGTATAAGCCTAAAAATTTTGTGTAGCTCACTTCTTGAGTAGATGATCATTTAGAATCATTTTTTCACCATGAGACAATTTCCTCTTTTTTAGATTTAAAGATCATGAATTGTGTCATATTAACGTTAAGGGATAGCTTATTTGCAGTTAACCATAAATTGACTTGTTTAAGTTCTTGGTTCATAGTTTTGTAAAGATTACCTATGTCTTTATCACTCAAAAATAGATTAGTATCATCTGCAGATAATATAGAGGACAGTATCTGAGAGGAATTTGTGATATCATTTTCATGGATTAAAAAAGAGGTCCTGAGACAGAGCCTTGTGGTACTCCACATTTTACAGTCATTTTGTTTGAAAGGGATGTCTTATATTTTACAACTTGTTTTCGATTTGATAAATTGTTATTAAACCATTCTATTACAACTCCTCTTATACCAATGTGTTCAAGTTTGTGAAAGAGGATACTATGATTCACTGTCTCAAATGCTTTTGATAGATTTGTTGACTCTCTATGTTTTTTCTTTATTGGCACAAAAGACAGTGACTCTTACAATTTCCACATAAATTTCTCTTTTAATCTAATTAATTTTTTCTTCGGAGTTACCACCTTCTTAGAAATCTTCTTTGATGTAAGGTCGTTAAAGTGCTACTACGATCAAATCTTTGACTACCATTTTTTTTCGCTAGATTGGCAGTTTAGTACTTGAAGTACATGGTGTGTAAATTATAGCTTCATACGATTAAGGAAAGTGGTATTTTTTGGCGCTCAAAAACCATTAATTTTCGTCCGCCATTAAAACGCTATGTTCCTGTGGCCTGGTTACCAAGAACACAAGGCAATTGCTATGTCACGTCATTTACTTAACGCAGTACACACAGCATGACAATTTTCTTCCAAGAACCCTGCTCAACAATGTTCCCTTTCCTCCCACTTCGATGCGTTCTTGTTTAGGAAGACTCTTTCGATCTTACTACACTAGGCTCCGTATGTGTGCAGCAACCGCTTCAATCGATAGAATTGAGCTGCACGCGAGTCTGACCAACTGAATGTGAGATTCGAGGAATAGGTTTGTTTCCAGCTGACAGTTTCTCTGTTTTCTCGGTTTGATAATTTCGAAGAGTGCTGCAATAGCATTTACGGGGCTTTCAACGCAAACCAGTGGCGGAAAATTAAACTTGGATCGTTTTCTAGCATATGGAAGAAAGATCAATCGACAGATCTTGAATCCGGAAAGAAAACTTCGCATAAAGAGGGAGCGCATGGAGGTAAGCTTACAGTTCGCAAAACTGGCAGTGAATGTCCCCAACGCTAAGTTTATTTACATCGCCGGTGGTGATTTTTGCTTTTACTACTGGCGAAGTCATCGAAGATAAATTTTTTCTTAGACCTTTCTTCGACTGGAACGCGACGACTACGAAACTTTTAGGAAACTTTCAAAAAGATTTGCCGTAAGGCAACAGATCACAGAGAGCCCTCTAGTTTTGTAAACACTATTATTGCTCACACCTTGCTCTTGTAGTGTACTATTTTTTCTGTTACCACTATTAACATTCCTTTGAGCTTTTATAAAAAGCTTTAAAGCTCTATTTGTAAATTTTTGTCATAAAATATTAAAATCTATCAGGATCATGGTGCAATCTGAATGGTATGATATTTTAATACACAGTAAATTCCTTAGTATTTCTAACATTCTGGTCGCCATAACCCTCACTAAACAAAAGGTATGCTTTTTTCAATTTTAGTCTTCCCAAAACTCAGAGCCTGATTTAAACTGCACAGACACATTGTCAGTTCAAACCACAAGCTAAAGCATGAGAGCCCACACAAGTTTATTGCAAAAACTGTTTTTGCAATTTTGTAAAATACAGCAAGAATTATTACCATTTGCTGATGTGGTCTTTAAAATAAAATTGTGATCCTATCTTGACTGTTGTGTATTGTTATTCTTTTGAGTGAATAACAAAAATTTTTGCAATCTCGCATTGAATACTTATAATAATTATAATTATGGTATATCATTATTGGAGATGTAAACTCCAACACAGGGGCATTCATGCACTGAATCACTGAAGTGATGTGACTGACAGATTGCACGTTAAAAATGAATAATCACCAAGGCTTGGTCACTGAAATATTTACTGCAACTGAGGGTTATGTACATGTATGAGATAGTTTCATGGCCCCTGCTCATCACTGCTGCTTTATGTTTCACTACTCAAGGTTATGCTCTACCAGCACCCAGTTGGCCCATGGTGCTTAACTATCGTTCTGGGGCAACTAGGAAATTTTTTCATAAAAATCATGTGCTGGGCACCCAGGATTTCACGGGTCCGGAGCACTGGGCTCCTTTCAATTTTTCTTAGAGCACAGCCTTGCTACTTCAAAAAACCTTGGTGTATCTTTTAATATGGGATAGACTACAAATGAGGAAGCTTCATGGCCCCTTACCACATACAAAGATACTGTCCACCCTACTGTAACAATTGATCTGCACACTTGTTGATCACAAGATAAATGTGAGGCCCCAGCTAAGAACCTGAAGGACAAGTTTAGGTCTTACATACAATGTGCAATATGCAAATCCATTATTTTTTAGTCATACCAGTGATTACAATAAACAAGCCAAGTGTAATACTGTTTAAAGGCTGCAATTTTATTGTTCTTTGTTGCCTGATTTAGCATAGTCTATTTTGGGGGTATTATATAGCCTGAGCCAAGCTAGGGCAGGGCCCACGCAGGGCAAAGGGGCTTCCCCACTTTTTGAAAAATAAATAAATAAAATTAAGTACGGTGGAACCTTGATATAACAAAGGGCCAAGGGACTGGCAAAATATGTTTATCATAACGAGGTTTGTTAACTTTTATCGAGGTTCTTTTTCATATTGCCTTATATTTTACTATTACTGGAGTAAAAAAAAAATAGTTTGTTAGACGGAGGACTTTGTTATAGAGGTTCCATTGTAATATACATTTTCACATGAATAGTATCTTTGTTGGAATAAGAATCTTCCAGCATCTAAATTTATTATTGGTCCGTTTTGATCCCATCAGCAAGCCTCAAAAAGTCAATCGTCCTAGATTTTTGCATTTTTAATCCAGCAAAGCTATGTGGCATTTGCAACAAGGCGGAATAGTCTTTTTTGATGAAGGTTCTTGATTAAATCTGAAGACCACTCCATGAACTACGGTTTCTTAAAACGAATTATATCAGCTGATGATGTGGTGTCTCGCACATTTCAATGACATGCTAGACAAAATGAAGGCATTACAGGAACCTACAGTGTAATATCATGATCTGCAAACCTCTAGTGGTGGATTCAGCATGTGCAATCACGCTCAGCAGGAGAAAGGTACTTTTCAGCAGCTTGAAATTTATGAACATGACTCTGCTCAACAATGACTCAAGAAAGGTTCAGTAAGCTGACAGTTCTAAACAGCCACAAAGAGAGAACAGCCAAATTTGCTCTTCCCCCCCCCCCCCTTCCCACCTCAATGTAGGTGGTCACCGGCCCCCGCACGTTAAAAACTGCTTCCCAGGCCCTCTTAGGGGTTTTAACTCTTAAAAATGCTAGTTTCTAACAATATTTTACAATGGAAAAAAACCAGCAAGAAAAACCCACAGAGCACAATCAAGGATGGGCCTCCATGATGAACATAATTTCCACTGTGTAACACTTCTTCCTAGAGGCACTGCATTTATGGCACACTGTGTTATCAGCAGAATCGTGCAACCTAGTGATGTACTGAACCATTTAGTTTTTCAATTCATAAAGTTAGTTGCAAATAATAATTTATTAATGCAGTGATAATTTCTTACGTTCTGTCATAAGTAGCGTCAAAGGCTGCTTAGTCAAAGATCGTTTGGTCGTTGTGAAAAAAAGGGCGCGTCGCAGAGAATTTATTCCCTCTTCTTGTACAAAGTTGGACAATTAAACAGCGGATCACGCATATGGTCAAAATTGTAAGGACAGTAAAGACGAAAGACTCTCAGAACGAAATTGGTGTTTCTTGGCATGAGCAATTATTCTGAAAGCGAAGCACGTTCTATACGTCTTCCGTTAAATCACTGCGGTTTTTTTAATAATATTATTTGAAAACGTGACTTGTTTGAGCCTAGGCGACAATGTTAGTGGTTTTGCTTTCGCTTGTGGCTATTTCCTTAGTTACTAACTAATTCCGTTCAGTCTAACTGGTTATCAGCGTGTAGTGTCGCTGCATAAACAAATATTAAATAATGCCAAAAACATAGGAAGAATTGGGAATAACCGCATCACGTGCTCTTTTGGTTAGAGTATACTGACCAAGCATATAAAAGTCCTTGAAGACCAAGCCATATAGGCATTTGAATCTTTGACTTATATGAGACTGAAGAACTTTGGAATAATCCTGAAAGCCGCTACGTGGTTGTACGACAGAGTTCTTTCATTCAGTGTAGCTTATTAGATGAGGTAAGTTTACAACAACCTTTTTCAAAAACCACTTGACCCTGATAAAAAGTAAATGTTCAATGTAGCAAATTAATCATCGCATTTCCTTGAAATAACTTAATCCTCTGAAAATTCAAAATGTAAATCACAACAGTAAAAAACATTGTTAATGCAGTTCAGAGTTATCCTACACCAGCAGTTAGTTAGGCGTTTTTTATCGATTCAGAAAACGTTTCTAGAGGGGGGGCCGGTTTAAGGAAACAAAAATGTGTACGTGATACGACAGCAACGTGAAATGAATAAATTTAATTGAGCGGAAAAGTTTGAATAGTGTTTTTGAATTTCGAGTTCAGGTAGTCATTTTTTGTTTAAAAAAATGTTTCAATTTTTATTTTCTCTTCAGGAAAAAAAAATTTTTTTCGAGACAATGCCGTTGCCTCTTGATAACAATACCATTGTTATCGAAATGATTATGCTTAACTACATTCAGATCCAGCTCAAAACTTCTTTTTGGTGGCCAGTTTTCTTCTTTTACCTTCTAGGATTTACTCGCTAAACGTTTTTCACCTTCTACTTTAGTTTATCGACGGTCGAGTATTTCAGGATATTTACTTTTTACATCATATTCGACGAAATGTTTCTGAATTGATTTAGTACGCGTGTTAGCGACGACCGGAATTACGTCCAGTGGCGGATCCAGGGACCCCCTTTATTTCCTCTCTCCAAAAAAATTTTTGGCAGAGACCGCCCATCCCCCCCGCCCCCCCCCCCCCAACCTATCTCAAGGTGTGGATCCGGCACTGACGTCTGCGGTCGCAGGCTATACGTGTGTATAGTTACACGAAAAAAATCTACAATAACTTATATGACTCGCTAATTTTAAGTCCCCCTGAATCAACATTGCTGCATGAATAAAATCCTCTGAACTGAGCTGCTTGCTGCTTTAATAAAAAGTTTTAAGCAAAGGTGTTTTTAGGCGACGAAACTCGACCAGAAGTCTGTTTTTTTCCTTTAGTATGCCTCGACGCTACTAAATTTGTACATTGTGTTGTATTTAAACGCGGCCAGCAAATAATACTTACAATTACAATTCAAGTTGATCTGGGTTTTGCCCCTCCTAAAAGCCATAAATTGGGCTCACTATCGTATCACGCTCTGCCTGAGTCGTTGAAGCCTCGGCCTCCAAGGAAGAAAGCCGCACGTCGATTGTTGAGTGTTTTTAATTAACGGCTATTTACTTATTTACTCTTCAAGGTAAGATGTCAAAAAGCCTGCAAGCTTATTTTTCATTTTTAATCACCATCGCCTTTGCATCCGGGATAACCGCCATACAGTTACCGTATGAGGTTTTTGACTCCATAATAGAACTCAGTGACATTGATGACTACAGAAATCTTAACCAAGTTAATGTGTCCGATGACCTTGGACCCACTCGTCCAATCTATAGACTGGACCTTAACCCAGATTACGTAGCGTATTACGAAATTGACATCGGAAGTGACTACGTGGTATTCTCCTCTGGGCGTGAAACCGGAGATTTTCGAGAAGTAGAGAGTGGCCCAGACCCAAGACCAACCAACCTACTCATTCAACAGGCTGAAGAGAACGGTCAGCAGTGTGAGAAGTTTTACCGCCTGTCACCATTGGGACTGACAATATGTAAGAATGACAATGGGACTGTTGTGGCTGCGAGTTACAACTGGACAGCGGATGTTGCCGAGGTAGGATTATCACATTACAAAACTGTCATATTCCTCGACTCTTATTCAAATAAACAGGCACTGCCATTGGCTGAGGTTTGGGCACATGACCTTGACTAAATTCAAATGTTGCTGGTTTCACATGACGTCATCAAAAGTTGTAAGACTTCCGTCTAATTTACTGATGTTTTTTTAGAGTGGTTAGGCAAGGCTAAAACCAGAACCCCTATAAAGAGGTTGATCAAATACTAACCTTTTTTCTTCAAATAACCATATATAGCCATGTAATTAAATTACCTTTGACACAAAATCCCTCGATTCACGAAAAATAATCAACTGGTTACCAGTATGTTCTGATTATATGTATAATACATTTGCTATATCTCCACTCGAATATCTAGAACAAGATGAAATTTTCCCAAAAAGTAAATCTCAAGGCCATCTTGTGTCTTAACGTATAATTATTGTCACTTGACACGTCGTGCGACAAAATTAAGCTGAAACATTGGTGAATTCCTGGCGAATTTACTTTATTTAGATAAATAAATTGTCGTTTCTGATAGAGGATAAACATAATTCACTTTCTACGTTTAGAATTAATGTACTCGAAAATTAAAATGAAAGTTTTGAATAATTCAAAGTTAAATTAAGGCAATGAAAATGATGCTTGTCCTCATAATTGTACTGAAGTGCAAATTACAGTAATACCAAACGTGAAGTGTAAAATGAATTAGACAGATGTTATTAATTGATTTCTTTTTTTTAAAATATACTTTAAAACGTTAAAACGATGGCTTTATGTGCGCCAAATTTCGATTCAGTTCCATCCTCTTTGCTGAAGTTATAATATCCTATCCCCTGTGTTTGTAATAAACTCAAAATCTACAAACGTTTTCAGCCTTTGATTTATTTTTTTGCAGAACGTTATATAGCCGACGCCCCAATTTCGGCAGTAGCTCGTCCTTCATTAATTTTTTCAGCAATCTATAGTGAAAGTCGATTTTTATGCCTACGGTAGAGTTATGACGTCAAAAGTCTCGTAAACTCAAGCAATTTTACAGCAAAATCCGCATTTTTTTAAGCCGTTCTTATTGTATGCAAAAAAGGTACAAATGAGTACCTGCAAAGCAGCAAGATGGTAAGATTAATTATGATATTAAGCCTCGACCATGAAAAATTCCCATTTTCAAAAATAATTTTGATTAATCAGACCTTTTGATTTAATCAATGGTGGCGGCCGTTTTAAATGATGCCACTCCCCCTACAAGGCTGGACCTCTTAAACTGTGGTTTTACTGAATAATATTTCTTTAAATCAGTAGAATGTCTTAAACCAAGTTCTCCATCTTGCTTAACAATGCAGATTGAAGACTGGCTACAGCTGGATCAAATGGTGAGAGACAGTATCGATACGTTTAAGAGGATGTGGCGAGAGAGGGCAGCACATAGGCGGTCACAGACAGACTGGGTCACCACGGAAGTTCTAACAAAAGGGGGAAAAAGTTTTAAGAAAGAAATTGACGAGAAAGTCCTTATGCCTGGCTCCATCGTTAAAGTGGCGCTAGGTGAGCGCGTCAGATCGGTTGGCGTTTACATTAAAAGCGGCGGTAACACGCGCATGCGTCCCAAATCTAGATCAGAGTGGCAGCGGAAACTCTGTAAGGTGCTTGTTGACGTTTGTCTTCTAAACGGAAGTTCCAAGGTGAATCCATCAGCTATAAAGGAAACAACCAATCATCTATCATATCTTCAGCTGGAGGTACATGGCAATCGCACCTTCGTGGGAAACACTTTACAGTGGCGTGAGATTGGATTTGTGATCGAAATAAAAGGACGCGAAAATGAACTGGTTAAAAAGTACTTTGCAATTAATCTGCATTCTCAACGGTTTCGCAGATCTTCGTGTAGCAAATTTTGTACAGGATCTGTTTCTGGTGAAAGCAGTAATTTCCCTGACTATAACCAACACAGGTGCTGTGGCGGTTGCTGGAGTGGATGTAGTCCGGTGGCCTGGGCTCAGGTGTTTGGGTACTACGATAGACTAGCACACAGTTTTTACTCATCCAAGTTTAGTTCATCGCTATTTAAAGATCGATACATCATGGCCCCATTAAAGATGACATATGCAGTTCGGCCCTTCGTGGAGGACATTCGATTACAGGTCGAAACACATTGTACAAGTAAAGGAGAGGGTTCCACCTACTCAAATAAAGAGCATTTGATCGCCCCATGGTTCCGCGCTCGACAAGGTTACAGAGCTCGAGTCGTCGGTTATCTCGAAAGAAGCAAAAAGAGGAGTGTCGCCGGTGCAAGAGTTGAGTATGGAAGCAGGTCCTGGATTCAGTCCAAAGGTGTTGAATGGCTCAAAAAGGACTATCCGGTGTTCTTTGGCTTTCCCGTGGAAGGTGGCGGACATTCGGCTGTCGCAACGAAATACCGGGAAAAGGTAAGAAGTTATCGTCATTGCACCAGCAGGCAAACTGGATGGTGGTGGTGGAAGAAAACCAAATCAGTGTGCTCTTGGAGAAGAGCCTACGATTACGAGTTCTATCTACATTATGGCTGGGGAGGTAGCAACAATGGCTGGCGCACAATTAATCCCTGGGATGCCCATGTTGCCTATCTAGACTAAAGGCAGCCTGTTGATTCGCCCTATGTAAGATAATCCAAGATTCCACGCTGTAGATTTCGGTTTCCAGATACTGGATTCTGGATTCTTTGTCACTGGAACATGGATTCCCAATTCTAATTGGTAACAGAATCCGGCTTCCTTTAGCAGAATTCCAGATTCCAAAGCCAAGGATTCCCGATTCTACAAACAAAAAGTTCGCTGATTCCGGAATCCGGATTACCTTACATGGAGCGACATTAATTCACTCAAGTAAGATTAAGGCCTGGGTCTTTTCACATTTGTTATGATTTTTAAGCGGGGTAGGTAGTCGTATGTAAAGTATTCTCAAGGTATTCCATGACTAATGATTGGTTTTCACATGACGTCACTAAAATTTAAACTACTAAACCATGCATCGATCCTACTAAGATTTTACGATGTATTAGAGCAGCTGAAAACTAATTTCCATACACATTTTCACTTCGAAAGGGTTCTTGGTTTTGTGATAGAGTACGCTTAAATTTCTAAGCTTTTGCGTGAGGCGGCATTCGCATAACGGCCGAGAGAGCTGTCATGTAGGCCAAAAAAAAATGAATTGTTTCGGAGAATTTTGTTATCTAAACAGTTCATGTATTAAAAAATCATTACTTTAATGTTCATGTGTTCAATAAATTCACGCTTTTGTAACAAAACTTAGTTACATATTTTTCTGTTAGTTTCCGTCCGCAATGTTGGTGCCCATCCGGATGGGCACTAGCATGGCGTCTTCATACAAATCTCCATAAATTTAGGTAAAACATTTCTCCAGATATCTCGTATACGAAATATTCCTCTGACCTGAATCTTGGCGAGGGTTTTGCATATTTAGCTCCTTTCATTTCCCAGATTCTGGACTTAAACTATTGAACGGTTTTGAGTTTTATTTTGATCTATTTTGAATGGCGTGACACTGAAAACCAGCAATAATTTAAGGCCAAGCATAACCAAGAAATCTTCTAATTTGACTTTAAAAATTGTTTATAACTGCATCACATGAGCAGCCACGCCCTCTTTTTATCGAGAAATCCTTTGAGTCAAAATGCCCAAAAGATACAGAGTAGATCGTTTTCCTTTTGTAGGTTCAAACAGTGGCTACTTATCACAGCCGGATCCAGACCTTGAGATAAGGGAGGGGGGGGGAGCGGTCATTCAGACCCTTATACAAGGGGGAGGGCCAGTCTCCAAAAAAAACATTTTTGGCGCTTCGGGCCTCAGTTTGGTCTGGATCCACCACTGCTAATGGTCTTCTAGCAAAAACGTCGGAATGAGACTAGGTCAATAAACGTCTTTCTCCTGACGAAACGTTTAGCTAGGACTAGCACTAGTCAATGAAGACCAGCTGCACCAGCCAGTTGTAACGCTTCGAACAATTCCGATTTGATCCCGTAGACACTTTTAAGGGTCAACTTTTTTATACAGAGAAACTGGTGCGGCAGGTTTGGCAAGTGGTGAGAATCGTTGGTTACAGTTTTCGAACAATAGAGGGCGTGGTCGATCACTTGACCAAGTAATTAAGTTTAGATTGCTTTGCTTCATTCCTAGTGTATGTCTTTAACATCGGTGTCATGAAAATGTGTATAAAAAACCATAAATGACTTCAACCTAGGCTTTAATCTACTTGAGCAGCTGTCTTCTTGTTTATTTCTGCCTCACTGCATGATAGTTATAATAAGTAGTATGCATAAGATCAACCGAATGCTATGAGTTTACAATAAGTAAGGCAAGGTTTTCTTTAACTATAAAATGTTGATGGAAGTTAATAGAAACTTCGAGTCAGCAATATGTTGACCGCTTACAAGACTGTAAAACTAGTTTAGCATAACAAATCAAATAAACGTGTACTGAGGAAGGTTTGTTTCAGTTCCCTTGAATACCACGTATCGAGCTCCTTGGGTTTATTCCTTATAGCTAGAAGTAACGCAAGATAGAAAAGCATAGATACGTAAAGGAACAAGCGACAAACGAGGAGCGTAAAACGTTGGGGGGGGAAGGGGGAAGGGGAGTGGTTAGGATGCGGAGTGTGGCTGAATGTCATGCTCGTAGAATAAGACTACCGCAATCTTATGATTATTACTAGTTTAGGGACCGGTCATTATTTATCGCGGGGGGGAGGGCGAGGATTTGGGGCTAAACAAGTTGAAATTTAGGCGATCCCCCCTTTGAATGTTACCTCAGTGAAGTGATCCCCCTAATAATATTTGATGACTTTCGCGATTCCGCCCCCCCCCCCCCCACCCCCCACATGTCTTCCTTTTTCTAAATCAACCGGCCTCGCCGATATTCCCGCACGTCTCCTTAAGGACGGTTCTGGCGGGATAGCAAGACCACTGACTGTGCTCATGAACAGGTCCCTCGCTGAAGGCTTAATACTACTGGATTGGAAACATGCGACTGTGACGCCTGTGCATAATCTGACTCTAGAACGAATCCAGCTAACTATATATAGACCGATCTCAGTCCTGACGGTCTTCAGTAAAATCCTTGAGCGCGCAGTGCACAAGATGGTATATACATTCTTGCGGCAACACAATTTGCTCTCTGTCTACCAATCCGGCTTTCGTAGTCTCCAATTCACCAGCACGTGCCTGACTGATGTCACGAACACCTTGCTTCAGATCATTGATAAAGGTCAACTCACAGGCCTAGTCTTTTTAGACCTTACTAAGGCCTTTGGTACTCTTGATCATAGTGTATCATTGGATAAGTTAGCATCACTAGAGTTCAGTAAGGCTTCCGTACAATGGTTTAAAGCTTACTTGAGAGGTAGGACACAAAGCGTTGTAGTGAATAGATCAACGTCTGATCTCCAATCCGTTTCGTTTGCAGTCCCGTAAGGTTCCTGATCGGTCCCTTGTTATTTATAATCTACATCAACGATGTACCTTCGGTGGCAAAGCATTGTAAAATCCAGTTATATGCAGATGATACAGTAGCTCCATCTCCGACATAGAATCTATGCTATCCGAAGATCTTAAGCATATAATAGAGTGGCTTAATAATAACTTCCTCTACCTTAACTATAGCAAAACTAAGGTAAAGTTGACTGGTACACATCAGAGGCTTGCCCTAGTTGATAATTTCACAGTCAGGGCAGGGGACACCGTCCTGTCACAAGTCTATCAGTTTAAGTATCTTGGCGTTATGCTGGATCCATACCTCTCGTGGAATGACCACATAGACCACTTCGGGCGCAAAATATCGATAAAGCTCGGAATGCTTCGTAAAGCGCGCAAGGTCATTCCGCGTGAGTCGTGTTTAACACTTTTTATTATATAGACACGAGCGTTTTACTGGAAAATATACCACTCGTAACATTCATAAAAACTACATCCGGGACCCGAGTGGTTTTAACTATTTTCCATAATCTCACAAGTGAGTTTATCGATGACGTAATTTCCGTAATTTCCCTTCGAAATTTGTACTAAGCGTCTTGCGTCTTTTGAATTTTACTTACACATTTTTCATAGCTTTGCTTATATTTTGTCATTGTAAAGCCCTATTCAGCTCAGTGTTAGATTATTGTAAACAATGTCTTATATTGCTGTACTATAAATTTGAGCCGTCACAATTACTTTTTGGCGAATAAAAGTCTATTATTTTATCGATGTCTTTTGTCTACATAATAAAAAGAACATTACACGGCGGCTTGAAGATATGAATTATATTTTCGAGTGGCAAAAACAATACTCTACTCACTCGCTGCGCTCGTTCGTAAAATATTGTTTTGCCACTCGAAAATAAAATTCATATCTTCGCGCCAACGTGTAGTATCCTCTATGTAACGTCATGATACTTCCAGTATTCGACTGTTGCGCTGTCGTATGGGACTCCTGCAGTAAGGCTGACCGAGAGTTCTTGGATAAGCTGCATAGGCGTGCCACCAGTATTATTGAAGGCTACGCAGTCTCACAATCACTGATATCTTACACTTTCGGTTGGCCTACGCTCCAGTCCCGCCGGGACTATCTAAAGTGCATGCTTCATGGCCTGGCTCCAGCATATCTACTTAATGATATTAGCCACGCGCACGATTTCCATTCGTATAACACGCGCCATAGAGATTTGCTCCGTCTGCCGCTAGCTCGGACAACTAGGTACCAGGGCTCCTTCAGGTTCAGCGGAGCCAAGATCTGGAACACGCTTCCTCTGCCTCGGAGCATGATTTAAATAAGTTTGGGTTTGGCCTAAAAAGGCACTTTAGATCCAAGCCAAATTGAGCCTCCAATACTTTCGTTATACTTAGTTGTTCCAATTTTTTTATCTGTTTTGTGTTGTTTTTTCTGTTCATCAGGGCCCCATTCAAAATAAATAAATAGAATAAACAAAGCTGTTGTGGCTGCGAGTTACAACTGGACAGCGGACGTTGCCGAGGTAGGATTATCACATTACAAAACTGTCATATTCCTCGACTTTTACTCAAATAAACAGGGACTACCATTGGCTGAGTTTTGGTCACATGGCCTTGACTAAATTTAAATTTTGCGGGTTTCAAATGATGTCATCAAACATTCAAACTAAAGAATTGCGATACTCTTGAGTTGAAGTATTAATTAGAGCAACTAAACAGCTGACTAAAAACAAGCAAACAACCAACAAAAAAATATTTAGAGAAATTTTCAATTCGAAAGGGTTCTTCGTTTTGTGATACGCTTGAATTTACTTATTTGTTTTCCCTTAAGTCCATCAGGACTCAAGAGAAAACGAAACTAACTTTTTCCCTCGGGAACTGACATTAACTGTATATTATCATCCACCAAAGAAGACTATGACGTCGCGAAATTTTATTGGCCAATTTTTTTATTGGCCAAGTTTATTTTCATTTTCGGTATCGAAAGGCAAAATTGCTTATTCCAGTGCGTGGAAGAGTAGCAAAGCCAGAATTTTACTCATACAATAAACTATTTTTGGCTTGATTGCAACATGCCTTTCTTAAGGGTTGTAAAAATTAAAGTAAGTGCCAAAAAAAATTGTCACAAAGCCCCTCCTTGTAATTCCCATGAACGTGAAAGGCGGTAGGTTTATGTTTTCTTAATCGGTGACGTTGTAAAGCGATTATGAACGTGTTCAAACAGAGGCCCAATGTTCCTTTGCTTTGAGTGGACGCTTGTTACTGATGAACATCCAGACTCCCCCTACGTATGCCATCTTGTCGGAGAATGGCTGCTCAACCAAGCTGACCAAACAAGCTAACAAAAAAAGCTGACCCCCTATACACTGAGGCTGATTAAGCAACAGAACGGGGACGTTAGTTGAAGACGGCGGGCGCAAATCAAACAACTGGCTTGACCAATGGCAGCCAAATGCAGAGCGGCAAATTGGACACCGGAAGTCACATTCATTCTTTTCTGCGCGCTTTTCCATCGTCAACTAACGGTCCCGTTCTGTTGCTACCAGCCTATATATGCAAGGGAGTAAACCCCCTTCCTTCTTATCGTGACAAGTAGTCAATTTGTACCAAGGTGCAGCAACATGAATTTGTTTGTAAGTGCATATGAGTGATAGTAAAACTTGTATAACCAAGCTGTAATTTCTTCACACCATTCTTGACACATTCAGACAAAAATAATCCTTTGTTTATATTTGTGTATTTAAATGGCTGTAAAATCAAGTACTCCGTTTTGTTTAAAACAGATCGAAGACTGGTGAAAGCTGGATCAAATGGTGAGAGATGTCAATATCAATTTAAGAGGAAAGAGAGAGTAGCCGAAAGAAGGTCAAAGTCAGACTGGGCCAGCGCTGAGATTTTCCCTCCAAGGGTGGGGAACTCAATCGTATAGAAATTGACGAGTAGGTGCTTTCACCCAGCTCCGTCGTATCAGTGGCGTTTGGTGAGTTAGTAAGATCGGTGGACGTGTACATTACCAACGGTAGTAACTCCGTATCCCTCTTAACACCAGATCAGGTTGGCAACAGAAACTCTGTAAGGTGCTTGTTGACGGTTGTCAGCTTGACAGAGGTCCCAAGTTAAAGCCATCAGCCACAAGGACGACACCCGACAATTAGCAATTATTGGACGAGGTTGAGCAAAATATCGTGATTTGTCAGTGGCGAGCAGATCAATTATTTGCTTGAGGCAAATAATTGATCTGCGAGTTGTTTTATCATTCGATCACTGAGTTTGTTTTTTAATAAATAATTTCTTCGGAAAGCGGTTAGCGCGCGTTGCCTTCCAGAAGTAATGACACTGGGATATCACATGAACGAACAAGGAGCAAGCGTGGTTTCATTTACGCATGAGCAGAATAGTATTTGCAGCCAAAAACAGTTGAACGACATTGCGCATGAACACACCATTATTTGTAGGCAGCTATTTGCAGGTCACGTGGAGGGCTCTTGGCCAACGAAAAGGAAGAAACATTTACATCGAATGATAGTCTCCTATATCTGCAGTTGCGGGTCCATGGCAATCGCACGTTCTTGGAAAACACATTACAGTGGCGTGAAATTGGATTTGTAATCGAGGTAAAGGGACGCCAGAAGGAAATGGTCAAAAAGTACTTTGAAATTAACTTAATCATTTGGGAAAGACCTTTTGGTGCGATACCCGGCTATGTAGAGGAACAATTTCTAAGGAAAGCAGTGATTTTCCTGGCTATGATCAACACAAGTGCTGTGGTGATTGCTGGAATGGATGTAGTCCTGAGGCCTAAGCCAAGTGGTTGGATGCTACGATAGACTTGGCTCCGGTTGGAGTTATTCACCCTTCAGTGGATCGATATATGGCGATATCTACACAATGGCCCCAAAGACATTGGACCCAGTTAAAAAAGATCCAACACCAATGAAGGCCAAGGCTTTCGTGGAGGACATTAGATCAAAGGTCTTAAAGTCTTGTGACAATGGAAAGGGTTCGACTTTAATACTCAAAGAACATGCATTTAATTGCCCCACGATTCCCCGCCAGACAAGAGGTAACAGGGCTCGAGTCATCGAGTGGGAGGAGGGGCGGGAATTTAAATTTGGGTTCGGAAATTAGGTGACCCATCCCCGCAGTGGGAGTGAAATTTGCTAACACGTTGCAAAATTTGTAGTCAAAGATCCACTGCATTTGTCAGACCATAGCCCTATTACTACTTGGCTGAATATTAACAAAAAGACGAGTTACAATCACGCCATACTTGAAGAAGATACTTTAACGCGTTTACCGAAACAATTTCTGTGCGAAAACGACTCCGCTCAAAAATTCAAGGCTGCTCTGAGGTCTCCTCGTATACAAACACTAATGTGCGATTATATTGGTGGCGGCACATTCAGTGAAAATACTGAGCTATCCCTCGAAAAGGTGGAAAACATTTTAATCACAGCTGCTAAGTGTTGTTTAAAGATAAGAGCAGGTAAAACGCCTAAGCGTATCAAATCATTATCAAACAAAAAAATGGTTCGATAAAGAATGTCGTTTGAAAAGGCATGAATTACGAAAACTAGCAAGCAAGAAACATCAAGACCCTTTGAATACTACCATACGTGAGCAATACCATGATACTCTGACCCAATACAAGAAATTACTTAATTCTAAAAAGAATGATTATTACAATGCCAAGATTTCTGAGCTAGAAAAAAATGCAGACAATTCAGACGCAAAAACGTTCTGGCAATGCCTCAAATCGATGGACGACACTAGAAAAGGAGAGGATGTTTCATCAATCTCAGAAGAAAATCGGCTACAATATTTTCACAATCTTCATTAAAAGGAACCTCTTAACCTAACGCAGCTAGTGTTGATACACTGATGCCCGTATATGAAAAATTATTTAATTCAATTCTTAACCCAGGGACCATTCCGGGCTCTTGGTGTGGTGGTCTTTTTACTCCCATATATAAATCGGGCGGACGAAGCGATCCGGCAAACTACCGGGGTATCTGTGTCTCCAGCTGCCTGGGAAAACTATTTTGTTCTATCTTAAACCAAAGACTTCTCGAGTATATAGTTTCTTTGAATATGCTCCACAAATCTCAAATTGGTTTTTTACCGAATAAACGCACAGCAGACCACGCCTTCACTCTCCGAACCTTGATAGATAAGTACGTTCATAATCACAACGAAAAGATCTATGCTTCTTTTGTAGATTTCAAAAAAGCTTTTGACTCGGTCTGGCATGACGGGCTCTTGAATAAGCTGCTGCAAATTGATGTTGATGGTTCTTTTTACAACTTAATTAAAAGCCTATATCACAACTCTTCCTGCTCAATAAAAATTGCCCCAAAACAAACGCGATCATTCCGTTATACGAGAGGTGTGCGGCAAGGCTCTATCTTAAGTCCACTTCTTTTTAATCTTAATTATATTTAAAACGACCTACCTTTCGCATTTGAAAATACATTATCTGATCCTTTTGTTTTGCCAAACTGTGCAAAACTAAATTCTCTATTACATGCAAACGATTTAATCATTTTATCACGATCCAAAACAGGACTACAAAATTGCCTCGATAAACTATCTTCATTCTGTACTTCATGGATGATTATAATTTATCCCAAGAAAACAAAAATTATGGTTTTTCAGAAACGTGCGAGAAAAAATGCCGATTTTCACTTTCTCATAGATAGTCAAATAATTGATGTTGCACGAGAGTACACTTACTTAGAAACTCGAATGTCCTCATCGGGAAATTTTTCAGTGTCAAGTGAACATCTCAAGGAGAAAGCTCTTCATGCCCTCTTCAGCTTGAGACGACACACGAATCTTAGCAGACTAAAAGCAGCTCTTGCCTTTAAAATATTTGATACTATGATCTCCCCTATTCTAACATATAACAGTAAAATTTGGGGTGTGTATGCCAAACCACATTTTAAGACCTGGGACAGGTTCATAAATCGAGAAGGCACACCTTCAATTTTGTAAACGATAATTGGAGGTAAACAACAAATCTTCTAATATGGCTTGTAGAGCAGAGCTTGGTCGTTTTCCTTTAAATATCACAATCAATCAAAAAATTCTCAAATACATTTTGTATATACAGTCTAAATATGAGGAATCTCTCGTCAAACAAGCTCTTTTAATGTCATTCGACCTACACTGTAATGGCAAATATAGCACTCTCATTTAATGAATATGTCAGAATACTTTAAGCTTCCTGACTTCAACCCTGATTTATTAGATATAGCTATGGTAAAAAGCTATGTAAGTTCAATGAAACAGAAATATATCTCATATTGGCAAAACACCCTTCAACATTCTCAAAAACTTGAATTTTATAGATCTTTTAAAACCGATCATACCTCCTCCAGTTACTTAGACGTAACAAGAGGAAAAGCTGGGAGAAGGGCTTTAGTAAAATGACGAATAAGCAATCACAAACTAATGATAGAAATAGGCAGATACAATCAAACTACAAAGGATAATAGGCATTGCCTTTTTGTGGATGCAATATAATAGAAAACGGAGTTCACTTTCTTTTTCAATGTCCTACATACTCTATGATTAGGAACAAATTTTACTATAAAGTCAAGACTCTGATTCCAAATATTACCCAGTAACTATAAACGTTTTGATCAATGAACTGTTGAACTCTTCTAATTACTTTATAAATATACAATTCAAAAAATATATTTCAGCTTGTTTTGATGCTAGTGACAACTTATTATCAAAGTAACGTAATTGCCCTGTGTTGTAATTTTGATTCCTAAACATAGCTTTTGCAATACTGTATGTGTTTGTATGGTCATGCATATAAAGCTCGTCGTTTTTGTTGCTAACCCTCCCCTTGAGCTTAGCCTAAAATATCATGACCCTTCCCACCTCACAGAATTGAAAGAAAAATGTTCCAGGCTCTTTAAGGTGCAGTATTCCAAGCCAACAAGAAAAAAAAGGAAACCAAAACAAAATAAAAGGAAACCAAAAAAGCTAGGGCAAAAAGAAGGGAAGTTAACTGCAAAAAAGTTATTGAAACCATTGCACCTCAGCAAGAGTCGCATGATGTTACAGAGCCTCTTGGTCTATTATCTCTTCATTATGAAGGAATGAGTGGGCTCCTCAAAACACAAAGGCCATATATCCAATACGCCTTTGAGAAGGGATTGTTCACCAATGAGTAACAGGGATCTATCAAGCAATATCTACGCTTCAACTTAAATGAAAATCATGATGACGATGAAAGTGATTGTATCAATGCTAATGACAAATGATGATGATCAACATGCTCACAGCAGCATTGATGGTGATGCTGAAGACAGTGATGAAAAGGATAGCCAAAACTCTAATAACATTAATAACAACATTATTCATAATAAAAAGGCAATAAGACTCTATAGCATTGTAATAAATGAAAAGTAGATGTTTGTTAAATTCTTCCAATAGTACTTCACAGTTTATATCCATAATGTTCCGTTGTCCTTTTCTTTTTTCTTTTTTTTTACCAAATAAAGAACTTCCTTTTTCTTCCGTGGGTGAACCTCTACATGATCACTGGACTATATTTGCACGACCCTCCCGCTTTTAACGGCCCATTTTTCATGACCCCTCCCTTTTCTGAGTCTCAAAGAGTTGTGACCCTCCCTCTGTTTCCACCCCCACTCCCCCCTACTAATTTCTGACAAGTCCCTTAAAACAGCTCATGATACGGCCACCAAAATTACACAGAATGATGCACTCATCATTTTCAACATCTAGATATGACTCGATTTAGTAAACCCAACTAGTGGTCTATTATCAATGGTGCGTTCTGATTGTTGAACATCTACTAGACTATATGTTGTAGCCCACTAGTAGCGAAAAGCGCCGGCTTTGAAAACCAAAACAATGGCGGCTGAATAGCGTTTTGCTAGCTAAAGTTTTCTGTCTCGATATTTTTGACCAACTAGTTGGATTTTACTAAAACAATTATTCCTCTCCCCCGAATGGGCTCTGTTTCAATGGCCCATTCGGCCTTCGGTCTCATGGGCTATTGACTCAGAGCCCATTCGGGCGAGGGGAACAATTGTAAATGATACAATGACCGAATATGACGTCATTATGACGTCATATGCAGCAAACTCGAATTTTTTGGTGCATTATAATTAA
The DNA here is from genome assembly GCA_964035705.1 of Porites rus. Lineage (NCBI taxonomy): Eukaryota > Metazoa > Cnidaria > Anthozoa > Scleractinia > Poritidae > Porites > Porites rus. Next base: position 13,545,870 of record OZ037998.1, on the reverse strand, counting down.
CCCTGGACAGAAACCCATAAGGGGTTGAAACGTGTAACTCGTGTTCAATGCTCGTGAATATTCATTTTGACCATATTTGGAAACCTTAGTGACGGATATCCATTTTCAATAAAATGACTGCCGCGCGATCACCAAGCAGGTCTTTAAAGACAAGAGTTCTGCATTTCAAGGTTAAAAATACACCGTTAAAAGACAAAAAATGGAAAGAGAAAGTCCAAAAGACTGCTCAGCTTTCTTTTTGTGGAGAAAGGGAAGCTTTTCATCAAGAAATCGTCCTTCGAGGAATTCAACCTTGTTTTCTTCACGGCGGAGCCCATGGTCTGTTTTGAAATGCAACCAAGTCAGCGAAGTTTTTGCCGAATTTTCAGGTACATTTTGCACTCTATGGCCAAGACAATTACGTTTTTGAAAGGGAATTTGTGTATTTTTAAATGTTTCATAGACGTTTTATAAATTTTTCTCTTCGGCGCTAAAGAAAAATTACAAAATGTGCCCTGATTTGAGATGGATTTTGTGTTGAATTTTGCCATGTGCTTAGCCGATTTCACTTGCGTGAACGGATCCACGATCCAGATAGTGTTTTCCGAATTGCTTTAAAGGATTAACTTTTGGGACTATGAATAAAAATTTTCAAGAAACGGCTTCTCTGTCTATTGTTTTGAGTTTGTTCATTCATAAAATTAGCTCAAAACACGATCGTGACTACAACATCCATTACAAGCATCACTTTTTGCGAAGATGTCAGGTTCAGGTTTTGGACACTTTTCGATACGCAGCTAATGAATTTTATTCGAAAATATTTTTCACTGTTTATTCTAGACTTTTAAGAGAAGAATTTTAAAAGCCTATTTGCAGTATAAGTTTATTGTGCAGATGGTCAACGAGGCATCGTTTTTTGAAGTGACAACTTCAAGAAGTTGCGAGGCCGTCAGTGGGTTTCATAATGTTACGTTTGGCCCGGGTGGTAAGGCAATAATATCCTGCTCAGTGTTTCGATAATATTCCTGGTTTCAACCTTTGAAAGCTTTCTCGGCTTTCGAGAGTTTTTCCCCCGTTTGTCGGACATTTTTTTAAGCGGGCGCGGGAACCTGAAGGAAAATTACGTCACGTTGTTTACGAAATTTGATTGGTCAGTTATCTCTTCTTCTCGTTCCAAACATGGTACTTTCGAAAATGAATAATCACGAGCATAGGACAAAGCAAACATATGAGAGTTACACGTTTCAACCCCTTATGAGTTTCTGCCCTGGATAAATCATGTTACTGTATATGATAATTCCTGTGCTTGGATTGACATTAACCCTCGACATGGACCTGTTTTTGGTTGGTTCTTTTCAGCATCAAAATCTGTCGACTTGGAGGGTTTTCGAAAAAAATAGCAGATTTCTTAAATGTGCCATCAAATCGATGATTACAATATAGAATGGAAGCTTAATTTAGTATTCCGCTCAACTGAAGCCAGCTAGACACAAAATATAGATCAGTTAATTTAAAACAACCTTCTGACTAATTTTATTACGAAAATATGTGAGTAGTAGAGGGAAACCTCTTATCCTATTTTTCGGCATGAAGCAACAGTTAAGGGGGAAGCATTTTGCAGCACATGACGTCTTCCTAACCTCTCCCTAAGAACCATAATTTAGTGCCATCGCCCAGTTCGGCTCAACTGGATAAGCGCCGGTGTACCGAGCTAGAGGTAGCGCGTTCGAACCTCGGTCGGGTCAAAACTACGGGTCTTAAAATAACTCAGGAGAATGTGCTGCCTTGTGTTGTGTTGTGGCATCTAAAAATGATTAGACATTCAGTCTAATCTTATAGGATAAAACCGTAGGACCCGTCTCACAGCTCTTTCGCTGTTCTGAGTCTTGTGGGACGAAAAAGTACCCATACTGTTTTTCGTAAAGAGCAGGGGGCGTAGACCCCAGTGGTGTGGCACAACCTTTCACTGTCTGGGTGGGAAATGAAGGGGTCGATATCAGTTGGGACTTAATCCCTTAATATCTTCTTAAGATTATTTTTACCAAAAAAGTTAATCACTCGTGAATACTGAAGATTTCAGACCGGAGTTTCAGCATGCATTTTCTGCTGATAAGTTGGAAGCGTTAGGTGTGGCGGAAAATTTACCCTTCAGTGTGAAGGTGTCCGTAGAAGCAAACCGAAAATCTCAAAGGTCCGAAAAATGAAATAACTCATTACTTTACTCAACACGCGTACGGTGACAGGCGATGAAACAGAACAAGCATCGCCCCATAAGGTAATCTGGATTGCGGAATGCTTGCTTGTGAAATCTAGAATTCAGCTCTAGAAATCCAGAATCTAGTACGTGGAATACGGAATTCACAGCAATGTGGTATCCAGGATTGTCGTGGACAACCTTGCATAGGGCGAAATAAAGGATTATAATCGTAGAATTTATTTTGGGTCAAAGATTAGGTACAATAAACTGTCAATGATGACTCATATTCTTGGCCGGATTGAATTGATTTGTTGGTTTGTGTTTCCTTTCAGCATCATGTTTAAGAATTAGTTGAGCTGTAGGAATTCGAAAATTCTGGATTTGGCAACAACTCGATGATCCTGTGAAAGCAAGCTATTCCGGCATATTCCTCTCCGGGCAATAGTGACAAAAAATGATCTTTGAGGACCGAAAAAATTGTAGACTTTATTTGAGACAGCCTTTCAAAAATTATATATATACTTAGTAATAAAATCTATTCCCTTTGTAACATATACTGGAAACAATTTCAGCAGAAGAGGATATAATCCTCCTTAATTGCTCTTTCTTGGCAAGAGATAACCATTAAAGGGATATTTAGTAAGCACTTCCCGTCGATGGTCTGGCTCTACTCCTAACTCCCCAGATTTAGCTTTGGCAAAATCTGAAATTTCACAATTCAGACGACCGTTGAAGAACGGACAAGCACTTCCTGCCTACGGTGAGCTATCATTTGAGATATTGTCACGGGCTTCATCGCCTGCTTGAGCTCTAGCATTTACTGGACTACGGAAGTGCTTCACCAAACTTTACCCTTTCCTGTAAGACAGCAAAAATAATACCAGAAAAAATATGTAAGTGAAAGATTCCAATGTGTTAGGAATTTTATCCCAGACAATTTTGAGACCTTTTGGTTGTTGTTAGTCAATGCAGGTCAAACTAGCTGCTATATAAAAGAATGAAAAAGAAAAATTGGCTCCCGCTGATGCGAATGTGCTAATTCCGCTAAAATTTTGGATTGTTAATTTATGCATGTCAGAATTACAAGATGAATGATATATGCCTGTCTTTGTCAGTGCCAAGTAAGGGTATAAAATCCCCCGAAGATCCAGCTCTTGACTCAGACCTTTGGATCTTTTTCTTCATTTTACTTCAGAAGAACTTGGAAGTGCCTCAGGCAGAAGCCCTTTGAGTTGTTGAAGGTAAACGTTTTTCTTTTCAATTAGCTCAGTAGTTACATTAAATGAATCACAGTTGATAAAAAAGGAAAAGGTAAGAAAATTAGTTCAGTAGCGTACTCCATGCTTTGGCTTTAAACTTTGAAAGCTACATTTAACGACAAAATATATACGTATAAAGTAAGAATATATATATCAGATATTTTGTAGTTTGGAGAATTTTTTGACCAACAAAATATGTAAGACAATGCCACAAACTGTGTTTTGAGAACTTAAGTCCAACATCCAGTTGCTTGTTTTAAGGGCTTAACCCATCTTAAGATGTAGCATAGGTAAATACACTCTCATCGCCATTATCAAGTTTATTACTTTATTTAGGGATGGAAAAATCAGTTATCTGGAGTGAATAGGCATGATGACTGGAGCGTATTCACTACTGTCCAATGACAACTGATATTTGCAGCCACATCGTTCTCAGCATGTTCCTTTGCTTTGCTGTCATCACTGAGCTGTTCAGTTTAAAGGGGATTATGGCATAAACTGATGGAGTTGTACTTTTCTTTCAGGAAGTAAAATACTAGACGGAATTAGAGGGTTGACACACAGCAGGCAAAAATGAAAATCATCTTCGTACTCAGTGTGCTACCTTTTTTTTGGCCGCGGGGTCATTCCGTGTGGGAGGTAATGTGAAACTAGACATTGGTTTTTAAAAAGTAACAAACTTGTCTAAGATTACCTAAAAACTGAAAGCGAAATGTCCAAAGTTGACATTTTAAGCACTATCATACAATTCCCAGGTCATATTTTTGCAAAAATTATAGTTTTTTCTGCATGTGTTGCCAAAAGCCGTTGCGGAGAAGACAAATGTTTTTTTTTACTTATTTGAAAAGATAAAAACTTTGTTTAAAAATCCGCTCCGGGTCTTCAATATCATAAACATTGTCTATACGATTTACGTACCTAGCTTGATCAATCAAAAACGAGTGCAAAGAATTGGACTTTCCAAAGTAAAAATGTCTTCTCCGCAACTATTCACTACTAAGAGTTTTGATTGCAATAAGGAAAACGGGCCAAAACGTTTAAATTTTTTAAATGTTCTGATTCATAGTCAGTGCAACCTTTTTACATTGAACATTCATCAAAATACATGAAACTTCAACGAAACTTTAGTGATTATTTTTGTTGCGAAGAAGACATCTCCGTTGCGGAGAAGACAGCTACGAAAGCAAGACTTGTTTTTAGTGGCTAGATTTATAGGTCTTGCCCTCCGGGACAAGCAGAAAACATTGAGCATGAGCAGTAAACTGTTGCACTGTGGGCGCACTATATCCATTCGGCCATCTTGGACACTGTGTCCAGTCCTCTCCTGTCATTTAGTATCATCTGATCCACGTTTTACCCTTAACAAGACAGGGTTTTTTACAGCGAGCCCTTTTGTCTTCTCCGCAACAGGACCGCATCAAATCATTGCAAAATTTCGGGCACATTGAAAAGGAATAATTAAATATATTTTAATCTGACAGTTAATTATAAAGAACTCTTTCGCTGCAATGAAAGAGTGATTTTAAAAGATGCCCGAATTCGAAAGAATCTAACCTTGAATAGAAAGAATAATAATTCGCGTTTCCAGAGAGTCTTCTCCGCAACGAGAAATCATTCGTTGATTGTATCTCTCCGTAAAGAGCAGGAGTAGATTTGTATCGTGCATGTCTCGTTATAGATAAAGTTAGCTCACATCTACGTAAAAAAATATAAAAGGTGCACTTCTTCTTTTAGTAGTTTACAGACGAGCGACTTTTTTTTATTTCCAAAGTGTCCCAAAATTCCGATTCACTCCAGGTTGGTTGGCCCGTCGGTGTACATAAAGACTGACAATGGCTATTGTGGAATAGACGAGCCAGATGGTTGTAGCAACTTGGGAATAGGCGGATGGAAAAATACATTCACTTCATCTTGCAACAAGCATGATATGTGCTACATTTGTGTAAGCCGGCATTTGTTTATTTAACTGTATTTTGGCTTTCAAACTCTTCAGCCTAAGTTAACAGACTCCAGGGTACAACTTGGCTTGTTACTACGTACTAAGTGTTAATAGTAAACGTTTTTGTTTTCATTTTACTTGACTGAAGACACAATCTGCTTACAATTATTTTTTTTTTTGCGGAGTTACAGCTTGGAAGAAAACTTAATAAGAATTTTTGTCAAAGTACTTGAAAACCAACACAGAAATATTTATTTATTGATAGCTAAAGGAGATCCGCTTCAGTGCAGGTAGGTATTGAGGAAGAACAAGACGTTACTGCTAATCTTGGAAACTGAACTCGTCCGCAACTATCACTTTGAGATCTCAGACTGATTAGGAACCAATGAAGAGATTTAAAAGGAAAGACTGAAAATATAGCATATATCGTAACTATCGTAATTGTTGTTTTGCATCTTTTAGGGAGGGGGGAGGCATCACAACTGGAGTCGCAAATTTTGCGACGATGCGTTCAAACACGATATGAGGAAGGCGTGCGAACAGGTGCGCAAAGGCAACTGGTTGTTCAGCCCAAGAAGAGAGTGTTACCATTGGTCAAACATATACTACAGAGCTGTGAGAACAGCTGGACACTTAGCCTATAACAATTGTTACTGCAGTCAGTCCTGTATCAAGTCTCGAGGAGATCCGGGAAGGCGAATCACGGTGCAGCGGCCGCGGCCTCGACCAAGAAAAAAAGGATTTTGGTTTACTGGGTGAATTAAAATTTTGCAGTTGTTAAGCGAAATCACAATGAAGAATAACGAAATAAATGATCAGTAAAAGTTGGCAATTACATGGAATACTTTTTTCATACTTCCTTTCTTATTTCGTAAGAAACCGAACTGGGTCTCTGGTCTTTCAAAATTGTTTTAACTGATAACACATTAAAAACTATAAGAATTAGCTGAGAGAGACTCGATCAAAAAAGCTACCTGATAAAACCTTAACTAAAAGAAAGATGACCTACTTTTTACTCAAACTGGGTCAACCCATGCATTTAGATAGCCGGAAACTTCGAAAACATTTTGACGACAAAGTTAACTCCTAGAAAAGAGTCATATTTGTCTAAATGTTTACTAACTTGTTAAAAACAAAAAGCTTTGCAAGCCATATGAATTGTTTCGTTATAAGTAGCCAAAAAATGCAACCAGAGATTTCTCGAAAGCGCTCCCCCGCCCAAAAATCGGTACAGCTCCGGCTCAAACAGTTACACGAGCTGTAGCTTCAAATGTTATAAGTAGCTTTAACTAGCATTTAACTTTAACTGGCATTTAAGGACTATTCAAATACATGCCGTAGAAAATACGTTAGGTGCAATGAGTGCAATTCGATTTCCTGCTTAGTGTTTGAGACATCGTCGCACTTCGTGTTAAAAGGGACTGGAAATTGGTTTTGGAAAAGCGGGTCGAGCCACCCTTACCTGCAATACGTCTCATGATACACCTCATGCCTTCCCTCTGCACCGTCCCCGAGATTAAGATTCAGGCATATTCAGAGATGTTATAATATCCCCTTTAATTGCTTTATCAGAGAAGCGTACGATACAATGCAAAAAAGATTTTCTTGTAGAAGATAATAACTAAAACAGGTTTTGGGGTACTCAACTCCACTGTTCCTTGTACAACTTAACTGGTGCTTTCTGGTTCTCTTAGTTTCCTCAATAAATATTCCTAATAAATGGCCGGGGGATTATGTAATGATCATGAGGTGTCCAACCTGATTTAGAAGTACCACTCTCAGGTTTACAACCATTGTTAACATCAGGCATTGTACTACTGACAGCTCATATGCAGTTGAAAGAAACATGAATTATATCAAGGACCCTACTTTCTTTAACTACGTTAAACTCTACAGCGATGAAAGAATAAAAAGATGATAACAATTCCTTTTGAAAATAAATGTTAAAAGACCCCTCACTGTTCGCTCACAATTGCGTTGGTTTTCCTAGATTCGATTTAGAACTGCGCAAATCTATTTACGGTAACCATAATAACTTGTTTTCAAACAAATAAGATGCTGTTAGAGACTCACTCCTAACTTAACAAAGCAATTCATCCTAAATAGCTCGCCGAATTTTAATGATGCATTTCCGAGGCAGACAATACAGCAGGTATGAAAACAACCCTATCAAGCTAAAACTGTCGACTTTATGAATAGTTAGAGCGATTTTACTTAGGTGCTTAATCAATTAGTATAAGTAATAGCATGATTTGTAGTGATATTTGGCATAAATACCGCAAGTGATATTTCAAAATTGTTACACGTAATTTCACGAGCCGTGAGTAAACTTTGAGACAATTCTGAAATATCACGTTTGGTATTTATGCCAAATATCACATGAAACTGACAGGGTGCCCTTAGAGGAACACTCCTAACTTAACAAAGCAATTCAACCTCAATAGCTCGTCGAATTTATGATTCATTTCCGAGGCAGATAATAAAGCAGGTATGAAAACTAAAGGTACTGCTATCAAGCTAAAACTATCGACATTACGGATAGTTAGAACGATTTTACTTAGTACTCAGTCAATAGAGGGGAGAAGTGTGACGTCACGTTACCATGGTAGCACTATTTCTGGATGACAACAAAACCAACGACGAAGGCGACGGCAAGGAGAACGGCAAAAAATGATATGTTTATATTAACAAACAACAATTTTGCACGTGCTTCACGCTATTTTGTACATTTCTTTGCCGTCGTTGCACCACTACAACATGAAACTTCCTAATTTCATGAAACCGGTTTATGGAGTAGGTGAACACGACACAAAACTTGTCGCTTTCTTTTTCTAAACTTAGATAACGATAGAAACGGCCCCAAACAAAATTTCGCCAAGATTTGTCAAATTAAATGAAATTGAATAAGATCGGTGAAGTTTAAAATAGTGCGAATAGACTTTGAAGTGACTTAATTGGTTTGTTGTCATACAAAAATTTTGCTACCATGGAAACGTGACGTTACGACTTCTCCTCTCTATTAAGCTATAAATTTTGCAGTAACTTAACACAGGATCGTTCAGAGGTTAGCATACTCTAATCAAGCTATGAAATCGTCTTATCTCGACATGAGTTGTACCTATAGAACTGGGACGTTTAATTTAGTAGGTTGAGCGCTAAGGGAAAAGCAGAAAATAGAAGACCTTTTTCTCTTCCCCTCCAGAGACAATAAATATTCAAGATTTCTTATTTACAGTCAAGCCAGGTCAGTGTACCCCCATTCCCCCACCCTCCCCCCCCCCCAAAAAAAAAATCCACTACTGAATTATTATTCGAAGTTAAATCCGTGCGTAGTTGTAGATTTCAGATTTATTTCTGCATTCTTGCGTGCGTAATGAGCTGTGAATTCACACGCGAGGCAGTGATGAAATTTCTACCTGCTCAGTTTCCCTGCATTTGATGTAAATGTCTTCGAAGAAATTTTAATCATTCAAAGATTTCAATCTGACTTAATACAGAGAAGTTCTCGTAAAGCATTCACTGCTCGATCTACCTGGGAAAACCAGACATTCCGGTTGGAAAATCAAACGCGGTAGTGGTTCATGTACATGTAGCAGCTGCTCGGAAGAGAACTTGAGTCACCAATGGTGCCTAACCCTCACTCCAAACAATAGTAAAATGATTAAAAGAATGACATGCCATTATTTCCTGCGACCAATTAGGAGATATGTTTCTTATTTCAGCAACCGAGCGGCCTTAGTACTCACCATTCCGTTAGGAAAGCTTCAGAAAATATGGCTGTGAGTTGCGGCGATGCCATTTTCAACTCTTTTTAGTCTGTTAAGCTGACTTGGATATACTTTGCAGCGGGTCGTTCTCTCACCACGAATTTTAAATTTTGAATCAAATTTTAAAGTTTTATTTTTATGTAAAAGATCTCCACCCGGTTAGTGTTTGTAAATGGTAGTATCAAGGTCTAATTATACTTCCTTGTTCTCTACGTGTGTTCTTCATGTAAGGGAAGTCTAAGTGTAGTCTCGCGTGGCTAGCGGTGTTTGGTTGGGGCGCGGGAGCAAGCGGCGAGGGGAGAAGGCTACGGAAACGACGAGAAGCGCCGTTGTCACCGATCACTCGCGTCCCCCATGTTTAGTCTAGTAAGTGTGATTCGACTCGTGTCTCCTCAGTTTGTCTTTTCATACCAATGAATGGTTGGTCTCATACAATCGTGTCATGATTACGTTTTATATTGATTCTACATGTTAAAACTTTTTATGACTAGGACAACTATAACATCATGAACTGTGCTGTATGCTCACCACTCGGAAGACGTGTTTCTACTTCGGCTGGCCTTTTTGCGCTACTTTTCCTCCATTATACGGTACCATCATTGTCTTGGTGTGGAGATAACAAGTGCCTAGAAGGCAGTTTCAGCTTTGATGTTAAAAAAAATTGCTTGAAGATCACGCCCTTGTTGGTCACGTGATTGAAAGCGTCACGGTAGCAGATCCATTATGTTGGTTCGAGAAATGTCAAAGTGATTGCCGCTACATCTCGTTCAACTACTTGACAAATACGAGTCATGAAAATTGTCAATTGAATAACGAAAACATGAATACAAATTCCAGCGGGTTGAAGCTAATCGAAGGCGCTCGGTACTACGATCTGGTAGTCAATTACAACATGGATCAGGTAGGTAATTACTGAGATAATAAGTAACTAGTCCTAGATACTCTTTACACTGATTCTTTTTTAGGTCGTCTAGGCAAAGATGTAAGAGAGATTAGGAATCAATGTACGGAGTTAAGGCAAACGGACGATAATTTAAAATTACCACCTAACAACTTTCCCCCGCCAGTTTAAAGCTTTCCTTTTACCCGTTTTTTACCGAGAAGAGGGGTGTTTACACGTTCATAATAAACGTTTGCAAGGAATGTCTTTTTTTGTTTTTGTCGAATACATCACAATCGCACAGGCAAATCGACCTTTTTATTGCAGTTAAAAGTGATGTTTTACCTCTCCATCAAATCCT